>JAYEPQ010000008.1:29059307-29244307 GCA_036321105.1 Dracaena cambodiana
AGACTTAGATAAATAGGATTTACAGTAGAAATGGAATAAAGAAAAATATCATTGAGTTACCCAAAAGTGTTTAGGCTTTATTTGGCCCATGCCCTATCAAGCAATGACATGTTATGTAGTTTTTCATCCTCTAAAAAATTGTTCTATTTAGATATTTTCTCATGAGATGATACTAGCCATTTGAAACTTACCTAGTATGTGTTTTCATCATTCACAACATCAAAATTGAATAATACTATTGATAGAAAACATACAAAAATTTGTATTGATTTGGAGATTGTAACACTCAAAATGTACTTTTATAAAATCTAAAGGGTAGTTAGATTGAGATTCTGGAGAGTATAATGGTGAAAGTATGATTTAAGTGATCCTTTTTGTTTCTGTTGATGATCTGACAAAGGTTTTGTTGAAGAAAACGAACTCTCTCTTTTCCCTGGGAATTAAATTTCTGATACATTTTCTTAACATCTTTGAAGAGATTTTATAATTGAGAGGTTGTAACTTCTCTCTTAATTTGCAGGGATCATAATGGAACTATACTACGATCTAATCAGTTTGAGTAACTGTCTACCAGCGAAAATGAGATGTTTTTTCTGGTAGAATTAACTTCCTTCGTAGGTGGAGATAAAATATTTTCATCAACGGAGATGATTTGATAGATCGTGGAGGGGCAGCACCCACGATATGATCAATTTAGATAACTATTTGTCAACGAGAATGTAAAGTGGAGTTGATTTCCTTTGCTGACAGAGATAAGATATTTTCGTCAATGGAGATGGAGTTGATCATTTTAAAAATATTTTCTTTTGACTTGTCCTGATTGGCTGTGAGATTATTTTGCTGGTGGTGCGGAGATGGACTCCTTTGTTGGCGAAAATGATCTTGAGATAGACTTTTTTTTTTTTTACTTTGCTAACTCAATAGATAAGCTTGTTGGCAATATCTAATTTTTACCTCGTTAGCAAATTTGACTGTCTACAGTATGTGATTGGTTGATTAATTTGATAAGCGATTAACATATTTACTTATTTATCCTCTCATTTTAGCTTTCTTCTATTTATGAAGCTACTTTAGTACCTATGCTATTGCTATTTCACTTTCATCTAGGTATTCTATAGAATTTATTATACGTTCGATGCTAATAAACTCTTCATTAGGGCCTAATATCTGATTGAACTAAACAAGCAGATATATATTCATTCTAATTCTCTAGTAATCTTCAATATAAATTTCAATTTGACTTTTCCTTTCTAGATTTGGATTCAAATTCAATTTGGTTTGAAAAATAGAGGTACTTATATCTTATTTGATTTAATTCTCCAATTGTTTATGATTATTTGATCAAAAAGTTTCTTTATTTGAACAAAGAACTTGTTTTTATTGACAATACCCACATTTGTCTTGGATTTGTTTTTCATCGATAATATAGTCTTTCTTGAGAATTCATAATGAGTTCCTAAAATAGAAAAAAGGTAAAACAAGAACAATAAAAAGATGGTTAATTGAATAACCGATAAAGAAGCATTCATTAAATATCTCATAAAATAATTGAATAGAAATAATCAAATAACTTAAGCTAGTTAGGAGGATATTTATTGATTAGTTCTTTGATGGTTTCGAGAAAAGGGTGGTGCAGAAGAGGGAGGAAGGGAAACATTATGTTATATTTACGATCAAAATTTCTAATTTATTTTACATGGGTATAGATTGAATCTAAGATTAAATGGGCTAGACTCAAAATACACAATCTAGCCATCATTTATGCAATTTTTTTAAAAAATTGCATAACCTAGCCATAAGTCATAGCATCAAAAGTGTATAACAGTTATTTCAAGTATAAAAATAAGTTGCAGCAAATTCTGTTGCAAAAATACATTCCCCATTTACACATAATTACATGACTAAATATAGCTATTCATGTTTGTAAGACATTTCTCTACTTCCAAATGATCTTATTCTTGAAGTTTGGTAATATATAATGATGAATTTAAGGTTATGTTTGGCAACTAATAATATCTAGAGTTAAAGATGTATACTGCGGAGCAATTTGTTAGCTAAATGTGATTATATAATCTAAACTATTTAGAGCATTTAATCCAAAAAATATTGTTTTACTAAATCCATTAATATAAGCATATTAAGAAGTAATTCACATTTTCTTTCAAAGAAATATACCAGCGATTTCTTAGAAAAACATTATCCCAATGCTTTAAAATGCACACAGTTAACCTAATCTGGATTAAGCATGTAATCCCTCTTCTATTAATTCCAATTTATGTTTGGGCTTGATCCCTCATCATATAGGTCCTTATCCTTCATTTCTCACCGAAAAGGGTAATGAGAGAAATTAAATGATTTTTTTTGTTAGTCAAATCCTTATGAACAACAAATTCTATTCACCCACACCAATTTACTCAAGACACTCCAATTTTATAATTTTGAGTCATACTATATTTACTTAATAAGTCCATTTTTTTCCAATTCTATCCCTGTACCTCTCTCTCTCTCCTTTTTCATCCCTTTCATTCTGATCGGATACTACTCTCTTATCCAAATGAAACTTTGTTAGTTATTAATACTCGATCGATATTAAAAAACCGTGATAAATTTGTAATTTTTTTTTTTGAAATTTCAAAGTTGGATATCTTGAACAAAATAGTGTGCGTAAGTAGAATTTTCTTATATAAATATATTGGGGTATTTACTGGTTTGTCCCTCAAATATTTATATATTATGATTTTGTCCCCTAAATCTTCATATTTAGGATTTTGTCCCTCAAATCTCATAAGTTACAACAATTTAGTCCCCCTCTCTAATTTTACCTAACACAGTTAAATATTTGATCATTTTACCCCTCTTTTCATTTTCTATTTTCCTCCTCTCTTCTTCTTCTCTCTTCCTCATCTCTTCTCTTTTTCTTTATTATTTCTCCTATTTTCTTCCTCTCTTCTCCTTCTCTTTTCCTCCTCTCTTCTCCTTCTCCTATTTTGGAGTTAATTCACATTTTAAATTCATATAGGAAGATAGGAGAAGAAAATCAGAAGAGATGAGGAAGAGAGAAGGAGGAGAGAGGAGGAAGATAGGAGAAATAATAAAGAAAATGAGAAAAGAGGAGGTTAAGAGAAAAAGAAGAGAGGAAGAAAATAGAAGAGGAAAAGAGGAGTAAAATGGTTAAATATTTAACTGTGTTAGGGAAAATTAGAGAGGGGGACTAAATTGTTGTAACTTACGAGATTTGGGGACAAAATCCTAAATATGAAGATTTGGGGATAAAATCATAATATATAAAAATTTGAGGGACAAACCAGTAAATATCCCAAAGTCTCTATTGAAGTCCGACTCCAAAAGTAGTAGTATCGTTAGAGAGGCAAGGCTCTTGAGCAATGGAATGATTAGACTTTGTACCATGAAAATACCACATACTGCAGAAAGCCATGTAATTCTGACCGACATTTTATATAAAAGAGTTCTTTTTGTCACCACCGCATCCGTGTTCACCATCGTCACCGAGCGAGATCTCTCTTGTCGGCCAGGTAGCCCCTGCATAGCAAGAACACCCCTGCTCCGACCAATGAATTTCGAGTCTGCCCTCGAAAAGGGTAAAAGGGAAAAACTTTTTCCCTCGCGTACCGTGGCCCCCAGCTCCCCCCACCATCTCTTTCTCTCCCTTCGCACTTTTATCCTTCTCTCATCATATCTTCTCCTTTCTCTCTCATCCACACCTCTCCACACCTCTCCTCTCCTCTCCTCTGCCCACTCTTTCTCTCTCTAGGGTTTGCAGGCGAAGAAGATAAAAAGGGGAGCTCTACATGCAGCCCCCGATCTCCGGTTGTTGGTGGGTGTTAATAGGAACTTTGTAGTTTGATCCTGATGTGTTCGAGGATTTTTGCCCGAATTTTTCCTGAATTTTATCTGATTTTCACTATTTTTAAGGGCTGTTGATGTGAATATTTTCGTTTGATCCGGATGCTTTGATGTGATTAGTCTGGATTTTTGACTTGAATTGGACTGGAATAGTTGGGTTATATATATTTTTTTCTGTAAATTTAATTTAATTTTAAAATTTTTCATTTCTATGCTGTTATTTGATGAAAAGCCTGGGAATTATGGCTCTAAGTATTTCAATTTGCACGGAGATTTTTTTTAATCAAGACTTTATTTTTAGAGGTTCTAGTCTTTGTGATGAATTTTAGGCTTATTATCAGTTTTTCTTTTTTTGAGAATTTTCATAAATTTGAATCCTATTTTTTTGGGGAATTTTGATGTTCGGTGAGATTGGGTCCATATACTTTTATAAATTTGAATCTTATTATTATTTTTTTTAGAATTTTGATGTCCAATGAAATTGGGTTCATTTACTATGTGAAAAATTTCAACTTGTCGCTTTTTCTGGTTGATTCGATATTTGTTGCAATTTCTCGGTTAATTTTTCAGGTTTTTGGCAGCAGTTCGATATGGCTATCTAAAAGGTTATCTTTCTTTATTGTGATGTGGGGTTTTTGAGTAAATTTTGATATGAAAGATGTTCGTTCATATCTTTTTTCCATTTTTGGAAGAGTTTAGTTCTGGAATTTTATCCGGGGAATAACATATTTTTCATTAGATAAAAAAGTATGGATTTTTTAATATCATATAGAATACAAGGAGAATTTTGCTTTATAAGCAAGTTCATTGAAAGGATATCTAAAAATTGGAGGAATTTTGGGCAGAAATCAGCAGTTGTTCTTTTAAATCTTTGTAAAGTATGGTTTGGAAATTCATCTAATTTTCTACATGCTAGGGTTTATTAAGAAACTAATCAAACTAGCGGATATTGCAGTTCGTAAAAATGGGAGCTTTAGTAGAAGAGGATTATTATTATTATTTTTTCTCTTCTTTTGTTGAGTTGTTGAGTTATTTGGAATCATGGTTTGTATCTAATTTTCCTCCAAGGTTCTTTATATCATTAGAATTTTTTAAATTATTGGTAGTGATCTTGCATGAGAAATTTAAGAAGAGCAACCTTATATATTTTCCAGCCAATCCAGTTTACTATTTATAGAGATGGTTGATTTCAGTTGCTCATTTTGCTGAAACCCTTGTCTTAAAATGCTTGGGTTTGTCACCAATTCTACTATAAAAGGGCTTCAATTGTTTTATGTTGCTTTCACCTTCTGTCTTTGTGGTAGAAGCTGGTTGTTATTCTTTAGATCATCTCTGAATGAGTTTCTTAAAATCGGAAACTTTAAAGATTTTAGGAGTTCTTTTGTAATATATTATTGAAATAAGACATGATTCCACACAAGCCTTTGCTGGATTCTCACCTGATAGCCCAGACATTTGGATCCCTGTACATCTCAGTGTTGTGAATCATCAAGTATGCACTTTGTTAGACCGAAAGATATCTGTCCCTAATTGCCAGCAATCTCTGTTTTTTTTTTTTTTTGGGTTTTTACTTATCTGTCCCATAAATCTTTAAAAATTAGAATTTAGTCCCCCAGATCTTCATATTTATAATTTAGTCTCCCAAATCCTTTAAGTTACCACAATTTAATTCCCCAACCATATTTTTGATCCGAATTTCCCGTTATACCCCGTGAGTTACTTCACTTTAGTTCTCCCTTCTCTCTTCCTCCTCTCTTCCTCTTCATATTGGGTTTTCCTCTCCTTTCTTCTCCCCTCTCTCTCTTTCCTCCCAGTTAATCTCTAAAGTGAAGTAACTCAGGGGAACCTAATAAGAAGAGGGAAGAGAGAGAGAGAGGAGAAGAATGGAGAGGGGAACCCAATAAGAAGAGGAAGAGGGAAGGAAGAGGGAAGGGAGGATTAAAGTGAAGTAACTCAGGGGTATAATGGAAAATTCGGGTAAAAAATATGGTTGGGGACTAAATTGTGATAACTTAAAGGATTTGGGGGACTAAATTATAAATATGAAGATGTGAGGGACTAAATTCTAATTTTTATTTAAGGGACAGATATGTAAAAACCCTTTTTTTTTTTTTTTTGCTAAGAAATTGCCAACAATGTCTCAGTTCTGTTTCATTTGTGTATGGGGAACTCCAACATTTGGATAATTTGTTTAGAGGGTTAAAAAGAGGAAAAAAGAAAATAAAAGAAAGAAAATCTGATTCTTGTCAATTTTTCCTTATGATCTCAAAAACTTTTGTGAGGATACAAGTTCTGACACCTTCAAAATTACATATGAAGGTTGCACAGCTGCTGCACTTTGATGGTCAGTCTGGATAATTGAACCTTTGAATCTGAGAAGAGAAAAATAGTTTCAGCCACGTAATCATGGGCTCCCTTTGTGATTATTGTGGGGAGCAAAGGTCTATGGTCTACTGCCGCTCTGATGCTGCTTCCTTGTGCTTATCATGTGACCGTAATGTTCATTCAGCCAATGCTCTCTCCCAGCGCCACTCTCGAACACTTCTGTGCGATCGATGTGTTTCACAACCTGCCATTGTGCGGTGCATAGAGGAAAACGTTTCCCTTTGTCACAATTGTGACTGGAATGGACATAGCAGTTTGCCTTCAGCTTCCAAGCATAAGAGGCAGACAATAAACTGCTACTCTGGCTGCCCATCAGCATCAGAACTTTCTAGAATATGGTCTTTTGTGATCGAGTTCCCTAACATTGATGATTCAAATTGCGAACAGGGTATGGGCTTGATGAGCATCAATGAGAACTGTGCCAGTACTTGTTGGGGAGTACCGGGGAGCAGCAGCCGTAGGGATGTTAACATGAATGAGCTGGACAATATGGATAAATTCAATCCTTGGATCGGGTCATCTTCTGCATCTGCAGCGAATCCTTTGCCAAGCAGTGTGCAGCCAGCTGGTTCAGTGGAGTCAACCACACCTAAGGTACGCTACTGCTTTAGTATCTGCATGGAAAACTTCTAATTTGCATGTGGTTGTATCTTTTTTGAAATATATTGTATCAAGTTAATGCAACCAGAAGAAAGTCACATATTAAGGATTTTCACTGTAGATAACTTCTAATTCATTTCTCAAGAGGTAGCAATTTCATCTTTTCCATCTGAAAAAGAAAAGTAATACTGGTTTCTATTACTGCGTCTGCTGATTTATACAGACAATGTATAGCTGTTTGTACCTTTTCTTTCCTATGTCAAACTTGGCATTTAAGATTTTGGTAGGAGCAAGGAAAGTATGAAGACTTTTTTGCGTGGGGCAGATATTTATGAAAATATGGGAGATTTGGGGGGTAGCTATGAAGAACAAACTTTACTAGATTAACATTTCTAAATGTTCTGTTTTTTTAAATTTAGATGGAGTAGCCTCCTTACAGATACAGGTTGGGTTCAGATAATTGATTCTTTCCCTTCAATCATAAAGCTTTCCTTTTCTATTTAAAGATTAGGCAACTTACCAACAAAGTCCACTACAGTCAGAAGCAATTTGTTAAAGACTACTTTATATTAATCTACTGTTTGAGCATTCGGAGTGCCTGGTAGTGATATTTGGAGTAACAGTCTTAACAAAGGTGCTGTCTTTCCATGTTAAGCATTCATAAGTTTTCTGTTTTTTTCTTTGACTAAAATAATGTAATTAGTCTAACTGTAGCAGACAAAATCTCATGTGAGTGTTTTGACTTGTCCTAAATCTGCAATAGGAAATTGTTCTCTCAAGAACTAATATGTTCAATGACACATGGTACATTCTGAAATACGTGAAATTTTAGTAATTGCTATTGTAATCCAAAATGCAGCTGGTTGATAATGAGTCAAAAGATCTTGAAATCCACAAAGGTGACTTCTATGAAGATTTCACAGTGGATGACGTTGACCTAACCTTTGAGAACTACGAAGAACTGTTTGGTGGATCTCACAATCAGTCAGGACAGCTTTTTGATGATGCTGGAATTGATAGCTTCTTTGATACGAAAGAAATGTCTGGTGTCAATTCTAACTGCCAGGGAGAATTTGCTGCAGAGGTAACATCAAAAGTTTAGTTTAAATTCCAGTTTTCTGCTATCTTCCTCAGTAAAGACTTGCACTTATCCTGGTACAATGGTTATGATAAAAACTACAGTCATTATCATCTGATAGCCAAAAGCTATCATGTTTATTTCTACTTTACAAATCCATGTTCGGCTGGGTCTACCTTAGGTTCTTGTCACTCCATTAGTAATGATTCCATTAGTCCTCTTAATTGGTCAGCCAGAACCATCTTAAACAATTGTCCTTTATTGTCGATTATCATATGTCAATTAAGTGGCATCTAACTTCTGACTTGTTTCTTGCCGTGCGTTTTTGTTTATTGCCACTCGCCCATCTTCAGTCTTCACATTCTCATTTTACTGAATATATTGTTTCTTATACTTGTATGTAATGTATTGCTAATCTGATTGACATCTTATGTAAATTGTCCCTTTGAATTTGTGGGTGTCCTCTAGACCCGTAGTACTCTAGAATATTTTTATGCTATAACATCATCATGATGAATGATTGATCCCAAGTAACAAATACCACTCATTTTAAACTAGCTGAACTTCCTCCTGAATCCATAGTTTCTTCTCTTAAGTTGACTAAGGTACATTTCATTCATATGCTTCTTTTACATCCAGCTAATATCTCTTCGGTAATACCATACCTTCAGAGAACACAACATGAAACTTCAAAGTTATTTGGCTTTCTTCAGTTGAAGCAAGGAATAATTGCTCTGTCCCTGTTGTCATGTGTCTATGGTGAGTATGACAGGGGAACATATCCGTCCCGCGCTAATTTTTTCTTTGGTAGTTACTGCTCCATTATGCTTGTCCTCATCAAAATTTTCATATTTCTAGGCTCTCTTTTGTGTTCCCTCTCCAGAACCTACTACCTAAACTCCCTAGTTGTTCTATATTAACATTTTTTTAGTTCATGAAAACCATCTAAATCTATTCTTTTCCTTCCTAAATCTTACCTCTGATAGTTTTAATAGGTAAATAGTTCTTACACAATCTCATAGACAATTTGATTTTCCTCACAGATGTTTCTTTTCCTTAACCTGCCTACTTATCAGCTTAACTCTATGATAGCTTGTGCAGCCTTTATATATCCCGTAATCTATGGATAGGTGTTCACGTACTTCTTTTTCATTCATTAAGCATATTCTCCTCTCTTGAAGAACTTAGTGAAGATAAACTTGTTATCCCTCAAACGCTTCCAAACTTCAATAGAGATATCGTCTAGTCCTACAAGGCTATAACTCTTCCACTTTTTGTCTGCCTTGGAACAATGTTAACTTGATTTATTTATTTATTTTTTTGGTAAACATCCATAGTTCCTATAGTGCATTGCCCTTAACAGATTTTAAAATTTGGCTTTGATACAATTTCCACTTCTTCCACAAGTTACACTGCATAATCCTTGTTCAGCACCATTTTCTAATGAAAGGCAGTTCTCAGTCTAGTTTATTGATTTAACTTTCATTCTGGACCACTGTTGCTTATTGTGGTGGAGAAACCCACAACTTCACGCATTTTATATTTTATTGGGTGTGCTGCCTGTTCTGCTTAAATATTTTACGAGTTATTTGGGATTAGGAGGTCTAGTGAGAAATTGAAGCATTTATGATATGGACAACAGAACCACCATCATTTTTTAAGCGGCCGAAGTTGACAATTGTTTTTTTCATATTTTA
The DNA here is from genome assembly GCA_036321105.1 of Dracaena cambodiana. Taxonomy (NCBI): domain Eukaryota; kingdom Viridiplantae; phylum Streptophyta; class Magnoliopsida; order Asparagales; family Asparagaceae; genus Dracaena; species Dracaena cambodiana. Next base: position 29,068,932 of record JAYEPQ010000008.1, read on the forward strand.
TTTACCCATAATTGTCTAGAATAGCATTAGGAACTTGATTTCTTTCTCTATTCTTTTATATTCTCTTGGAAACCCCTCTTTTATATTTATGATAATTCTGAAGGGAAGGTGCTTGGTAAAACCATTATTTTCCGAGTAATGGTGTGTTTCGTGCTGCTTATGCTTATCTTAAGTTTTTCTTGAACACTTATCCAAAATACTGATCAAGGAAAAGAAAAAAATTATATAGCTTTGGTGTTTGTTGTTTCTGAAACTCAAAAGTGTTTGTCAAAATATGTTAGTATTTGAAATAAATTTGTTGGCAAAAGCTTGGCTTAGAATTTATGTATGAAAGAGGGAGAGAAAGAGGGAGAGGGAGAGGGAGTGAGAGCACATCAAATTGCGTGAAACACCATGTGAGAGGAAAATAGGAGAGAAGATGAGAAGTACGTGTCTGGCTTTCTGCTTTTGTTGTTGAGAGAAGCTAGAGGTTCTATTCTATCTTCTAAGAACTGTTGCTTATTGATGTTGAATTCATGTTTGAACATTGTAAATTTTGAGCCAATTTTATAATGTATTCACTAGTTCAAAAACATGAATAGAGTGAATGGAAAATAGCTTCAAAGTAAAATACATGGTAAGGTAATAAACAAAAATATAGTCCTACATTGGTAAGAGAGTTGTAAAGATGTGGATTTATATAGGATTGTTTATTCCAGTGTATTATGTAATAAGAGGAGAAATTTTGAGCACCACAAGTAGTGCTACACACCAGCTACACGCGCACGCACACGCGCATGGGCGTTTAGGCTGCTTTAGTAGTGCACTTAGCATTTCACACGTACACATCATCGCAAGGATCTGAAGAGTCTTTCATTTTGGTGCGGTTCGGATTGCCTCCATTTTACCAAATGACGTGCGTCATCGCGAGGAGCTGAGGAGTCTTTCATTTTGGTGCGGTTCGAATTGCTTTTATTTTACGAAATGGGTTTAGACTTGGGTTTGGGTTCAAATCAATTCGGTTAGCCATTCTAACCTACCCAACAACGTAGATACGGCTGTTAGCCAATAGGATTCAAACTGAAAAGGTATGACCGTTAGATACAATAGTCATATCTATTTAAACAGTTATGACTGTTTGAATATGTCAGTGAGCCGTTGGTCTAAAGGCCTATAAAAAGACCTGTCCAGTTTCATTACAAACATAGAATTTTCCTGCATCTAAAACTCTTGCATACAAAGAAAAAAGAGAGTGTTCTTTAACAGTGATTCATTGAGGCGATTGGACTGCTGCTCTATCCAATCGTAGCATGATCATTGTATCCTAGGAGACGGACACTCACTGAGATCCAGAAGTAAATATAGTAGAGGGTGAATCTGTCTTAATGAGATAATGCTAGACTCAATCTTTATATAGTAAAATTTTTTCTAACTTAGTTTATATTTACATATAATCTGTTTTTTCTTTTCTAATCTAATAATTATATATAATACATATATAATTCTGTTTCTATTTCCTAATATAGTAAAGTGATTATATTTTATTGTCTCTTCGGATTTCCAAATCTGATTTTCCTAATTTAACAAGATAAATCAGTATTTCAATATCTTCTATATATTAATCCTTTAATCTTTCTGGCCTGAATAGTTGCTAGAATTTAATCTATTCAAACTAATATAACAGTGTTTAGATTTTATTATATAACTAACAATCTTAAGACAGATCCTGATAGATTTAAATAATGATAGAATTATATTTTTATAACTATTTAAAAAGAAAATTAGTTTCTCTGTCATAATACCAGATTATTACATATTTGCATTTACTTACTTTTAAAAGGATAGAAAGTTGTTATTATTGAATTTGATTCAATTAAGAGGAAACAAGATTTGTTCTGTAATCTGAAATGATATTTTATTGTTAATCTGATTCAGAAAATTTAAAAGAGATCATATTTCAGTAAAAAAAAGATTTCTTTTAATTTAAAATTTGAATTAGTGGGTTAAAATTTTTACAAAATTAAATTAGTAAAATTTCTTTTTGTAGATGGCCACTGTTATTTTATCTGATATGCCTACTATTGTAACCCTTATCATGGTCACTTCAACTGTGCCTTCAAGTCAGTACGAGAAGCCAGAGAAGTTCAGTGATACTGACTTCAAGAGATGACAAAAAAATATTGTTTTATCTCACTATATTGAATCTGACCAAATATTTGAAAGAGAATATGCCGGCTCTTGATAATGATGATCAACAGTCTGTCAAAGCGGTTGATGCATGAAAACATGTATATTTCTTGTGTAAGAATTATATCCTCAATGATTTGGACAATATACTATACAATATATATAGTTCAATTTCTATTGCTAAGGAATTGTGAGAGTTCTTAAAAAAGAAATATAATGCAGAGGATGCCGACTCTAAGAAATATATAGTTGGTAAGTTTCTGGATTATAAAATGGTTGATTCTAAAAATGTGATCAACCAAGTACAAAATCTTCAAGTGAATTCATGAAATTCATGCTGAAAGTGACTATCAGTGAATCATTTCAAGTAGCTGTAATTATTGAAAAATTGTCACATTCTTGGAAAGAATTCAAATATTACCTAAAGTATAAACGTAAAGAAATGTCACTTGAAGATCTAATTGCATGGTTGGGCATTGAAGAAGACAATCACACTTCTAAAAAGAAAATTGAAAATTTATACTTTATTTCCAAACCTAATGTCATGGAGCAATCCAAGAAGTCTAATGACATGAAGCGTAAGTACGTCGATGAAGGCTCTAAGATTGATGACTCAAAGAGGTTCAATGGCAAGTGCTACAATTGCGACAAGCCTGGATATCGTGCAAAAGACTGCCGCATGCGTAAGGCATATAATCTTCTAAGAAGATGAAGCATCATAATGTAAATTTGACCGAAGTAGACAATCTTTGTGCAAATATTGAAGATGTGAATGTTACATTTATTGTCTCAAAAATTAACCTAGTTGGTGGTAATTCCAAATAATGGTGGGTGGACACTGGGGACACACACCACATTTGCACAAACAAGTGGATATTTTCAACATATGAAACTGTCGAAGGAGAACTACTCTACATCTACATGAATAACTCTGCAACCTCTAATGTTGAAGGATGAGGAAAGATCGTACTAAAGATGACTTCGGGGAAAGAACTTACTCTAACAAATGTACTTCATGTACTAGATGTTTGCAAGAATCTAGTTTCTGATTCTGTATTGGGTAAGAAAGGATTTAGGTTTGTATTTGAGTCTGATAAATTTGTTCTAACAAAAAATGGTGTGTATGTAGGTAAGGGGTATATGACTGACGGTTTGTTTAAAATGAATGTAATGACCATTGCCCCTAAGGCCACTAATAATAATAATAATAATAATAATGATTTTTCTGATTATGTAATTGAGTCTCCTTATATCTGGCATGCTGGGTTAGATCATGTTAATTATCATACTTTGTGTAGATTAATTAATTTAATATATTGTCTAATTTGAATATTAATTTTGATGATAAATGTGAAATATGTGTTGAAGCTAAAATGGCTAAGCCTTCGTTTCATTCTATAGAACGAATCACTGAACCTCTAGAATTAATTCATGTAGATATATGTGATATAAAGTCTGTTCAAACTAGAGGTGGGAAGAAATATTTTATTATTTTTATTGATGATTATACTAGGTATTGTTATGTATATTTGATAAGAAGAAAGGATGAGGCAATTGAAATGTTTATACAATATAAACATGAAGTTGAGAACTAACTCAGCAAAAATATAAAAATACTAAGAAGTGATAGAACTGGTGAATATGAGTCACCATTCACACAAATTTGTGTAGAACATGGCATATACATCAGACAACTGCTGCTTACACTCCCCATCAAAATGAAATTGTTGAGCATAAAAACAGAACCTTAAAAGAGATAATGAATACCATGTTCCATGTTAATAAGTTCTGGTTTATCCCAGAACATGTGGGGGGAAACTTTACTTTTTGCCAACTATGTTCTTAATAAAACACCCCAAAAGAAATTGGATAAATTACCTTATGAATTGTGAACAGATCAAATACTCAGTTATAAATTTTTAAGAGTATAGGGGTGTTTTGCAAAGGTTGCAATTCTTATTCCTAAGAGGATTAGAATTGGACCTAAGATAATTGATTGTATATTCAATGGATATGCACATAATAGCAGTGCATATCGTTTCGTTGTATTCAAATCAGATAATCCTGAAATATATTATTGAGTTTTAGAATGCAGTATTTTTTCAGAATATTTTTTTTAGTAAAAAGTATGAACCAAGTTCTTCTAAAAAGACTTGTGATAATGCAATAAGAGAAGTAGAATCTGATTCTGTAAATAAAAGTAATGAGGATGAATCTAAACGGAGTGAAAGGGCTAGGATTAATAAAGCCTTTGCTCCGGATTTTCTAACATATTTGTTAGAAAAAGAACCTCAAAGTTATAAAGAGGCTATGTCTACATCTGAAGCTCCGTTATGGAAAGAAGTCATAAACAGTAAAATTGAATCTATTATTCAAAGTCATACTTGGGAACTTGTGAATCTTTCTCCAGGAAATAAACCATTAGATTAAAAATGGATCTTTAAGAGAAAGAAAAACTAAGTCTATAGATAAATATAAAGTTAGACTTGTAATAAAATGTTATATACAAAAAGGTGTATACTATTTTGATACATATTCACGTGTAATAAACATAACATTCATAAGATTAATAATTTCATTTGCAAGATTATATAATCTAGAATTTCATCAAATGGATGTAAAACTGCATTTTTAAATGGTGAATTTGATGAAAAAATTTACATGGAACAATCCGAAGGGTTATAGTTCCACGACAAGAAAAGAAAGTGCGCAGACTAATTAAGTTACTGTATGGACTTAAACAAGCATCTAAATAATGACATGAGAAATTTGACTATGTTATGTTGTCAAATGGATTTCGTTATAATGAATGCGGTAAACGTGTGTATATCAAAGGGGATATGCACAATTGTCATTGTATGTTTGTACGTGAATGACATGATTATCACCGGCAACACTGCTACTCTAATTAAAGAGGTAAAAATTATGTTAGCACGAAAATTTAACGTGAAAGATTTAGGTATTGCAGATGTTATTTTTGGTGTTAAAATCATCAAAACATCTGATTGATATATCTTATTCCAATTACATTATATCGAGAAGATACTTGATAAATTTGATAAGGGAAAAAATGATATAGCTAGAACACTCGTTAATATAAGTCTACATCTTACAAAGAATACAGTTGCTAATGTATCACAGTTAGAATATCTAATTTCATAGGCAGGCTTATATATTTAATGAACTACACAAAATCTGATATTGTATACTCAGAAAGCAAACTGAGTAGATTTACGAGTAATTCAGGGGAGAACTACTGGTAAGAAATAGTTAGAGTACTCAAATATTTGAGATACACTGCTAAATATGGATTACATGAAATAAGATATCCATAAGTGATTGAAGGTTACACTAATGCTAACTGGATTACGGATTCTAAGGATGTGAAATCCGCAAGTGGATGTTTTTACTGTTGAAGGTGCTACTATCTCTTGCAAATCCTCAAAATAAATATGTATAGCCAGATCTACTATAGAATCTGAGTTTATAGTTTTAGATAAAGCTGGAGAAGAAGCAGAATGATTTCGAAACTTTTTAGAGGATATTCCAATGTGGCATAAACTTGTGTCAGCAATTTACATCCATTGTGATAATCAAGCAGCAATTAGGACACATAATGTAATGTATAATGGAAAATCGCTACACATACGTAGACATAATATTGTAAGACAGCTGCTTATAAATGGAATAACATTTTTTGATTATGTAAAATCAAAGGATAATATTACAGATCCATTAACAAAAAGTTTGACCAGAGATCAAGTATATAAGTTATCGATGAGAATGGGACTATAGTCTACTAAAGAGTAACTTCATAATAGCAACGCAATCTAGCGACCGGAGATTTCAAGATCTAGGTTCAACGGGACAACCGAATTATGGGGGATTTCGAATAAATCACTAACGAAATAATTCATATCCCTTTCCTATAGTAAATAGTGATTAACTTGTAATGTGTGCAAGGATAAACTATGTTTTTAATGATCTTTATATCTTGGAAATTCAAGTGGAGTATGACATGATACTTTTAATGAGAGATCATTTATATGAGTGTGAATGGGCCGCTTCTATGAGAATGACAAAGATTAAGTTCTCTAGAGCATTCAAAGAATTACCAGGTTGTCCAGGGCCAAAATAAACACAACCTAAAGGAATCGATTAAAGTTTAAAAGGAATCGTGTTGATATTGTTGTCTTAGTTTACATCAAAAGTTGAATAGTACAAGACATCATATTCACTGCTTAGGAAGTAAACTCGATAATATGTTACTAGGAAGTTTCAAAGCCAAAAGGTATCTCTCCCGATGTGGTAACTTTCTATTGTACTCTTTGTTTCATTAAGCCATTTCATTCATGTGCGGGATTGTTAAATTCATGTTTGAATATTGCAAGCTTTGAGCCAATTTTATAATGTATTCATTAGTTCAAAACTATGAATAGAGTGAGTGGAACATGGCTTCAAAGTAGGATATATGGCAAAGTAATAAACAAAAATATAGTCCTACATCGGTAAAAAAGTTGTGAAGATATGGATTTATATAGGATTATTTATTCCAGTTGTAATAAGAGGAGAAAGTTTGAGTATCACTGGTGGTGTTACGCACCAGCCACATGCCCATATGCACGTGGGCGAATGAGCATTCAGGGTGCTTTAGTGGTGCATTTGGCATTTCGCACGTACACATCGTCGCGAGGAGACGAGGAGTCTTTCATTTTGGTGTGGTTCGAGTTGACTCTATTTTGCCAAATGGGCTCAAACATGGGTTGATATTAATTAAGTTAGACATTCTAACCTACCCAATAGCGTAGATACAACTGTAAGCCGTTAGGATTCAAACTGAAAAGACATGACTGTTAGATACAATAGTCATCTGTTTACATGACTGTTTGAACATGTCAGTTAGCCATTTGTCTGAAGGCCTGTAAAATGACTTGTCCAGTTTCATTACAAATATAGAATTTTCCTACATCTAAAACTGTTGCATTTTTCCCATTCATATAAAGAAAACAAAGACCAATGTTAAAAATAACGCATTTTTCCCATTCATATAAAGAAAACAAAGACCAATGTTAAAAATAACGCGTTATGAAACCCGTGATGTTGTGTTATGAAACCTAACAGAAAGCTAACGTTACTTAACAATCTAAAATAACTCAATGCACTGTAACGATGCGTTTTTTTATATTATTTTACGTTATGTTACGTTATTTATAATAATATTTAAATAGTTTTTATATTGATTTCAATTATTTATTTTGATTGTTAGCGAATTGCTCTAGTTTTTTTTCACTTGACGGCTTTTTGCTTGTTTATTTGATTGCTTGTGGTATTGTTAGTTTCTACATCCTTATTTACTTATTATAATTTCTTTTCAATTACTGATTTTTTTTTATAATTCCTTTCCAATTACTAAAATTTCTTACTTGCTATTTAAATCGAATTCTTAGTTAATCTAAAATAAATAATTAAAAATAATATAAATTGAACATTACAAAATATAAATTACAATATTAATAATAATTGAAAATAAATTTGAAATTTTGTTTTTTTTATGTAGATGATACTGAAATTATGGGTGTGAATAAAATTTAGTATATGAAGATAAATATGACAATTACTGTGAAACTTGTTAGAAATTTAGAATTAATACTGGGATATAATTATTTTATATTTTCTTTTAGAATTTTAAATTCAATTTTTAATTTATAAAATTTATTTTATATAATTTTATATTTATTTTTAATTAAATAAACAGAAAATCGCATAACTTACGTTATGCGTTACGCTATATGCTATATAACCTAACGGAGACAAAACGTTATGTTAACGTTATCATTATTTTAAACATTGACAGAGAGTGTTCTTTAACAGTGATTCATTGAGGTGCTTCTATTCAATCGTATCACAATCATTGTATCCTGGAAGACGGACTGAGATCTAGAAGTAAATATAGTGGAGGGCGAATCTGTGTTAAGGAGATAGTGTTCAACGCTAGGCTCGACCTTCATATAGTAAAGTTTTTCCTAACTTAGTTTATATTTACATATAATTCTGTCTGTCCTTTTCTAATCTAATAATTTTTATATAATTCTGTTTCTGTTTCCGTTTCCTAATATAATAAAGTGATTATATTTTATTTGGTCTGTTCGGATTTCCAAATCTGATTTTCCTATTAACAAGATAAATCAGTATTTCAATATCTTCTATATATTAATCCTGCAATTTTTCTGCTCTGAAGAATTGCTAGAATTTAATATGTTCAAACTAATATAACAATGTTTAGATCTTATTATACAACTAACAATTGAGTCACTTAAACTTTTCTCAGTAGGCTCCTTTGGAATTTAGTTCAAAACTGATTTATGTTTAAGAAAATCTAATTATTTGTTTTAAGAGTTGCATAAGCATTTAGTCATACACCCAAGTTTAAAATATTGGAATTGCTTTTGGTGTTGGCCAATTATTTATTGTGCCAAAAATGATAATATCGGACATATTCTATCGACAATATCATACTGATATTATTTTGTGTATCATGAATTAGGTACCTCGAAATCCAATATGATATTTGTAATATCTAGGTATAAGCGATATTAAATTCTTGTTATAAACTGTGCCAAACATACCTAAGGGTGTTCTTAGTGTTTCTTTTGCTTGTATGTAAGTTCTTTTTTATAGTTAAGGTTTTGGTAATTTTAAATTTCCAGTGCTTACTGGGAAAAACTAATCTAAATTAAAATTGTTGGAAGGAGTTGTATGGATGCATGGAGTAGATAATTTAGATCTGATTCATAAGGAGTCAGAGAATAGAGAGATGAAATAAAAGCTTCCGGTTATGTAAGAGGGGAAAAATTGGAGTTAAAAATGGAGATTACACGGGTGGGTTTCTGCTCTGTGGTTGAGAGAAAGGGAAGCGCTTTTGGCTCAACAGTTATGGTATTGTGCTTCTCTGTTGAGTCCTTTTAAGTCGATAATCAAAACCCAAATTTATACCTAAAAAGGGAATAGAAAATAAACACACTTGCTTTTATAGTTCTTAAACCGCTAATCACAAGCAACACCAAGAACACCCCAAGGGGAAAGAAGAAATGGAAGCCAGTTTCATGATCATCTTTCATTTTTTCATGGACTTTTTAATTATCATGTGGAAACTTTTAGTTTTAGAAGTCTGCTTTGCCTGTTATCAAACTGAGAATTTGTTGACCTGGGAAAATTTAGTGCTTTTACCATGTCTTCATGGCTAAAGAACTTTGTTTTGCATCATATACATCACATTGGTCATCTTCTTTTGCAATTGTGGAAGTTTAGGATTTAAATTTTGCTTAGCAGAAGAGTTACACTAACACACTTGAACACTTGGATCAACAGTTAGGAAAAAGACAGGATGTCCTTTATAATGGAAGATGCTAACTTGAAGGCTCAGATCCAGCCAAAGTTACGGGGTTTATGGTAGAAAGTTATTGAGGCTAACTGGTTAAACATCTCCCATCCAAATGAACTTTCAAGACAAATGAACTTTCAAGTGGGTTTTACAAGATGTTTCCAAGTTGTGTAGTATAAAGATACTAAATATTTTGTCATGTACATTTGCATATGCAGTTGAAATAAGCTAAAATTTCAATGAAAAAGAATTGTGAATGGATTCATACAAGGGAGGTCCTTTCAAAAATCTTTGAAAAGAGAGACTTCATGATGCACTTATATGGAGTTCCATTTATTTATTATAATTATTTACTATAATTATTTACATGTAAAACACTTTGTTTGGCCTCACATACTTTTTAAGGTTTTCCAATTATCATAATAGAGATTAAATCCCTGTATATGATTACAAATTGGATGGTTAAAATGAATTCTATTGGAAATGGATGGTTAGAATCTAATGGATGTGAATCGATCATGACTACATGAGGCAAAGCAATTAGAAATCCACCCAAGGGAATTGTGGTTATAATAGTAAAAATATTAGTTGTTAAATAAGTTTATACCCATATGATGCAAAAGGCAAATCCCTATTTAGTTATTCGGCCTACACTTATGTTACCATTTAATTAAAGAATTTGAAGTAAAAGAAGTTTTAATGAGGATGAAAAATCAAGAAAAGTTATTGGTCTGGATAGAATTCCTATTGAGGTATGGAGATATGTAAGAGAGATGGATATGAGATGGCTGACAGACTTTTTTAATAAGATTTTGCAAACTAAAAAAATAAAAAAAATTTGAGAAAGAGTACCCTTGTACCACTATATAAGAATAAGGGTGAAATTCTGAGTTGTTCTATATCGGAATAAAACTCACATATCACACCATCAATCTTTGGAAAACTAATTAAACACAGGTTAAGACAGACTGTTAAAATATCAATATTAAGATAGAAAGTTAAGATATCAGTGGACTAGTTTGTGTTTATGCTAAAGCGGTCGACAATATAGGATATTTATTTGCTTTGTCAACTTATAGAAATTTACATATGGTCTTATTTGATTTAGAAAAAAACCTATGATAAGGTATCAATAGAGGTAATGTAGTATGAAGAAAGGAGTATCCACAAAAATAATGATGTAGGTAAGGATATATATAATGGAGTAGTGATAAATGTTAGTACTTGTGGCGGCCTAACTAGTGATTTTTCGATTATAATTGGATTGCATAAAAGATTTGTACTGAATCCATTATTATTTGCCTTAGTGATGGATGAACTTACTAGAGCTATCCAGGATGAGATACCTTTATATATGTTATTTAAAAATGCTGACGATATTGTCTTAGTCAATAAAATTAGAGCAGGGGTAATGCCAAGTTGGAACTATTGAAATAAACTTGACAATTTCGAGGTTTTAGGTTAAATAGGTTCAATATAGACTATATGAAATGCAAATTTAGAGAACGGAGGATCCGAGACACTAGCGATGTGATACTAAATGGGCGAGAGATACTAATAAGCAACCAATTTAGGTGCTTAGATTCTATTATTCAAAAGGATGGGGAAATTTCTCTTTTGCTTGATATGAATAAATGAAGAATGATCATTCATGTAATTGATCCGGCTTAATTCTCTTTTAGTTCATGTAACCTACCCCAAATACTGGGGAGAAAGGGTAGTTGTTGGTGCAAAACTAAATTGATCATGTAAAAACATACAATATATTGGATCAAAATGCTTATCCTAGACAAATCTTTATCTTGGCTTGTATTTTCTTAAGTGAATTTGAACCTCCCCCTTCCTACACCAACCAGCCAAAAAGAAGAATCCATTAGAGCATGCACACAGTGAACAAACACAAGCACATGCATGCACACACAGACACACACACACACACACACCAATCTTTTCATTAAGACTGAATTTTTCAACTTCGATTTGAGACTTCCCTACAGCAACCGAAGATCACTAACAGACCACTTCTCGTCTTGCCATTTTGGTTTCCAACTCAATCTGACATGGTACTGAAGCAATGTGTTTCAAGAGCCTTGGTTGAAAAGTTATCATTGATAAATATATAATATTTTTATTTATCCCCATAGTTCTGCGAATCCAAGCTAGTCATCATTCTGCTTGAGGCGTTTTAACGTGGCTCAAGGCTCACAAGAGGGTTTTAATTGGTAGGTCTGCTTCCACTATTTTGTTTTGCCTGGGCCCTAGTCACATATGAAATAAGTTGGATATAGTTAATGGGCTAAATTTAGCAGAACTTTTCTGTCAGGATCTCTTATAGGGAAACAGGTTATGACTAACTTAGAGTTGTCAGTTATATATCCTTAAACGGAAAGTCAATTCAGGTTTTTTTTTAACACTGAATCAAAAACAAAAAAGAGGGGTTCTATGGAAGAGATTCAGTCTTCCTTTGTTGAGGCAAGGGTGAATGATTTTATTCACAGTTTCGTGAGAATTGAATCAACTCTATTATTTTCTATATAGAAATATATTACAGTTTTAGGATCAATTCCAGTAATGAATTAGATTGCACCATTATCAATACTTTTTATCAGCTTAACCTTTTGGGTGCAATAATGATGATTATTATGCAAAATAACAACACACAGAAATGCTTGTGCACAAAACTCAAGAATTTCCAAATTATAGTATTATCATTACATATATCCTATCCTAAAGTCCATGCTCTTATGGTGACTTGGTGAGAGTTATGGGTTATAACTTTAACATGCCTTGACAGGTTGAAAGTCCTTTTTATTGGCCTAAAAACTAGGCTTTTTGTTGAATGATTTCTTTTTTGATGCCCCTTTCTATTTTGGTTTTGTATTGTATAAAAATATTTTATCTAGAAGCTCAAGCTGTTTGATTGTAGGCTAGCAATTTATAGACTTAGCACCGAACAACACCCACATCTGTGCACACCCAGGAGAAAGGCCTACAACTTTAAAATTTGCTTGGAAAGTCAAAAATTTAAATGGGATAAATATATTTTTAAATTGGAAGTAAGGTGGCATACTCTTCAAAGTGATACAATTTTATTAATTTAACAGAACTCCAGTATTTTTCATGATATGAAGGTTCGAGCCAAACGTGACAATTCAAGCAAGCAACTAGCTTCCAATGGGTTTACATCTTATTAGCCAAGATGACTTTGTACAAGGAATAAGCCTTGGCACTCAACTTTCTACAACAATTTTATAGCTCATTTTTTTGATTGAAAATCGCAGTGTACTAAAACTCAGTTTCAGTAATCGCTCGGTCCGAGAGCGAGTAGTGAGTACTCGGAGTACTCGGTGAGTACTCGTTTAGAATTCGGAATAATTATATTTTAATAACTATGCGTAGAGAAAATATGTAATAAAGAAATATGTAATTTCAGAACTCAAAATCAAACATCATAAAATATATTCAAGCAAGTTTCTTGAGTCATAAGCATATGGTACATGCCTACTTATCATTATTTCTCGTATTGGACATCTCGTCTAAATGAGCATTATAGTCAATATATCTATCTTCGTATGCATCCTTTCTTTTACTCGGTTCCGGACGAGCTCAACTATGGCTGCACTTGAGAAGCGTTCTCCCTCCCTAGCAACAGTCCTTCATCTGAATGCCCTCAAATTTCGCCTATTAGGATCTTTATTGGTTCCAAGGCCTCCATAACAACTTCCCAGGCAAGTCCTGAGCAAGGAAAAATCTCATCTTCATTCTCCGTTTTCTTTACTCACTGCTTCTTCCAATATAATGCCCTTGAATCATTTGGGGGCCAAGAGGACACATTTCTTCCTTGTTTCCCTTTTCTCAGCCATCTTTCTGTTAAATTGAATAAAGACTAGACCATTCAGGCATTTGGGATCTAGTCTATTTCTTTGCTTTGTGTGTATCTGCACAACAATACCCTATCAAAATTTTTGAAAAAAGATAAACAATTTATGAAAACAATACACAAATTATATATAAATATAGATATTAAAATACATAATCCCTAAAAAACACTCCAGTTCCTCTCGCATGTCAAGAAGCTACTTGTCAAATTAAGAATTTTGATGGCCATCTTCGAAAGATTGGTTGCGTCTTCCCTATAGAAGTTCCACTAATGAGCTATTAACCAAAACATATTCTTAGAATTAAGAATGTTAACAAATAAAAAAATTCATAACAAGTTAATTAAATAAACTATGTATAGATTTACCTGGGTCAAAGTTATCTGTCCCATTGAAGCTTATGTAATATCTAACGGCCATTCTGTTTTCCATTAGGCCCTCCTTGTTCTCGTAAGTCAATAACTCCTCACAACTAATTTTAGCCTACATTTCTTCGTCGGGTAGAAGATAGAGATAGACTTGAGAAGTGTTGGATTCACATATCAATTTTCCTTGACCGCCATATCCCTATAATAATAGGGATTTAGAAAATATGCCATCAAGAAGTGGAGTGTCCAGTTTGCCCTTTGCATGCTCTGAGTACTTGGTACTCGTTTTGTCCAAGTTTTGGGGCGATTTCTTCAACTCGTACCCATTTTCACTCCGATCTCGAGTACTCGTAAGAGTACTCGTCCAAGTTTTCCGAGTTTTAGAATACTGGAAGATCGTAGTTTGGTCTTGGACACAGTACCTCTATCAACTGAACACTGCCCTTTTAACCGCTGATCTAGGCATCAACAGTCTCACACGTTGTATGTTGAAAGATACATGATAAACTATGTCATGTAGGACATGACTCCCAGCCAAAAAAAATTGGCTTGTCCAACATACACACAACACCTCTGTCATGTGTCCTACACTTGTAAATTTTCAACCTCAACTAATTGGCTTGTCCAACATGCACCGACACCTTTTATCCCTGTGTATCCTATGCTTAGAAATTTTCAAACCTTTGTTTACGTAAAAATATAAATACCCTTGTGTGTCTGCTACTTGTAAATTTGGAAACCTCTATTTGCATAAAAATGTAAGTAAAAATATAAAATTTGAAATCTCTATTTACAAGATGGCGTATGCCATACCTGAATTAAATATTCTATAATTCATTTTATTATTTTAGCTTCTTTCTTATTTGAATAATAACTCAGTGCATATATTGTATAAGTTAGATATACATATACTTTTTAAAAATGCATGGTATATAACTATGTCCTTGTGTCTAGATATTGGAGGGCTGTTGTGTTTGACATCCCGTATCCGTGTTGGAGAACGACACCCATGTTCGTGTCCACAGATCGTAGGAAAACAATAAATTTTAGTACAGATGCTATCTGACACTTATTTTACTGAAAATAGTATCTAATACATAAATTAAGGTAAATACATACCTCAATTGAGGTCACACTTTAAGCTACTAGACACTCTCTAACCGCTTTTCCATAAATAGTCTTTAATACATAAATCAAAATAAATACATACCTCCATTGAGGACACCTGTAATTATTAATACAACTGACATCTGTGGCATGAATTATGCGGACATAGGCTCACTTTTATATTTCTTTGAGTTTCGTATGGATACGTTACTCAGATCTGTCTTATGGCACGTTTATCTCCTTACGTAATGATGAACCATTTAAAGCCCATGATATAATAATAGGCCTCTCTGCTGAACTAGTTGTAACCAAGCTTGATGGAGTAGATGTTAAATTGTTAATCCTAGTCTTGGAACTCTTGATCTCAATTTTCCACAGATGTGCCATAATTGCCATCCATCATGCAACTTAGAGCACCTTCTTGGAGATTGGGATGCTTCTTCCTTAAGGGGTTGATAAAGCAAATGGAACAGCCGAATGTAGGGATGCTTGCGAGGCTTCTTGGGAAATTGTATTCTCCTTTTTCACCTTTGCAGTACACTAGAGAACTATATAGGCCAAGGTTACAATGCAATATTTAAAATTTGAAGTTTATTTCACAGATCATCCTTTGATGACAATTAGACTGTCATAATATGTTACACTATACATATAGGAGTGCATGTTCAATGATCCTAGCTGCTTTTAGAATTTCAAGAAGCATCCGTCTTATCCTGACTGTCTTTCTCAGGAATCATCAGCAGGGCACACCAAATCCATGCAGCCAGCATGTAGCAATGCAGCATCAGCTGATTCCCTGATGTCAAATCCAGGAACTAAAGCAGATCCTGGTGCATCTTTCCCGGCAAGGCAAGCTCATTCCAGCCTATCCCTTTCCTTCTCTGGTTTGACTGGTGAGAGCAGCGCAGGAGATTATCCAGAAATGTCATCAATGTTTCTCATGGGTGAGCCTCCATGGTACCCTACTGGGCCAGAGTGTTCCTCATTTCCTGCTGCTAACAGGGACAGTGCTGTTATGCGATACAAAGAGAAGAAGAAAACTCGCAAGTAAGTGCACACGGTTACCAACTCACATAAACATTTGTTTTTCTATTATAACTTGCGTAAAGCTTATTCTTGGTTAACAGTTAACTGTTAACATTTACATTCCTTCAGTGTTATGTACTGTTTTGATATTTTTGCATATTTGCGTTGAAAATACTTTGCAAGCTGGAATCTAATGTGTTATTTGGAAACAAGCATGAAGTGCTGAACCTGAATCTTGTACTTACTCTCTGGTGTGACCTGAATTCATCAATCTGAGGGACAATTACATGTGAAACTTTCAAGATTGGACAGAAATCAGTTCAAAATTGCATCTTTCTCATGTTCAATCTCTTTCCTGTTATTTTCGGTATCTAACTAAACAGGTCTCGTTATATTGGTTCACCACCTCCCGGTATTTATGATCAATAATCTATGTTGAGGCTAGCATTTTTTGCTTTCATTTTCATCTCCTTGTGCATTGGAAATAGATATGAAGAGGATGGTTTAGGGTCATCCAGACATATATATCGTCCAACCACAGTCAAAAAGTCAGTATTTAGGAATGATTCGATAAGATTTAAAAGTTCAGGCCTCGAGAAGTTTTGGTAAGTTCAGAAACTATTTGGTAGTAGTTTGGCAACGAGGATAAAGGTAGATATAGGTAAGAGTTGGACACTCGCATTCTGTATATACATCAAATAAACATCTAGATATATCATAAGATGAATACAGCAGTGGTTAATAGTGTTTGCTAATAGATGGTTGCACGTTCAAATCCCGCTCTGTGCACTTTGATATATTTTTGAAAGGAAGACAAAAAAAATCATGATAGAAGCATGGATTTTACGATTAATTTGTGTATTATTTGCAAATAATTTGGCTTCAAAAATGTTGCGAATCTTGTGATCATTCACCCAACCATCCTATCTTTCATTCTGTCCAATGGCCCATGCACCCAGAAATCAGGAGTTGTCAGGCACTGGTATGAAAGTCTGTTATTATTGTTGTGTTTTACTGTAGTAAAGAATAAAGAGGAACTACATATATTATGGTAAATATTTCAAAGAGGGAAGGACAGGGAGGACATATCTAGCTATTTTGTTGCTTTTCAAGATTCATGTTGTGTATGTTGTCGATTTCTTGGATGTGAAAGTACTCCATAATGTACATTCACGTGCCCATATATAAAAGCACATCAATTGCTAAAAAGTTATTTATTCCTTTTTTTTCTTTTATTTCAATGCATATGCATCAAGCACATGGTCAAGTTTTGGAGTATGTGTATTAAGCATCAAGCACTAAGAGCATCTTGCATAGGGGATAGCATAATCATTTAATCTTCCCAGAAATATTGCTTTTGAGAGAGGAGTGATATGCTTCTTCAATATTCCAATGGAGAGGACTTGTTTTGTCCTTGTATCGCTTGCTATATGCATTTTAAGGGGGAGGGGGCAGGACATATAATTATAGGGTCCAACCTAAAAAATAAATAAATGAAAGGACATGCTTTCTTGTTTGGGGTTTCCTCATCTGCATAGAAGGATAACCAATAGGGAGTGTGATGGAGATCAGGATTAGATTTTATTTTATTAGATTAGATTTGATTTGATTAGGATTGGGATTGTATTAGATATTTGATTTGATTAGGAGTTTTGATTTTATTAGGATTCTGTTTGTTAGGGTTTCCCTATATATAGGGTTGTATGGAGTATTAGAAAAAAATGAATAATATTTTGATAAATTTTCTTGAGAAATCTCTGGCGTGGAATTCGCTGAGTAAAAATCTTTTTTTGTGGATTTGTGGAGAGTGGGCGTGGGCCTGGGTGGATTTCCAAATCCCAAAAGTTTTCCCCAATCCATATTTTCTTCCCCAATTCCCCTAAAAAACCCTAATTTTCAAAACCCTAACCCTAATTCCGCTTCCGTCCTGCATCAAATTGGTATCAGAGCCTAAAATTATTTTCTCCACCTCCACCTGACCCAGCCACCCTCATCCTCACCCTCCATCAACCAGCAAAAAAAAAAAAAAAAAAAAAAAATTCAGATCTGAAGAGAGAGTGAAAAAAAAAAAAAAACTCTGACAGAAAAAAAAAAATCAGATCTGCAGAGAAGAGAGACAAAAAAAAAAAGGGACTCTCTTTCTCCTTCCCTCAATCCTCCCGACCCACTCTCTCCTCCTCCTCCTCCACCCGGCCCCCCAAAAAAAAAAGCCCCCAAAACTCCAGAAACCCCAAAACCCTAAAAAAAATCCCATCTCCTGCTCCGATCCCAAAACCCCAAAACCCTAAAAAAAAAAAAAAAAAAAAAAATCCCCAACAACTCCTACCATCTCCGATCCCCCTAGCCGCCGCCCACCGTCGACACCGCCCAAAATCCCATCTCCTCCACCTGACCCCGCCTCCAACGCCCACCGCCGACGTCTTCTGATCGCCGCTTCCACGCCAGCGGTGCCGCCGACATCCACGCCACCAATCGCTGCTTCCTCGCCTCTGCCCTCATCCCCCACCTCTGCCCGTCACCTTCGCCGCTGTCTCCGCCCGCCGGCCGCCGCCAACTCTGCTTCCCTACCGCAACTCCGCCGCCTTCTTCAGCCAAAGCAGCAGCAGCGCCGCCAACTTTGCTTCCCTGCCGCAACTCTGCTTCCCTGCCCTCATCCCCTCTCCGCCATCCTCCGTCGCCACCTCTGCCCGCCGCCCTCTGCCCACCGTCAGCAACCCGCCAGCAACGCCACCGCCGCCTCCGTCCTCCGCCCCCTCCGTCAACGCCATCGCCCGCTGCCCGCTGCCCGCCTCACCGCCAACACCGCCGTCCTCCCTCCACTGGAGACAGCGACCACCTCCTCATCTGCTTCCTTCCCCCTCAACTGCAGCTAGAGAAAGGAGAAGAAACCTATTGGATTTTGGACTTGTTTGCTATTGGGTTTTGGATCAGTGCAGCAGTGCAGACCCGCTGACAGTGCAGACCCATTAAGAAAAAAAGTGGTGATTCAAAGTTTATTTGGACGTGAACTACTCATCTCTCCAGGTGATACTTAATTTGAACTGAATTTCAACTACTAAATTCTTTGCAAATATTATTAGATTGCAATAATTTGTGACGGAATGGTTAATTGTTTCTCTCTAGTGATCTCATATTCATTTGCATTTAGCAATTAATTTATTGGGAGAAATTAATTTAATGCATGTATTTGGGTTGTTTGAGTTTTAGATTTTGCACTATCATCTGTATACTTGACTAGTTCGCATTGCATGATCCATTCATTATATTAAGTATGTCTCATTTTACAACACGATCTAGTCGCCATTCGGAGTCAAAGAGATCCCATTATATTTATGATCTGCGTGCTGCTAGAGAAATAATAGATGAAAAATTCTGGTATAAAAATCCTGTATTTGATGGGTATTCCTCTACTCGCGACTTTATTGATTGGTTAGTGAATATGGAATGTTACTTTGACTGTTATGAAATGTCTAGCAAACGTAAATTTCAATTTGCTAGAAGACGAATAGTGGGACAAGCCAAAATTTTTGGATTTCAGTAGAGATACATCGTGAGGAACGTTATAGGAATCCTATAAACTCGTGGGAAGAGATGAAAGATATTTTTATTGAAGAGTATCTTCCTACGTATTATAGGACTCGTCTTTTAGACAAATTGGAAAATAGATTCACTTTAAAAGTTAGAACACAGTGCCCTAAATGCGACAAATATGGACATTCTGCCTTTCAATGTACCATGACCAAGTGTTCTAAGTGTCGCATATCTTGGCATTACGATTATGAGTGTCCCCTCAAGAGTGTACCCATAGATATCATGCCTCCTAATCACGTTGACGATTCAGAAGTTATTGAGGTTCATGTTTCTAAGGAAAGTACCGTAGTTGAATCACAATTGGAATCGAACATGTCTATTCTTATTTCCGACACTCATATTCCTTTTATGCTTAATGATGATATTATTATTGAGGCACAAGAGTCTAATACACATCCACCAACTGAGATTTATATTCCTATTGAAATCCATGATACTGTAAAGAGTATTACTGATACTACTGATGCTCAGAATGTTTTGGTAGAGTCTAGTGCATCCCCACATGATACTAGATCTTCAATTTTGGAGTCAAATGTAGATGAAGAAACCGAGTATGAAATAGTTGACGCTAATATTGCTACCGGTAAGTTTTTGAGCATCATTCCCATATTTTGGCAGGTTAATCCTAATATATTATTTTTTAGAGATCATTTGGAGTTTCCTTTCGAGATTCATCAAATTCCCACACAGTGTAGTAATGTTATATCATTTGCGGTGATTGATGTATGTCATTTTAGGGAACCAATATATCTATTTTTTGGAGTTGTACCACTTGAGTCTGTTGCATTGCATTTGCCTGATATGCATGTTATGCATGATGAGATCTCTAGACAGATAGCAATTTGCAATGATGAGTACAAATTTGTTGTATATCTACATAATATTTTGCAGGAATTTGTACTTGATAATGAAGTGAAAGTTTTGGTTCCTCCTGAGAGGTTGCTTCCAGAAATTGTGAAGAAATTATACGTTTCACATTCAGGTGTCTTTCCAGATCTACCATGGTTCGATACAAATTCATTAACGAAGCCAGTTCCCCCTCCACCACTTTTATTCAGATATGATGCACAAGCTATGGTTCCTCGACCACCACCATGGCCTAATTGGAATACTTCGTGGATGTTGATCAGTTCAACCCGGACGTGTGTATCATTACTTATCTCAGCATTCATCGGGGATGAATTTTTTGAAGCCGGGGAGAATTGATGGAGATCAGGATTAGATTTTATTAGATTAGATTTGATTTGATTTGATTAGGATTGTGATTGTATTAGATATTTGATTTGATTAGGAGTTTTTATTTTATTAGAATTCTGTTTGTTAGGGTTTCCCTATATATAGAGTTGTATGGAGTATTAGAAAAAAATGAATAATATTTTGAGAAATTTTCATGAGAAATCTCTGGCGTGGAATTCGCTGAGTAAAAATCTTTCTTCGTGGATTCGTGGAGAGTGGGCGTGGGTCTGGGTGGATTCCCAAATCCCAAAAGTTTTTCCCAATCCATCTTTTCTTCCCCAATTCCCCTAGAAAATCCTAATTTTCAAAACCCTAACCCTAATTCTGCTTCCGTCCTGCGTCAGAGTGCAATTTTACTAGTGTTTCCTTATCACAGACAAGGCTAGTGTGTTGAATTTGGGTGTGGCTTTATTAGTCCCACATTGGTTGGGAGCTAAGGAGACACCACCCATAGGTCCTATAAATAGCGCCTTGAGTCTTTGGTTTTTAGTATCCCTTATAAAATTGTTCTGAGAAAATAGATTTTATTTTGGAAAGTTTTCAAATTTGAAAAATTCTAAATTGTAATTTTGGATTTTTGGATTTTTGGAAAATTCTCCTATTTTTGGGGGAGTTTCCAATTTGTCAGAGATCGTTGTAATTTCAAATTTGGTGATAATGGATTGATCGTTGGCGCTCGAGGTCGTAAGTAACATATATCGAACTTCGTTAAATTTTGTATTTTCTCTTATTTGCATTAGTTTCTTTATTCTCTGCCATTAGTTCTTGTGTGGTACTATTTTGGGTGCATATTTGTGTGGGTAAGATATCTGCTTTCCACAATATAGTGCACCCTGATAAAGTCTTGCTTCTGTATGCTATTTTATACATCTCACCAAAGAGCCTATTCCTTGGTGGAATGTTCAAAAGCATTCCGCTTGTCTTAGGTTACAACCTAATAAATTGATATTGCTCTTATCCAGACATTTGAGCGGCTAAAAGTTAGTTGTCCGGAGAACTTTACTTGATCCTAACCTCTTGCAATAATTATTCTTATTTGATCATGTTCTTTTAGATAATTGTAAGAAGCCACTATATATGTATTCATCTTGAAGCTAATGAAGACCAACAAATTAGTTGTAGGAATGAACCTTACTTGATCCTAACCTCTTGCATTCTAATTCTTATTTGATCGTTTCTCTTGGATAGAGAAACCATTATATATGTATTATCTGGAAGCTAATGATGACTAACGAGTTAGTTGTAAGAATGAACTTTGCTTGATCCTAACCTCTTGCAATTGGATTTCTTATTTGATCATGTTCTCTTGGATAGTTGTAAGAAATCATTATACATGTATTCATCTTGAAGCTAATGAATGTTAACATATTACAACCCAAATTTTATGTGGTACCAGAACAGTAAAGCTCTCCTTTCCTCCAAAATAATATCTTAGTCTCTTATATCTTCGCCTTCCACAAAATCTTTCACAAAAATGTCTTTTTAACCCTCACAACTACTTTCATACATCCAAATGCTTCACGAACAAAAACATTGACAAACCTTTTTTCAGTCATGAAGAAGTCACAGCATTCTCATCTTTATCTAATCAGAGGTCACTGTAACTCATTTGTCAAGCAATGTGTGCAACTCTCTCGGTCAAAGGATAGAACATGGACAAACCATTGTAAGAGTCATCATTTAGATTCTGGCACTTTTGGCTTTTTTCTTGCCCCACTACTCATCAGTACTCCGACATTGCTTGTAACACTCGCATATCTATCTGAGCAAGTTCACATATTACATGAGGTAAAACCACCAGTGCCACATATGGTTAATTTGACAGGTGTATCAAGTTGTCTTCTTTTATCTGCTATTCATTCAATTTGGATCATAAATGTTGGGGACGCTGACTACATGATTTTATATCTCACTTTACTTTCATCCCAATCCCTTTACTATTTCTTACCCCGTAACTTCCTCGATGCTTGCATCACACTAATTTACGTGCCTGTTTTGTCATTTTACCTCTGATTTTTTTCTTTGCGATATTATATTTTCCCTTAATTCAAAATCAGTTGAGCCTGTTCAAGGACTTATTTAAAAGCTTGCAATCTCCATTTTTTAGTATCATACTTGTTTTAAAAAAATAATATTTGGGTTGTAAAGCGGCGATGTTCATTAGCTTCAAGTACATAAACTGTGGATTATTACAACAATATCCATGAGGATATAATCAAATTAAATTTATAGTTACAAGATGTTAGGCGTAAGTAAAAATTCGTGGCAGGACAAACTTTAACGACTCAAAGCAAGTAGGTTGAGTGATGGGATGCCCTTTTATACCCCGTAACCTGGAGTTCATTTCCTTCATTGTTTGCAGAAAAGATTCATGGCTCTTTAATTTTCTTCCTTTATATTTAGTACTCTGGCGTTCCTTTGCAATGATTCTAAGACTTAAGATGATCTAAGTTATTTAGAACTGCATTGCTTCTTTGTAATGATGGTATGACGTAAGATGATGTAAATTTTGACCATGCATGCAAAATTCATTTATATTCGAAGTTGCAAAATTTAGATTTTTAATTTCTTAATCCTCATTAGCTTCAGAATGTGTACATATAGAACGGATTGTTACCATAGTATTTAACAGTATAGGATGAGATAACATTTGTAATTAAGAGGTTCATAGTGACTAACATTTTTTACGACATTTCGGAGATTAGTATAAGATGCACTTTCAAGCAATCTCAGGTTGATAGATGGAAAGATTCCCCCTCAAGATAGAGAGTGAATAGATAAACGAGCTTGCAGATTAAATTTTGTAAGTAATCTCAACCTAGTTCTATGGTTAAATATTTGCAGTTTGAAGACTTATGAATCTAGTTAGGCTTGATCAGACCAGTCTGAATCATCTCATGAGTTAGGTGAGAATAAAGTAAAAGGAACATGGTTCGCTCATGGATGATGGGTTGGAAACAATTTGGTGAGCCACTTGGTTGTTAACTATACAAAGTTGTAGCATTAGTGTGAGATACAATACATTGATCAGAAAGCAGATAACCATATAATTTCGACAAGGTTTAGATACTGTGAATAGATACAAAAATTCAATAGAGGGTCGTGACAGTGCTTTCCTTGTCAGAATTTCAAGAGATGGGATTGTTGCCAAAGAAGATACAGTGACCTGTGATGGAGAATGGAATCGCTAACAATTTTTTCAATCAGACTTACAATAAGCATTTAAGTTAAAAGAACTAACCAAGAAGAGCGAGATACTAGTACCAAATGACAGTTGATGTTGAAAACAACACGAAGAACAAATTACCAGTTAGACCCTCGAGGTTAGATCATAAATTGGCTATGGATGTTGGAGGAGACATTATTCGTCTGTATACTTGTAAGATAAGAGAAAACAACCGATAAGGTGAGATACGAAGATGGATACAGTAATAATGGTCCATCATCAGCCTTGAACTTCACATTTCTCCACCAAAGTTGCAAGATTATTTACCAAGGCTTCATGCATCATTCAGAATATCCAATGCACATTTGCATAATACATTTTGGGTTGATATAAGTGCATTTATTCAGTTTAGCAGTCACAATGTCGATAATACATTTCAACATGCCTAGATCCTTTATATGCCATGTCTCACAGACGCATCAATACTGACATAGTATTCCAACATACTTAGATCCTTTATATGCTATTTTTCACTCTGTTGGATGTAAAGAACAATTGAAAAAAAAAAAGTCTTTGAAGCCCACGTTAAGGAGAGTTCAATAACATTTCAGTGAGAGATACCTGTTTGAGACTATAAAGAGATCCATTAGGATGATATATGTGACACTACTCCTGATTGAAGAACCTAATTAAGGTCTTCATGCGAACTTCTTTATTGAAATTATGATGGAAAAATACATTCGCACTGAGCTACGAGGACCAATTGCAGAGTACAGCTGCAATAAAAGGAATATACTGTGACAAGTTTAGCTCTCCATATTGCTTCGTACACATCCTTCGAGAACGAATCAAACACATTAAACTTGAGTCTAATATGTGAGAAGATTCAGGCCAAGTTTAGCTCTCGTCATTGCTTCCAACCATCCTCCGCAAGCGAACACAACACATAAACTTTGAGTCTAATTTAGGAGGAATTCAGAGTGATTTAAGCAATATGTCCTTAAATTGCATATGTTTTTACAAAAGCATTAGGTTGAGATTATTTTCATATTTTTATCTGCAATTTGGTACTTCATTTCTACCACTCTCTGCCTTGAGGGGGGAGTCTTAGCTTAACAACCGAGATTGGTTTTGCAGCATGTTGTCAAACCTCTAGGTTGATGGATGTTTGTTGTAACCATGAAACTTATTTGATTCTAACCTCTTAATTAGAAATGTATTTGATCCTATCTTCTTTGATACTATTATAACTAACCACTATATATGTACTTATCTAAACACATATTAGTACATATAACATACTTTTATATGTACTAATAACAGCTAGCACGTAAATAGCCAAATTTTTATGGCTTTATATCAATATTGAGTTCTGCATACATGCTCAAAGTTCTGTACGCCATCCTAATTCCTTATATGCTAGCAAAACAGCAAGAGCAACAAAGTTCAAAATAGAAAGACAAATTAAAAGCTACTAAAATCTTCTTCAAAACTTAGAATGGATGCTATATGAAATCAACCTCAAACAAGTAGGTATAGTTGTACATGAGACGCCTGGTCATTGATCTACTTGAGTCACCAATGATGATTCTAGATGTGGAAGGGAGGGAGGGAGTGCTGGATGAGCATGGACAAGAAAAATTGCAGGCCTTCAATATCTCACCTTAGGCATTACATGGTGATCTAAGTCATGGTTGAGACGGTTTGTGATGTGCAGTTTTCTCTTTTGCACCTTGTGTGAAGTAGGTATTCAAGTTTGAGCAAGGGGTTATTAAAGGTTGAAGTATCAAAAGGGAACTGGATTTGAACACTGGAGTGCTTTAGAAAAACGGTTGACAGTATAATGGAATAGGCTGAGTTTAATAAAAGCCATCGAATTGGTTTCTCAAATCAAACAGAGGACAGTGTTAGTTATGTTTATGATTTGGCTAATCCAGTTTTATAAACTGGTCATTCAAATCCTCTTGTCTGGTTCATTAAGAAGAAGATATTTAAGGCTTTGGATGAGTTTGATACTGGTTCTTATACATCAAGTATCCTGTTCAAACTAGAATTGGGTGGGTCCAGTTATATGTGGTTTGAGAGCCATGTTGCTCATGGGAATTTTAATGTTTTTTGGGTGAGAACTTTGTAGTTGGGAATGTTGTTTGCTTATCGAGGAGAGTATTGGTGAGCTACTAGAGCTGGTCCTTTATTGATAATGTCCTCTCATTAAACTCTAATTTTTCGGTTCATCTTAGTGGGTAGACATAGCTCTTTTAGAGTGAAGTAGTAAACCACCTAAAAGTTGTTCTCCCCCCCTATCTTTCATTCTGTCCATTGTTCTATTGCTATGCAGCATTGTCCTTGTGGTTTGCCTCTGACTTTCTCCATTGAGTTAAAATAACGCTACTGGACTTCTGTTGCAAGTGTTGTGATTAGGTCTGGTGCTTTCAATCAAGACTTGAAGTGGGTTTACAACATGAGTTTAGTCTGGCATAGTACATGAAGGTAGATGGTTAAATGGTTAATTATTATTTAGTCTCCGGATTCATATAGAAGTTTTCCCTTTTGGGGACTTCTAAGCCTATTAGCCACCACCACCATTAACTTTAGTGGACCGATTCTCAGTAACAAAAAAGATCTAGGTTTAAAGAATGTCATTCTTAGAGCTTAGCTGATGATCGGGTAAGTTGTTGAAGATAAAAATATCAGGTGAGAAGTTTGAGGTGGAGAAGATCGATGGAGGAGAACATTTAGGCTATGGGAATTGGGTAAAGCCTATGCTAATTGAATTAGGTCTAAAGATCTTGCTGAGGAATTCAGCAAAAACTACAAGCATGTGCATTGAGGATTTGGGGAGATACAAATAAAGCATGTGAGTATGATCCAACTGTGCATGGGAAGGAGTTACGCATAATTTCATAGATGAGGCTCCTACTTTAGGTTTCACTCTATATTATTGATGTTATGCATGACAAAGATAATGAGCTGACTTGCTGATAGAATTATAGAAATTATGCTTGAAGAATCTGTCAAATTGGTGTTGAATGAAAGATACCCCAAGTATTCTTCTAATTTCATTCTGGAGTCGAATGATCACACATAGTAAATGCCATGTTGTACATCAAAATACTCTTGCAATGGCCAGAAACACGAGTAATTTGTTATCCAATGAGGTATATTAGACCGAATCAAATGTAGAGTTTGAGTTCAACTTAAGTAGCTTGGGGATCGAGTTAAGGTAGATTGAGTTCAACTTAAGTAGCTTGGGGATCGAGTTAAGGTAGATTAGCAGAATGTTGGGAGAAAAAGGGAATTTCCTGAGCATTGTCACTTCTATGGCATGGGCAGCATTTCAAGAAGGGATGGAAGCACATGGACCTGTGATTGAGGAAGGGGCAAGCTATATAGGTAGGGTAGCCATGGGCAATGTGGAGACCTCCCTGATATCTTAGTGGTTTCAAAAGTTGTTGGGCAGAACTGCTGTTGGTAAATTTTGATTCAAGATAGTGGCAACATGTGCATGACAAGTTTGGAAGCTGCTTTTCTGAAGGTTTACTTCTCCATCCAAAATTATAACTGAACCTACATGTAGTCTCCCAAGGAAACTCTGGAATTGATGCCATCGGTATTTTGTTTAACCGGACTACAATTGGTGAGTAGACGATAAGTAAAAAAGAGAAGTTGGATTTTTCCATACAATGCATTCAGCATTGGTTCTTCAAAGTCATCCTTATGATATATATGTATGACTAATGATTAGACAACAAAAAAGTAGGCTGGACCTTGATATACAATTCGTTTAGCATTACTTGGTAATATAAATTCTGTCGGGTATATGTCTACATATCTTTCCCCATCCAATTCTAAAGGAATATGTGTATCCGAATAGGGCCTATGGGAAGATCCTACTAAAATTACGTCTGAGTTGTGTATAATGTAAAATATAAGAGAATGAAACACCATGCACTCGATCTAGTATGATATTCTTAACGCATGGAGTTAAAACAAGCTATCTAAGGGTACCTCTCCAATTTAAATTGGGGAACCTGATCTGTGAGAATGCATCCTGTGTCATTCTAAACCATATAATAAAGGCTCTAAAAGTTCTCGCAACTTCTGCATCTGATGTTTTATCCATTGTTACAAATTTTTTTGAAGCATTTCATATCTCTTGGTATTTGTTGATTCCTATTAGTTATATTGTTTTTTTGTTTATTACTAAGAACTGCAACCTTAGGAGGGAAGTTGATTCACTATTTTCAGTTTGGTGTTTAGCCATCAGTTCAATCCTTCGAAGGTTTATTCTTGAATAATTTTAGCTTCATGGAATTAAACAAGAAACTATCCCTTTATCCTTATGCATCTCTGAAACCTTTGTCATCTGATAAATATTTTCTTGAATGCATTATTTATCAATTTTGGAGAACAAATTTCTATCACCAATTGATCTGTCTGTAAGGTTATAAATGGGGGTACGGTTTTGACGGCATTAATTAAGTCTCTCCCCTCTTGTACAGGTTTGAGAAGAAAATAAGGTATGCCTCTCGCAAAGCTAGGGCTGACGTGAGAAGGCGGGTTAAGGGGAGATTTGTAAAGGCAGGCGATGCTTATGACTATGATCCACTCAGCCAGACAAGAAGCTACTGAACGCATGGTCATCCTCGTACTTAGTATAGGCTTTGGGCTTTCCACTAAATTATTTTTGGAGAGTTAATCGACACCTCGTCACCCTTATACACCAATGGAGATTCCCATCTTCCTATGTGATTGTCACAGGCTTTATGGCTTTGGTTGACACATCTTGAGTTTGATGCTCTATTTTCGTGGGTGAATTGGCTAGACAGTCGATGAAGTGGCCTACTGTATTTTGTCCCAGATGCTCTACACTACTGAAAAAGAAAGTAAAAGAAGAAATATCCGAGTCCGTACCTGGATTTCTTGTTCTTTTTCGTGCTGGCTCCGTTCATGAATCCATCTACATTGCCCTAGATCTGCCGAAGCCTATGGTGGTGGTTCCTGCTATATGTGAGATCTCAAGACATGTTTATACCTATGATAATATAAATTATATACTTCTATATATTTTTTTCGATCCATGTGAAAAAATTGTAGAGAATACAGTCATGCTGTAACTGAGAGAAGTCACTTTGTATTTATTCAACAAGTGAGGGATTGCTCATGTAACAAGTAGGCTTTGGATAACTGTAAAGTTTGATCTCCTGTGCCCTCAGCTGTAGAACAATCAGTAGTCAAGTATCTGTTCACTTGATCTGTGAGAAACTTTCTTCTAAATAATATGTTCTTTTTGATCTCTGATAAGTGAACAGGAGAAATAACACGAGCTATCTGAGTTTCTCATTTTTATTGGCTACTTCCCATCACATTCAAGCATGGTCATTCAATATTGGCAAGGAAACATAAATGGGTGAGTTCAGTGACATTGACCATCATTGTATTTTGTGGAATTTGAACGTTTATTGAGCATTTTCTTGTGTATTTGTTTTGCATATCTATCGTCTTTCAAAGCGCAATAAGATGCAGTGCGTACTACCTTCTTCTTGGCTGAACAAGAAGAGAGGGTTTCTGATGAGGACTCTCTTCTCCGGTTGCAGTCAGTTTGGTGGATGGAATATCGTAGTGTTTCTGTTTTTGGGCAAGCAGAAGATGCAAGCTGCAGAAAGAACTAGAAGCCAACATATAGTTCGGCCAATGCATTGCTCTCTCTTTCGGTTTCATTGCCATATCAGATACAACACAAACAATGCCAGAGGCCAACTTCACTCGTCTTTCTTTTCTTTTCTAGGGCAATGTATGTGTAATTTAAACATCCACCAAACATCAATAAGTGGTTTTATGTGCTTTGTGATCTAGGCTAGGGAATTGTCTTTGTCCATGCAAAGGTGTGTTATTCTGCTCCTTTGGAGGAAGATATCCATAAGTTTATAAGTGAGTATAGTTTCTTATTCGATAGCACAGAAAGTATATTGGTTTAAATATAAAATTGGGGTTTGAATCATAATTTTTGATTTTGTGTTTGACCCAATCATGCTTTGGAGGGCCCGATGGCAGATGAATTACATATTAGCACAAATTCTTTTTCATCCATGTGCATGTATGTATAGGAGTTTGTAATAGCAAAAACTTTTAACTAATAAATGAAGAGAAGAAAGATAAAACCGACTTTGGTTGTTAAATACAAATCAAACAATAATATAATATTTTTCCTGAATAATTGTCATTGTTTGTTTTTAAAGTTGACACAATCTAAGAAACAATATTTTTCTTTAAACTTCAGACACGTAATTACATAATCGCTCAGAGATTCAAAGTGATGGATATAAATAGAAAATTGTTTTTTTCAATAAAAATATATGATAATTTATAATGTTTTTCTCGTGTTTCTAGCTCCAAATAAGATAGCGAAGAAAAAAAATCTAAAAGGATCCCTCAAATGTCCAGATGTACATACCCAATTTAGAGAGGAGGCCCACAAATTCTTGGAATTAAGTAAGAGTGCACCAAATCATCTTGAATTTATATAATTAACCAATCCATCCGATTAGCGACAGGTTGATAAACACTCGCTAGCTATGGGTGGTCCTTATGTGGCGGTATTAATAAATCCAAATTCATTTGAAAAAGCCTTACCTAATTTGGCACTCCACAGTCTAAGTTATCATACTACTTTAAAAAAAAAAAATCATTATCTCTATGTATTCAAAGATGTACGGAGACCTAATTTGGATGTTAAAAAAAAAAAGAACTAGATAGTCATAAATGATAGTTTACGGGTTTCCTTTGAAGCTGATATTTTGTTCATACTCATCTCTCTCATATGTTTTGAAAATATTGATCACCTAACATTTCGTTGCAATTCTATATGAAAATTAATTATAGAGGTAGGTGAACGTGAAAAAGCATTCCAAAAATCCTTGGGAATGGAGGCTGGGGCTTCCATCGAATAAGAGAAATTGACGAATATATCAGTCGTTTTAAGAAAAGATATTATGATTTGGATGTAACTTTCAATATGGCTTTAATTTAGCCTACTCGCTCAAGTTAAAGTTCAATTGCTATGACTGTCGGCTCACATAAAGTTTTCATGGAGGATCAGTCCATCTCATCTTTTAGTTTGATGTTTTGAACAATCCATTTCACCTTATAGTTTGATGTTTTGAACAATATTAAACGTAGTCGTAGGGCTGAGCAGATTTTTGAATTAATCGAAAAAAAACGACTCAAATGATTCGATCCGAATTGATCGGTTTGGTTAATTCGGTTATTGGGTTGGGTCAGTTACAAAACCGAACTTCAATTCGGCATTCGGGTCGGGTTTCGGTAGTATAATCGCGAACCGAAATCGATAAAAAAAACCGAACAGTAACTCTAACCGACTCGATAATTCATAATTCAAGCCGATCCGTAACCCGAATACTTTAGTCAACTAAGAAAGCCTAATTTTTTTTTTTTTTTTTTTTTTTTTTAACTCAAGTGGGTTTCTGGGCGGCAGTCCAGAAAATCAAAAACCGATCGAAACTGAACCGAACCGAATTTTCGGTTCGGGTTTCGGTTATTTGTGAAGTTCGGTTGGTTCGGTTTCGGTTTTGTTAGTTCGGTTTGATATTCGGTGGAGTATTTTCTATCCAAAATCGAACCAAACCGACCAATACTCATCCTAATTAAGCTTTTTGTAAAGTTTTAGATATAATTTATAATGACTATATGCCTGATTACCAGCGAACATCATTGTCAAAATCATTTTGAGCTTGTTTGGATGGTCCATGGTCGAGAGTATTCATATTGCATGAGTTCACACTTAGCTTGCGACTTTAGATAATATTCATACCAATGAAACACATATACAAATGTTAGTAAGATTTGTCTCTAACCGCATCACCTACCTCTCTCACCTCTCTCTCTCTCTCACTAAAAGATCCTTCTGTTCTAGCAGTGTGTCAACTCATTGACCCTACACATGCTCTACGTGTCACAGTGGATGCCAAGTCTGGAGAGGTACCAAAGGAGCACACCACTGTTCCCAGTGAGCTCACTTTTCTGAGTCGGGGCAAAAACAAAGTTACAAAATAAAGTAATAAATCTGTAATTTTTTATAACTTTTAAGAGGAGAGATGCACCAACAAAGACCAGTGGTGTGCTCATTTGGAAACTCTTCAAGAATGGCTCTTCCTCTTCTCCTTGTTAGGGAATGTGAGTGGTGGTGTTAGTCTTGGGATGGCCAAGGAGCCCAAATAGGCAGGTGAGGGAGGCCGGGAGTAGCCACGGGACCTGCCCCCAAGAGCAGAGCACACAAATGAGTCTCCAGAACCATCCAAATTTCACGTGCGAGGCGCATCAAAACAGCAGGAGAGGACCCCGAGAGTCACGTGATGATGGATGGAGAAAAAAGATCCAAGCAACTTAAGTGGCTGTGGTTTGGGGCTGCATTGGGCTTCATCTCATTCTACGATTACAGTAACATACACGTAAGTATGTATCACGTGATTCCTAGGTGACTTCAAGCTGGGAACGCTGGACACAGGAGGGGGGATATATATCTATTAGTTATTTCATTTTCGTTGGTGTAATATGATCATTTTTCATTTTTATCCCAGCCCAGGAGTTGTAAGCAAGATTCTCTTAAGGTATTTTGTCTAGATAAATATGATTTTCAGTGAAAAATGCAGATAATTAAACTATAAAATTGATATTCTACTTTTTTTTTTTAATTTTACCCAAAAAATTAAAAAAAAAAAAAAACTTCGGGTGTCAATATTGTATTTCGGATCGTTGTTTATTATGAAAATATGATTCGTAATTAAATTTTGTCCATCAGAAAATTGAAACTTCATATATATATATATATATATATATATATATATATATATATATATATATATATATATATATATTTAATCTACCTGTATTACAATATCAATATATTTGATATTCAGGGGACTCTTAGTAGGTAGGATGATAGGAGTGATGGACGGACAACGTTCCTTCGGCCTATTCTCGAATACTCACTCTCCGAGCAACACTTACACAGGGAACACAAACATCAGAGGGCTCGGAGAGCCGGAGCCAGCTTTTCCGTTCACTGCATGGAGATAACAATGTCGACAGTAATAAATATATATACTCGCAATTTGGACTGATGAATATATATACTCGCACTTTGGACTGAACCATTCGATGGATTCTTTATTAGGTTCTCCGAAGAAACTAGTGCAGTCCACTTGATTCTCAACTGTACCCAATAGACTTTAAGTGCTTTACATGAGCATCGATGATATGGAGTGAAAGAACTCAAAAATAGGGTTTTAGTCGATAGTCCACCTCGATTGGAAAGGTGCATTCAGAACAGAAGAAAGCTTTCATCTAATTAGAATAGTTGAGTTCTTTTTTTTTTTTTTTTGTTTTTTTTCAAGTAGGAGTGATTATACTCGTTTTTTAATTGTAATGATCATTGTTAAGTCCGCGTCATCACGCCCCAACTTTGTATATATATTCGCTTAATGAAATGAATATTTGCTTTTGGTGAATTAAGTAGTTGGTTTTCTCAACTCATCTTATGAAATGCTTTTATTTGCACTTTTCTCACTGCATTGTTGCTGCAATTAGCCGAGCACTTTTAGGAGGATATTGTCAAATACTCAGTGGACGTAGAGCCGACATATTTTGAGTTGGAGGCATAAAGCAATGTTGAATAATCTTGTTGCATTGCCTCAGCGTTTTTAGATAAGAAAATTAGTTCAGTTTGGTTTTGAATTAGTCAAGATAAGAAGATTAGTTCAGTTTGTTAGATAAGAAGATTAGTTCAGTTTGTTTTTGAATTTGTCAAGATAAGAAGATTAGTTCAGTTTGTTATTTGAATTAGTGATCCGCTTTATACGGTTAGAGGCGTGAGTTTTGTACTCCCTATATATAGATGAAATAATCAAGAGGAAGTTTCAAGCCCTCTTCTAAAAAAAAATCTTCTTCTATTTCTGTTGTTTTTCTACATTTGGTATCAGAGCTCGTGTTGTATGCCAAAGATCATGCCGCGAAGCATCATCACCAGCGGAAATGACGGGGCTGCCTTGGGTGCGCTGGCGAAGGAAAGCACCGGCGTCTCCCTCCACTACCCGATGCTGACGAATACGAACTACGCAACCTGGGCTATCAAGATGCGCGTGTACCTACAAGCACAAGGTGTGTGGGACGCCATCCAGCCCGGGACCGACGTGGAGACGAGGAAGGACAAGATGGCACTCGCCGCCATCTATGAAGCTATCCCCGAGGAAAACCTTCTTCTCATAGCGGAGAAAGAGACGACAAAGGAGGCTTGGGAGACGCTCAAGACAAAATACGTGGGTGCTGATCGAGTGAAGCAGGCGAAGCTCCAAACTCTAGAGAGTGAGTTTGAAACCCTCCGCATGAAAGAAGCGGAGACGATAGATGACTTCGCCGGGAGGCTGACAGCCATAGTTAGCAAGTCCGCCGGCCTCGGCGGCAAGATCGAAGAAAGCACCGCCGTCAGGAAGTTCTTGGTCGCCGTCCCCAACAAATTCCTACCCATTGTCACGTCGATCGAGCAGTTTGCCGATTTGACGACGATGACATTGGAGGAGGCGATTGGTCGCCTCAAGACTTTCGAGGAAAGGATTCGTGGTGCCGATGGCAAGGACGATGAACATCTTCTACTCACGAAGGCGGAGTGGAAGGCTCGCTGGAAGCAGTCCGGTGAGAGTTCATCATCGAACGCGTCAAAGGGGCGCGGCAAAGGAGCCAGGCGCGGCCAGGGGCGCGGTTCTGGACGCGGCCGCGGCACTGGGCCTGGAGAGGAGAACCGTAATGAAGAGTAAGGTGAGGAGAAGAAGAAGTTCGACCGGATGAAGGTCAAGTGCTTCAACTGCGGCATTCTCGGGCACTACGCAAGAGAGTGCCGCAAGCCGCAGCAAGAGCGCAAGGAGCAGATGAATCTTACGCAGGCTCAGGACGATGAGCCCACGCTGCTGATGACGCAGGTCTACGCGCTCATGGAAGCCCCGACCGTTGACATCATGCTCAACGAGGTTCACGCACGAGTGCACCGTGGCCGGGAGAAAGAGTACCACGACGACATCTGGTACTTGGACACCGGGGCTAGCAACCACATGTCCGGGTGCAAGGCGAGCTTTGCCGAGTGGACTCCAACATAAAGGGCTCAGTGAAGTTTGGAGACGGCTCCGTCATCGACATTTGTGGACGCGGAACGGTGCTTTTCACTTGTCACAACGGCAAGCACCGTGCGCTGACGGACGTCTACTACATCCCAAGGCTCCGCAACAATATAGTGAGTCTTGGGCAGCTCGACGAACACGGCTACCAGACGCTCATCGAGTACGGTATGCTGTGGATCCGCGACCGGCAACGGCAGCTACTTGCCAAGGTAAAAAGGACGAAGAACCGCTTGTATGTGCTTAACCTTATTTTATCACAGCCTGTGTGCTTGGCGGCAAGGTGCAGTGAAGATGCGTGGCGGTGGCACGCGCGCTATGGACACCTGAATTTTCAGGCCCTCCGTAGGCTGGCGCAACATGGCATGGTTCGTGGGCTGCCACAGATTGATCAGGTGGACCAAATCTGTGACGGCTGCCTTGTGGGCAAGCAACGGCAGACCCCGTTCCCGCAGGAGGCGAACTATCGCGCGGAGAACGTCCTGGACCTGGTACACGGCGACTTGTGCGGGCCTATCACGGCGGCCACACCAGGAGGCAAGAAGTATTTCCTGCTCTTGGTGGATGATCTCAGCCGCTACATGTGGCTGACACTCTTGGAGTCCAAGGACAAGGCAGCGGCAGCCATCAAGCAGTTCCAGGCGGGAGTTGAGCTGGAAACTGGCCGCAAGTTGAGGGCCCTCCGCACCGATCGCGGCGGCGAGTTCACGTCCGCGGAGTTCGGAAATTACTGCGCAGACCGTGGCATCAAGTGCTTCCTCACAGCACCATACTCGCTGCAGCAGAACGACGTCGTTGAGCGGCGACACCAGACGGTGGTCGCAATGGCCAGGAGCCTGCTCAAGTCCAAGGGGATGCCAGGAAGGTTTTGGGGTGAGGCTGTCACAACGGCAGTACATATCCTCAACCACGCGCCAACCAGCAGCATCGACGGCAAGACGGCTTACGAGGCGTGATACGGGAGACGTCCGAACGTACACTACTTTCGTACATTTGGGTGTGCTGGACACGTGAAGGTGGTGAAGCCAAACGTAAAGAAGCTGGACGACAGAAGCACGCCCATGGTGCTCATTGGCTACGAGTCCGGCTCCAAAGCCTATCAGATGTATGATCATGTCGGCAGAAGGGTACATGTGACCCGGGACGTCGTGTTCGACGAGGAGGCGAAATGGGAGTGGGGTGCGTCAGGGGGTGACGAGAAGAGGACTGCTCCTGGTGAGATATTCACCGTAGAGTATACTTTCCGTTCTGTCACAGATGATGGTCGTGACGACATGCCGGCACATGGGAGTGGCGAAGTGTCGGTACCTGCTCCGCCGAGTCGCGCACTTGACAATGGGCCGCTGACGTTTTCTCCAAGCGTGCCCATACCGATGGCAACCCCAGCTGCACCCGGTGGCGTGGAATTTGCAACCCCGCCAAGCAATGCTTCGCCCACCTCGGACGGTGCAGTGCCGCGGTACCGCACATTGACGAACATCTACTAAAACACATCCGAGGATGAGCGGGCTGTGTCTCATGGCGGCCGAAGAACCTGGTAATTTTGTAGAAGCCGC
The DNA here is from genome assembly GCA_036321105.1 of Dracaena cambodiana. NCBI lineage: Eukaryota > Viridiplantae > Streptophyta > Magnoliopsida > Asparagales > Asparagaceae > Dracaena > Dracaena cambodiana. Next base: position 29,105,590 of record JAYEPQ010000008.1, read on the forward strand.
AAAGCACAAGTGCTGGCGGCAGGCGATGCAAGAGGAGATAAAATCCATCGAGGAAAATGAGACTTGGCATCTCACCGATCTGCCGAGCGGGTGTCGACCCATAGGCCTGAAATGGGTCTACAAGATCAAGAAGGACTCGCATGGTGCTGTGGTGAAGCAAAAGGCATGGCTCGTCGCCAAAGGGTACGTGCAACGGCAGGGCGTGGATTTTGAGGAAGTGTTTGCTCTGGTTGCTCGTCTCGAAACGGTGCGGCTGCTCATAGCATTGGCAGCACATGAAGGTTGGGAAATACATCACATGGATGTCAAATCGGCATTTCTCAACGGTGATCTTGAAGAGGAGGTCTACGTAACCCAACCGCCCGGTTTCGTGGATGAGGACAATGAGCAGAAGGTGTTGAAGCTCAAGAAAGCGCTCTATGGCCTGCGCCAAGTGCCTAGAGCATGGAACTCGAAGTTTGACAGCAGTCTTATGTCACTCGGGTTTGAGAGGTGTCCATCGGAGCATGTTGTGTACAAAAGAGGTATTGGCTCATCAAGTTTGTTTGTGGGTGTGTACGTTGATGATCTTATTATCACAGGACCACATCCGCACGAAATCAGCAAGTTCAAGGAGGAGATGAAGAAATTATTCAGCATGAGCGACCTGGGTTTGTTGAGCTACTACCTGGGCATAGAGGTGCAACAGACCGGCGATGGTATCACTCTGAACCAGTCGGCCTATGCACTAAAGATCCTGGAGAAGTGTGGCATGGACGGCTGCAACCCGTGCCAAGTTCTCATGGAAGCAAGGCTCAAGTTGAGCAAGGAGAACACCAGTCCTCCTACTGATGCCACGTTCTATAGAAGTGTCGTGGGGAGCCTGAGATACTTGGTGCATACGCGACCGGATATTGCCTACTCGGTAGGGTACGTAAGTCGTTTTATAGAGGCTCCAACCACTGAGCACCTAGCAGCCGTGAAACATATTCTGCGGTACATCTGTGGTACTCACAATATGGGCTGCTACTATGAAAGGAGGAGAGAAGAAGGGCCACACTTGATCGGGTATAGCGACAGCGACATGGCAGGAGATGTAGATGACCGCAAAAGCACAACGGGTGTGCTGTATCTGCTCGGGAAGAGCCTTATCAGCTGGCAATCTCAGAAGCAGAAGGTGGTGGCCCTGTCGTCCTGCAAGGCGGAGTACATTGCTGCCACAATGGCGGCATGCCAAGGAATTTGGTTAGGGCGCCTATTCGGTGATTTAACAAAGAAGGAGCCCAGCAACGTCATACTCAGAGTGGACAACAAATCAGCTATATCCTTGTGCAAGAATCCTGTTTTCCATGATCGAAGCAAGCACATCGATACCCGCTATCATTTCATTAGGGAGTGTGTTGAAGGAGGGAAGATTGCGGTTGAGTACATTAGCTCGGATGATCAGCTTGCCGACATCCTAACGAAGCCTCTCGGGCGCATCAAGTTCCTGGAGATGCGCAAGAAGATTGGGTTGATTGAAGTCAAGAAAGTGCAACAAGATTAGGGAGTGATTGTTTGGATAATCTTGTTGCATTGCTTCAGCGTTTTTATATAAGAAGATTAGTTTAGTTTGGTTTTGAATTAGTCAAGATAAGAAGATTAGTTCAGTTTGTTAGATAAGAAGATTAGTTCAGTTTGTTTTTGAATTAGTCAAGATAAGAAGATTAGTTCAGTTTGTTATTTGAATTAGTGATCCGCTTTATACGGTTAGAGGCATGAGTTTTGTACTCTTTATATATAGATGAAATAATCAAGAGGAAGTTTCAAGCCCTCTTCTAAAAAAAAAAATTTTCTTCTATTTCTGTTGTTTTTCTACAAGCAAATGTACTTTAGGTGCCAAGCAAATTAGGTACTGCAAGGATACGGATCCGAGTTTGGCATGAGGCCGAGTTGGGCATTCGCCATATAATTGTTGGGCACAAAGCCTAAGAATTGAATACGACAAGAAGCCGAGTGAACATTTGCCGATCACTTATTGGGCCGATTTGGGTATTCGCGGACCACTTATTGGGCATTCGCTAAAGTTCTGAACACGGCACGAAGCAGAGTTGTTCTTCTGAAAGGCTCCCCATCCCGGACACGTCTAGTCGCTCTTGCAGTTTGGGTTTATTGTCTTGATAATATTTGGAGATGGCAAGAGAAGAGATAGCCCCCAAGATAAGAGAGCCCTCTGAATGAGGCCTCAGGTACTCTTCGCTAGGCTGTGAGTATGCTCGAGCCGCAGCGGAGTCCACTCGGAGATCTTGTGCCTTAGACTTTAAAATGAGTATAAGAGAACCTAGAGTCTTTCAAGCGGACATCTGCATGAGACAACTCGGAGTTGCCAATTATTTACTTTGTTCTTGTCAAGCGGGTTATGTTGGAAAAAATAGTAAAAATCCCTACTTGTATGTAAACAATAAGTAAGCTATAAGCAAATCAACAAGCCACAGATGACACACAATATTTACGTGGAAACCCTTACGGGAAAAACCACGGGACAATCAGAGAGCGAATTCCACTATACCAGATAAATAGTACAACCTTCCGAGTCTTGTCCAGAGAACTCGGGAATATACAGAAAATAGAGGTGATACAATGTTACCTCCAACACGAAAGAAACCTCCAACCTTGTTAGAGAACTGTAGTCTGCAGTAGAAGCACCAGACTAACACCGTGATGGATATCACCCAAAGAGCACACCGAGCTTCTTCTCTCCTCTCTTCCTTTCTCTATCTTCTCTTCACTCTTCTCTTGAATGGATACTTGGTGATCTTGGTGTGTAGAATGAAGGCAAATGAGAGCATCTATTTATAGGCTTCATTGTGGCACTATTCCACCTACCGGTACTATTCCACCTACCGGTACTATTCCACCAATCGGCACTATTCCACAAACCGGCACTATTCCACCTAATTACTCTCACCTAATTATTCTTTTCACCTAATCCATTTTTTGGGTTTGAATTAACTCTAACAATCTCCCCCTCCAACCCAAAAAAAAGAAAGGGAATGAGTTAGAACTCTTACTTAGAGTCCATACCGGCTACCTTCCGATAGAAATTCTGCTTCTCTCTAGGTAACCCTTTCGTCATCATATCTGCTCCATTTTTGTCGGTGTGAATTTTCTCAAGCTGTAATAACTTTTCATCAAGTATATTTCTAATCCAGTGATACCTCACATCGATGTGCTTGGATTTAGAATGAAAACTTGGATTTTTGCTGAGATGAATAGCACTCTGACTATCATAATAGACTGTATAGGTATTTTGTGGCATACCTATTTCTTGCAAAAAACGTTTCATCCACAACATCTCTTTGCAAGCTTCTGTAATAGCAATGTACTCAGCCTCTGTAGTTGACAAGGCAACACACTTTTGCAACCTGGATTGCCAAGACACAGCTCCCCCTGCAAAAGTAATCAAATAACCAGATGTAGACTTTCTTGAGTTAATATCTCCTGCCATATTTGCATCAGTGTAACCTGTTAGTACCGACTTACTTCCTGTAAAGCAAATACTTATTTTGGAAGTTCCACGTAGATACCTTAATATCCACTTAACTGCAGCCCAATGCTCTTTACCTGGATTTGCAAGGAACCTACTAACAACACCAACTGCATATGCTATATCTGGTCTAGTACATACCATTGCATACATTAAACTACCGACTGTTGAAGCATATGGAATTCTTCTCATTTCTTCTTTTTCCAGCTCGTTTTTGGGACATTGCTCGGAGCTTAATTTGAAGTGTCCTGCAAGTGGAGTACCAACTGGATTTGCTCTGTCCATGTTGAACCTTTTTAGTATTTTATTGATGTAGGTCTCCTGCGACAACCATAACCTTTTGGCATTCCTGTCACGAGATATGTGCATCCCCAAAATTTGTTGTGATGCTCCCAAGTCCTTCATGGCAAATGATTTGCTTAAATCCTTCTTAAGCTTGTCAATCTTGGACATGTCTTGACCTACAATCAACATATCATCAACATAGAGCAACAGTATAATGAAATCACCATCATACCTTTTGACATAAACACAATGATCTGAAATTGTTCTTTTATAGCCATGATCCACCATAAAAGAATCAAATTTCTTGTACCATTGTCGAGGTGCTTGTTTTAATCCATACAAGCTCTTTTTCAACTTGCAGACCATATCTTCTTTTCCTTTAACTGTGAAACCTTCAGGCTGCTCCATGTAGATCTCTTCCTCTAGATCACCATGAAGAAAAGCTGTCTTCACGTCCATTTGTTCGATCTCCAAGTCCATACTTGCAGCCATTCCGAGATCGAGATGAATTGATGACATTTTTACCACCGGAGAGAAAATTTCTTCAAAATCAACTCCTTGCTTTTGGCCAAAACCCTTCACAACTAACCTTGCCTTGTATCTTGGTTGTGAGCTCTTCTCTTCGGTCTTTATCTTGAACACCCACTTGTTCTTTAATGCCTTCCTTCCATTTGGTAATTTTACCAAATCATAGGTATGGTTCTTGTGCAAAGAATCCATTTCCTCTTTCATAGCTTTTAACCACTCAGTTTTCTGATTGCCTTCTTGCATTTCTTGGTAACTTTCTGGTTCACCTGCATCAGTAACCAGGACATACTCATTAGTTGGATACCTGCTAGAAGGATAACGGTCTCTGTCAGACCGCCTTAACTGAGGCGCTATTGATGGTTGTGTTGTAGTGGACTGCTCTCCCTCTTCTTCTTGAATAGGAGTATCAACATCTGCTTGATGTTCTCGCACTTCTTCTCCTTCATCGTTTGTGACTGGAGAAGGAACTTGATCCAGATCTACAACTTCACTTGTAGAAGACTGCACTGCTTCTTCCTTCTTGAAATCTTCAATGGTCTGATCTTCAAGGAAAATCACATCTCTACTTCTTATTACCTTCTTGTCTTCTGGATCCCATAACCTGTAGCCAAACTTTTCATCTGCATAGCCAAGAAAAATACATTGTTTTGTCTTACCATCAAGTTTTGATCTTTCATCTTTAGGAATGTGAACGAATGCACGGCAACCGAATACTCTCAAGTGTTTGTAGGAGACTTTCTTTCCTGTCCACACTTTCTCTGGTACATCACCCTTTAAAGGAGCTGAGGGTGATAAATTGATTAGGTCTATCGCAGTCCTTAATGCCTCCCCCCAAAAGGGTTTGGACAATTTGGAATGTGATAGCATACACCTAATCCTTTCGACGATAGTGCGATTCATTCTTTCTGCCACACCATTTTGTTCAGGAGTCTTCGGAATGATCCTCTCATGTCGAATTCCCTTGCTCTTGCAATATTCGTCGAATGACCCTATATACTCGCCACCATTGTCTGATCGGATACATTTAAGAGACCTTCCTGCTTCTCTCTCCACTTTGGCATGAAATTCTCTAAAGACATCTGCAACTTGATCTTTAGTTTTTAAAGCATAAGTCCAAACTTTTCTGGAACAATCATCTATGAAAGTTACAAAATAGAGAGCACCACCAAATGTTTTGACTTTCATAGGACCACAAACATCTGAGTGTATCAAATCTAATATGTGAGTCTTTCTATTTGATCCACTTCTAGCAAATGAAACTCGATGTTGTTTACCAGCTATGCAATGCACACAAGTATCAAGATGTGTACCTTTCATGTTTGGCAGGTGTTTTTCATTAGCAAGAATCTGCATTCCCTTCTCACTCATGTGTCCAAGTCTCTTATGCCACAACTCTAGAGAAGAATCTTGCTCGACTGTGTTCACCTCACATTTGCACAGTTTTGCCTGCATCTTATAAAGAGTGCAGCATTTCTTTCCTCTTGCCACGATAAGAGAACCTTTTGTAAGCTTCCAATGCCCATTGCAAAAGGTGCTGCCAAAGCCATCTTCATCTAGCTTTCCTGCAGATATTAGATTCAAGCGAAGATCTGGAACGTACCTTACATCTTTGAGCACCAATTTATAACCGAGACTGGTCTCAAGATGTATATCTCCCATGCCTTTAATTTGAGCAGTGTCTTTGTTACCCATCTTTACAACACCAAAATCTCCACTTTGATAAGTTGTGAAGAAATTGCTATGTGGAGTAGCATGATACGAGGCTCCCGTATCGATTACCCAATCTGCATCTTGACATGTAATACAAAGACATAAATCATTACTTTCAGATACAACTAAATCACCTTCAACTGTAGCTGTAGTATTTTCATGGGCTTCAGACTTTCCTTCACGCTTTGTTTTTTCTTCTCTTATCCGAATTCTGCAGTCCTTTTTTATGTGTCCTTTCTTGTGGCAAAAGTAGCAAGTAATATCCTTCTTCGATCTGGATTTACTTCTGGATCTGGAGTAGTTGCTTCTATCTTTTGATGCTGGTCTTCCTCGATTCTCCAACACAAGTGCTTCAGACTGTGATGTGCCCAGGTTCTTTCGTCTGAGTTCTTCATTAAGCAAACTGCTTGTAACCAAACTCATAGAAACTACGCCTTCTGGTGCAGAGTTACTTAGAAACACCACCAATATCTCCCAACTCTCCGGTAGTGAACTGAGCAACAATAAAGCCTGCAACTCATCGTCAAGCACCATTTTCATAGAAGAAAGCTGATTAATAATACTTTGAATTTCATTCAAATGTTCAGCAATTGAAGAACCATCTTTATACTTTGAGCTAACTAACTTTCTAATCAAGAAAGCTTTGTTGCCTGCAGTTTTTCTCTCATACAGACTCTCCAGTTTCTTCCAAAGAGAGTGAGATGTACTCTCAGTGGAGACATGATGAAACACGGTATCATCCAACCATTGTCGAATGAAACCAATAGCTTTTCTATCAAGCTTTTTCCAATCATCATCACTCATGTCTTTTGGTTTAGACACATCACCTTCTAAAGGTGCATGAAGATCTTTACAATATAAAAGATCTTCCATTCTTGGCTTCCAGATCATCCAATTAGATCCATTAAGAGTAATCATGCGATTTGTTATACTTTCCATTGTTTACACACAATAGCTAATAACCTTAGCTCTGATACCACTGTTGGGAAAAAATAGTAAAAATCCCTACTTGTATGTAAACAATAAGTAAGCTATAAGCAAATCAACAAGCCACAGATGACACACAATATTTACGTGGAAACCCTTACGGGAAAAACCACGGGACAATCAGAGAGCGAATTCCACTATACCAGATAAATAGTACAACCTTCCGAGTCTTGTCCAGAGAACTCGGGAATATACAGAAAATAGAGGTGATACAATGTTACCTCCAACACGAAAGAAACCTCCAACCTTGTTAGAGAACTGTAGTCTGCAGTAGAAGCACCAGACTAACACCGTGATGGATATCACCCGAAGAGCACACCGAGCTTCTTCTCTCCTCTCTTCCTTTCTCTATCTTCTCTTCACTCTTCTCTTGAATGGATACTTGGTGATCTTGGTGTGTAGAATGAAGGCAAATGAGAGCATCTATTTATAGGCTTCATTGTGGCACTATTCCACCTACCGGTACTATTCCACCTACCGGTACTATTCCACCAATCGGCACTATTCCACCAACCGGCACTATTCCACCTAATTACTCTCACCTAATTATTCTTTTCACCTAATCCATTTTTTGGGTTTGAATTAACTCTAACAGGTTACTGGGGACACACCCACATGATAGTGAAGTTTATGGACGTATTGCCGAGTAAGCAAGCTTTAATTTCTTCGAACAAATGGATTTTTGATGAGTAGGTGGACATTGGCTTAATATATGAGCATTTCAAAGAATAGGTGAGCATTTCACTAAGTACGTGGGCATTCAAAAACAATGTAACAAGGACTCAGAATATTTGTTATTTGGGATAGTTGTACATGGACGCCGAAGAAGTTTTTTTTTTTTAAATAGAAAATTAAGTAATTATTAGGAAGGAGCCACGTAGTTACATGGAACAAAGCTGATTACTTTATTGGGCATATCGTTGGATAGTCTAGTATCTTCATTCTCCTTCATGATGCCAACTGTTTTATAATATAATTGCTCTGACTGGTGGATTTTCCGGTCTGCTTGAGGTTTAGGGGACGGCTAATCGGCTGCCCCTTTACCTTCTTTTTATTGACGAAGTTCTTAAGATGGCTTCACTAGATGAGATTCTCAATATCCTTGCTTAACTAGTAGCAATCTTCATAATATATCTGACATCTTGGTGTTACTAAAAAAATTATCGGAAGCGCCTTCTATCCATATGTGCTCTGATTGATGGTGGTGGACGAGCGAGAAATCATGCCTTTTAAATAAAGTTTAAAATTTGAGCTCGATGCGCGTTAAGGGACATATATTATTCGATATGGGCATTTCCCTTGCAAATTATAATTGGTGTTTTCGAGGATTCTATTTGCTCTCCTTGGACTTCTTGCTAACTGATTCTTTCGCGCTAAAAAATTTTCGATTTTTGAAAGCCAAGTCAAACTACTATAATTTGACATATTTATTGAATCTTTAGAAGAGCTCGAGTAGAGATGCAAGCTTTTTTTTTTCCAATTGAGTGTCTGAGTCTAGTGCGTCTCACACCCCAATAATAAGCGTGGTTGATGAGTACCATAAACTATATATAAACTCCTTCATTTTTTTTTTCTTATTTTTTTATATAAATAATTGCTACTCGAATACATTTTGTGTGTTTGTACAACTAATAAAAGATTTGTAGTGAAGAAAAAAAAAATGAGTCACTTTATAAGGTGTATGAGTAAACTAAGTCAATTACAATGAAAAATAAAAACTCATGTGTAGTAGTATCAAATTCAATATCATATTTAACAAGATAAAACTTGAACTGGAAAGATTTCTCCAAAATAAAGTTTTAGAGCTCTAAATTATGTTCAAAATGATACCAAAAGACAACTCAATCAGAGAAAATTTAAAAACATTTTACTAAAATATTGTAATGCTAGAAGAAGTTAAGCTCCAGAAATGGTGTTCAAAGCTGCCATGTGATTGTCAAAATAGGTCAAATATGGTCAATATTTTAGAAAATGTGTATGAGTCGTTCAAGGAATACACTAAGGATTGCTGACCACCATTATCGAGTGGTCAATACCGCTACTTGTTGTAGTAATGAGTTAGCTGTTGAATCTTTTCCAGAGGATGTCTTATGTTTTTAGAATTCTTCCAGACTAACTAGATACAGATTAGAAATCCTACACTATAATTATGAGATGTATTTTTTTATTAAAAAAAAGACATATTTTTTTTTATCATAAATAAAATTCTTGAAAAATTCGGATGCCAGGGTTGACGACTGCCTTATCTCACCTCTGCTATTGATTCTTCTTCTTCTACAATTATGTTTCTCATATATTAGGTATTTTTATTGCTTTCTAATTAATTTTTAATTGCTTTCTAATTAATTTTTAATGGCTTTTTCAATAGATATAATTTTATATCGGCTTTCTAGTTATAGATTCCTAACATTTTAGAGATCCACAATGTAGATGAAACTAGGCTTTGTCTCTCTTATATGCTTAAATTAAGTGATTAAATTAATAAGATAGATTAAAGAACTTGATTTGTAAATTTCATGCATGATAGGCTATAATTAATCATCAATTTTATTAAGAGAATTGGTGTCCTAGGCTTACTACAAGATTTGAAATCGATAATTTAATTTAACTAATTAATTATCTGTATTCTATTTCTAATTCAATTGATTAAACTCTTTTTGATGGTTTATGCTTAGGTTAAGTTTCTTGATATTTCATAGTTAGGAGTTGAAGTTAGTTGATTTGAAATAAAAAATTATCTATTATTATGTTTCGTGATTATTCATAATATAAAGAGAGAGAGGATTGTGGATCATTATTATGTCTTATGCCTAGTGGATTTACATTCTTAGATTTAGCATTTCATCTTAATAATTTAGCATTTCAAAAAACTATCTTTTGTTGATTAGTTAATAACGGTTAATGTGAGAAAGTTCATAGCACTCAAATCATCTATAGGTGATACAATACCTATGCGTTTCAGTAGATTTATTTCATACTTGTAGCGAGACAATATTGGAGGAACATCTCTCTTTCTGAAGCTTTTTTTTGTTGAATTGTTTTAAAAAATTGCAAAGTGATTCACTGAGTGCTTGTTCCACTCCAAGGAGGATGCAACACTTTTCTTCGTGTGTTTTCCTATGGCAAAGTATTGAGTGAATTCGTAATTCAGTTGGCAAAAGGAGTTAATGAATCTCACGAGAAGCTCGTTATACCAGCTTCTAGCTTCTTTTTCTAGGGTCATAAAAAGGACTCTACAGAAGATATCATCAATGGCACCTTGAAGATGCATTGCAGTGTGATAATTGGTGATATAGCCAGGCGGATCTGACGTGATATCATACTTTTTACTCATGTTTAGAAGTTTGAATATAAACTCTCATTGTAAGATGGCTTTGGAGAGTGGCTCATGATCTTTGAACTTGAAGTCCAGTTCTTCAAGAGCTTTCCTTCGTTATACTAAATTTGATTTGGCTTTGTCATAACCTCGACATCGCTTAAATGATCCGATCATTCAGTCCTTTCTAGCAACGGTAAGTCATCAAGATTGCCTTCGCCTCTAGAAGACTTCATAGGTGCACTCACATGCAGCACGGCTGGTGCTTCTTCCATATCAGCATGAGTCATCAAGACTTTCATCATGACTCATATGGGAGCAGCAATTTGTTCACCGATTTCTAAGAACTCAACACAAATGACTAGACCATTTGGGTCTACAAATTCACGCGACGTGCTCGTGGTTGTCTCATCCTCCTCTCAGGAAGGAATTTATTGGCTCGATTGGTCTTTAGATCATATATTTGGTAAGATTGACTGAAATACTTGATCAAGAATTTCCACAGACGATGTCAACTATTTATACAAAAATCTGTCCAACTGGATTATTCGGACTAGACCCAACACAGACTTGGTATTTTGATGGATTGGAGTGAAAGAGATCAGAGAGAGAGAGCACAAAATAAGAGGAGTTTGACGAGATTCAGTTGAAAAAGATATTGGACCTATGTCCTCGGGATGAATGGCTCTGCAATGACTATTTTATTAGAGGAGAAATGATTGCAATCTCTCAAGAAGCCTCTCTCTATGCTAACTTCAGATTTCTTATTGTTGAAGAATCTGTCCCCTCTTACAGCGGATTAATAGGAAAAATTTATAGTAGAAAATTTATGGGAGCATAAGGCATTAGTATCGAATTCAATTGTTTCTTTGGGAGACTTGATTTTCTTTTTGGTGATATGATAGAGGTATGACTTTATCTTAGATTTCGTTACCTTTGTTAATAGAATCACGGGTGTAGATACCCAAAAAAAAAAAAAAATTGCTAAGTGGGCACACCCTCGGGTTGCCACCCGCGGGAGGATTCCCGCGGGGGCGATCCCGCGGGTTGCCTCCCGTGGGTGCCAACCCGCGGGTTGTTTTCCGTTCTTTTCCGATTATTTATTTCCTATTTTTAGACTGATAATCCGTGATCCGATTTTTCAAGAGAGAATTGAGCCGGATTTGGAGATTCTTCGGTTTATAAAACACAGGAATTTAACCGGAGAAAGGACGGTTGGATTGGGAGGAGATTCTTTGGGGAAGAGTCCAATTTTTCAGAGTCCAAATATTCAGAGAGGAGTTCCTCAATTCAGAGAGATTGGATCGTCAACGGAGTACAGAAACAAAGTTTCACCGCTGCCAGACCCACAAAAATAAAGGGGAATCGAAATCAATCGATCCCCATTCTTGTAATCTCGATTTTCTATTTTGTAATTTTTCTTTTATTGCTGTAATTCAAAATTAAATTGGCATATAAAGGAAGATTCAATTTTTCGGGCATACAACGGGTATTTAGTCCCTGTCGACTTGTGAGTCTCGTCTGATTAGGGCCAGTAAATTTATACATCAATAATAACTATAGCAAGAAAATTTATTCCATCTCACAAGTGCATATGACCAGAGACGTAACCTAAGCCACATCTCTTCCCTCCAGTTAAAATAAGTGCAATCTTATGAAAAATGACTTATAAGGCCATTCATGCCTAGAAAACAAAAGGAATATCTCTTTTTTAAATACAACCACTTCCGTGATATCCGTGTTTGATATTCGTGTTTCCAAACATGATCATATCATTGGCATACTGGAATATTGATATTAGTGGCTTGTCTGTTCTGAACTTATGAAACTTCCATATTTAGCTCCCGTCATCTTGTTATATTTTATTTGACTGTAATAAGAAAAGATAAATTAACATGGCAAAAGAGGATCCCTTATTTTAACTCCAGAACCCTCTCAATCTTATCTATTATTTTTATCCTACTTTTCTCATTTACTAATATTTTTTACTTTTGCTAGTCAAAATGATATGTTATACTCATATCGAATTAAATCTATTCATCACTCTTTAAAACCTATTTTATCATAGTGCTTCCAATATCGCTTTCTACTCAACTATATCATGTATTTTCAAAATCCAGTTTCAAGATATGCCCCCATCTCTGGGCATCGCTTTCTATTCAACTATAACTATATCATGTAATTTCAAAATCCAGTTTCAAGATATGCCCCCACCTGTGGGTATTTCTCCTTTTAGCTATGTAAACCATCTCCTCAATAATAACTATAATAAGAAAATTTATTCCATCTCATAAGTGCGTATGACAAGCAACGTAACCTGAGCCATGTCTTTTCCCGCCGGTTACAATATGTGCAATCTTATGAAGAATGACTTATAAGGCATTCATGCATAGAAAACAAAAAAGTACCTCTTTTTTAAATGCAACCGCTTCCGTGATATCCGTATTTGATATCCGAGTTTCCAAACATGATCATGTCATTGGCATACTGGAATATTGATATTAGCGGCTTGCTTATTCTAAGCTTATGAAACTCCCATATTAACTCCCGTCATCATATTATATTTTGTTTGACTGTAACCAGAAAAGATAAATTGGCATGGCGAAAGAGGATCTCTTATCTTAACTCCATATCCCACTTAATCTTATCTGTTATTTTTATACTACTTTTCTCATTTACTAATATTTTTTTTTATTTTATCCAGTCAAAAGGATACGTCATACTCATATCGAATTAAATCTATTCATCACTCTTTAAAACCTATTTTCTCATAGTACTTCCAATATCGCTTTCTATTCAACTATATCATGTATTTTCAAAATCCAATTTCAAGATATGCCTCCACCTCTGGGTATCGCTTTCTATTCAACTATATCATATATTTTCAAAATCCAGTTTTAAGATATGCCCCCACCTCTGGGCATTTTCCCTTTTGCTATGTAAACCATCTCCTCAATAATAACTATAATAAGAAAATTTACTCCATCTCACAATTGCATATGGCTAACAACATAACCTGAGCCATGTCTCTTCCCTCCGGTTACACTATGTGCAATCTTATGAAGAATGACTTATAAGGCCATTCATGCTTAGAAAACAAAAGAATACCTCTTTTTTAAATGCAGCCACTTCCATGATATCTGTGTTTAATATCTGAGTTTCCAAATATGATCATGTCATTGACATATTAGAATATTGATATTGGCGGCTTGCCTAATCTAAACTTATGAAACTCCCTTATTAACTCCCGTCATCATATTATATTTTATTTGACTATAACCAGAAAAGATAAATTAGCATGGCGAAAGAGGATCCCTTATCTTAACTCCAGATCCCTCTTAGTGTTATTTGTTATTTTTATCCTACTTTTCTCATTTACTAATATTTTTTACTTTTCCCGGTCAAAAGGATATGTCATACTCAAATAGAATTAATTTTATTCATCACTCTTTAAAACCTTATTTTCTCATAATGCTTCAAATATCTCTTTCTATTCAACTATATCATTTATTTTCAAAATCCAGTTTCAAGATACACCCCTACCTCTGGGCATTTCTCCTTTTCGCTATGTAAACTATCTCTTCTATAATAACTATAATAAGAAAATTTATTCTATCTCATAAGTGCATATGACCAGCAATATAACTTGAGCCATGTCTCTTCCCTCCAGTTACAATATGTACCATCTTATAAAAATGACTTATAAGGCCATTCATGCTTAGAAAACAAAATGAATATCTCTTTTTTAAATGCAACCGCTTCTGTGATATCCATGTTTGATATCCGAGTTTCTAAACATGATCATATCATTGACATACTGAAATATTGATATTAGTGGTTTGCATGTTCTAAACTTATAAAACTCCCCATATGAGCTCCCGTCATCATGTTATATTCTATTTGATTGTAACTAGAAAGATAAATTGGCATGGCGAAATAAGATCCCTTATCTTAACTCTAGATCTCTCTTAGTCTTATATGTTATTTTTATATCCTACTTTTCTCATTTACTAATATTTTTTACTTTTGCCAGTCAAAATGATACGTCATACTCATATCGAATTAAATCTATTCATCACTCTTTAAAACCTATTTTCTCATAGTGCTTCCAATATCGCTTTCTATTCAACTATATCATGTGTTTTTAAAATCCAGTTTCAAGATATGCCCCCATATCTGGGTATCACTTTCTATTCAACTATATAATGTATTTTCCAAATCCAGTTTTAAGATATGCTCTCACCTCTGGGCATGTCTCCTTTTTGCTATGTAAACCATCTCCTCAATAATAACTATAATAAGAAAATTTATTCCATCTCTCAAGTGCATATGACCAGCGACATAACCTAAGCCATGTCTATTTCCTACAATTACAATATGTGCAATCTTTTGAAGAATGACTTATAAGGCCATTCATGCTTAGAAAACAAAAGAATACCTCTTTTATAAATGCAACCGCTTCCGTGATATCCGTGTTTGATATCCGAGTTTCCAAACATGATCATGTCATTGGCATACTAAAATATTGATATTAGCGGCTTGCCTTTTCTGAGCTTATGAAACTCCCATATTAGCTCCCGTCATCATGCTATATTTTATTTGACTGTAACCAGAAAAGATAAATTGGCATGGCAAAAGAGGATCTCTTATCTTAACTCTAAATTCCTCTTAATCTTATTTATTATTTTATCCTACTTTTCTCATTTACTAATATTTTTTTTTTTACTTTTGCCAATCAAAAGGATACATCATACTCATATCGAATTAATTGTATTCATCACTCTTTAAAACCTATTCTCTCATAGTGCTTTCAACATCGCTTTCTATTCAACTATATCGTGTATTTTCAAGGTCCAGTTTCAAGAAATGTCCCCACCTCTAGACATTTCTCCTTTTCGCTATGTAAACCATCTCCTCCATCCACTTTGTCCTTTATCCACTAGACTATACATCAACCAAGTCAAGTCTATCAACAATAAATTTTTGTAACAATTTTAACTGAGATATTTCTATAACCAATCTGTTAAAATACAGAATAATATCTCTCAACGCTCATCACAATTTTGGAATTTCATTTTCTAAATATTATGATTGTTAAGTTTTCTTATCTCAACACAACCGATCGAAATCACTCACTCAGAAGTCTTCCCTTATTCGGAAACATGGCTATATATGGATAATTAATCCAATCGCATTATCTCCGGCTTTCATTCCAAGAAAAAAAACACAAAACAAAACAAAATAAAAATCAAAAAAAGGCTAAAGTAGGGAAAAAAAAAAAAATCACCCCTACCTAACAATTATCATATGTTTCCTAAAAACCTCCATATGCTTTTTTATGTTATGTAAATTCATATGAAGTGTCAAATTTTCTATAACTCACAAATGACATTACTTAACAGATTATTAAACCAAATTAAAACTACAATGAATACTCATCCCTAATATTTTCAAATATACATTTTTTAGTAAAATACATTAAATTGAGGAGTGAGCATTTAGAAAAGTCAAGAAGTTGAATTTTATTGCGGTTTTAAATTCCCTAAAGTTTGAAATCTCATAGAGGATTTATATAACATCAAAAAACTTATAAGGATTTTCTAGAAAAAAAACACGATATTTTATGGGATTTTTTTTATACTTTAGCCAACAAAAAACTCCTCGATTATCTCCATGACATCATTCTCTATAATATCTCAAAGTTTACAGTGGTACAACAAGGGAAAACTCATCAACCTTGTCATCTCCCAGCATACTTAATCGTTTCTCTAACCTCCTTTTGTGAGAACTAATGGAATTTCTTATCGATCATATATATTCTCTTGACTGAGGTCCTCCCGTGCCGTGGCTTCTTCAGATGATTGCCGTTGACTTGACTGAGGTCTTGCAGTTCCTCCAAATGAAATTTTTATTCAACACAAGTCAACTTCTTTTAATTCATGAATGTATCCAAACTGTTTCTCGGTCCATTTCTTGTCCAAATTGCATGCACGCTGCATGCCGCAGCCCCTATTTTACTAGTTAGCTGGGGACTCCAAATTAACATCGATCCCTCGTCTGCGTACTCATCATCGTCGGAGTACAACAATGGCAACGTCTTTTGCTTTGGTAGCAATAACAATATATAACAGTAGCAATGCTGCATGCATGCAGCTTAATTATGAGATATATAGAATCAAAGCATGCATCATAAAAATTAACTGCTAATTAATATCATTATCAAAGTCTCATTAAAAACGACCATAAATTATAACTCCATTACTTCCATCTTCGTAAAGTCCTTGTCAAGGTGAATATCTCGACGAGCATGGGACCTCACCATGATATGGCGTGGATGAGGCATATCATCCATGTGTCATCCTCTCAAGATAGATGGAGGGACCCAGTTCTCGGGCAGCTGCCACGTAAGACACTGACATCTCACCCGCCAGTGGGCCCCATTAGAAGGATGGCTGCGTGCGTGTCATTACGGGGTCGAGCTTTATCGAGCTATGGATATGGATTCGTGTTAATTAACCTCCATAAGTTTTATACCCAAGTAGTCTCCCATTTCAAATTCAATACCATATTAATCTCTTTTTTTTTTAAAAGGATTACTTGTTGTATGATCTCTAATCCTTAACTTCAATGTTCTCTGAACTTTTAATGATATTAATCAACAGTTTATTATTCTCATTTCAAATTCAACACTATCTCAGGTACTATTCGTAATAAAAGCTTCAAATAATATATCGTAGAGGAAAATAAAGTAAAATTGGACATGTTCTCTTGAATAGTTTCTCTAGGATTGGGATACGGCTAGACTGAAGAGGGGCATGTTGATAACTTATGACTGATTGGCGAGTGATCCACCGATTTGCCGTGTTTTGCGTAAGTTAAATTATCTTTTGTCGTATCTTCTATGTATCATAGATTTGTGTAGGCAGTTCTGCTGCCTTTGTTTTGTAATAGATATTTTCTAATTCTGGTATTTCTACTAATAGAATGTTTTGTAATAGATATTTTCTAGTTCTGTTATTTCTACTAATAGAATGTGGACAGTTTTGTATTTTTAAATTATTTCTTTAATTGAAAGAAAGAAATGGAGTCGTGGGGTTTCTCTTATCTCATTCGAACGGATATCATCCTCATAATTATCCATTCCTGTTTTTGTCTATAGCATGATTACTTGATGAACTGAGAAGGAAAGTGAGAGAAATGACTGATACTACTGGAAAGATTTCTTTTTGATTGATAGCTACTGTAACTAGTATTCTTGTGATCGGTTAATATGTATTTTCTTTCACAGTTCATATTTTAGTTTGAGTTCATCTTTATAGTAGTCAGATGAATTTGATTGTAGATATGAAAAAGTAAGCACTGCTCAGCAGTACCTTATGTTATAATAAAAGAAGACATAAGGTACCACTGAATGTTTACTCTAAAAAGATTACGTTATGATCCATACTTTTTTGTTTAAAAAAAATGAAAAAAAAAAACAAGTTTTCCTACTGATCTAATATCTAATATTTAGATAAAATTTTCTAGATTAAGGATGGTAATAAATATATTCCTAGATCAATTTTTAGTCCGATCTATATAAAATTTTAAATTAAAAAAATAAAATTTTTATTTTTTTAATTTAAAATTTTATATAAAATAGATTTAAAATTGACCAATGAATGCTTCCATCCATATCCTTAATTTAGATATCCCTATCCTTAACTTAGATATTTTACTTGGAGCCTTTTCCATCTTCTATGTCCAAGAACTAATTGGAAACCAATATGAAGCTAGAAATTATTATTAGTGTACGCTCTCAAGAAACTAATAATATCTTTCGTTCTTGATAGCGATTGATAGACATACAGGATGGAGAGAGACGATGAAATGCAACACGTCAATATAAAATACAAATAAATCTTAAATGTACTGGGCACAGCATAACAAAGACATGTCCCAAAGATAATAATTGTACTTGTTCCAAAATTAATTTAGTACCCTCTAATTTTGTAGTAAATATATAGATCTGACAAAATTAAGAAATTGACAAGTCAGAGCCATCATTACCGGGTATGTTTGTTTTAGTATATCACGCGAAACTTTTGTTAATTATGCTTTTTTTGGCAATTAGCCCTAATTTTTATTACAGGGTAGTTTGGCTGTTACTTTCACACCAAATTGCGGCTAGCAGCTTTTATATTAACCAAGTCGTGAGCATGTCCTTGCATATAATCGTGAGGTAATTAAATTAGGGGTATTTACAGCCCTGTCCCTTAATCTTTATAAATTATAATTTAGTCTCTCAAATCTTTATATTTATAATTTAGTCCCTAAATTCTTTAAATTATTACAATTTAGTTCCTCAGTTTATATTTTGGCCTGATTTTTCCATTTTACCTCTCATTTCCTTCACTTAATTTCCCTTCGCTCTTCTCCCTCTCTTTTTAGTTCTTATTAGATTCCCCCCTTATTATTCTTTTCTCTCTCTATTTATTTATTGGGTTTTTTCTCTATATTGAAACCAAATATATTATTCTCCACAAAATGTATTAAACCTTTAAGTTTCAACATAAATTCATTTATTGGGTTCTCCCTCTCTATATTGGATAAATTTATTTCTAGATTTAATACATTTAGTGGAGAATAATATATTTTGTCTCAATATAGGATAAATTTATTTCTAGGTTTAATACATTTAGTGGAGAATAATATATTTTGTATCAATATTGTTTGCTCGAAAATTGGATCTTTCCTTCCATTGTAAATTTATTTGATTACAAAAGAAAATTGAGATTACAAAAAATATCGAGAAATAACAAGAACGGAATATTAATTTATTCCCTTTTTTCTTGTGGGTTCGGGTGGCGATGGAGCCTCGCTGGTGCACTCCGTTGACCGTCTGACCGGGAATAGAATGGCTCTGCTTCGCTCCTTGATCTCACGAACTCGCCCGAAATCGTCCAAAAGTCCTCTCTCTCGAGTCAGCTCCTGTCTTTTATTGACCGAGAAAACTTGAAATCCGGCTTGAATCCTCCCTGAAAAATCGGATCATGGGATTTCAACGAAATAAATAGGAAATAAATAAACGGAAAATAACGGAAAACAACCCGCGGGTTGGCACCTACGGGAGCGCTCCCGCGGGTGTCAACCCGCGGGATTCTCCCGTTGGTGCACCCTCGGGAGCCTCCCGCGGGTGCAATCGCGGGAGCTCTCCCGCGGGGCCCGCAGTAATTTTTTTTTCTTTTTTTTAATTTTAATTAATTAATTAATTTTTTTTATTTATTATTATTCTTTTTTTTAGATGTCTACATAACCCCCTCCAAAGTTTTAGATGTTCTGTATTTAGCTGTACTGAATTTCGAAATATTTTGGATTATTTGATTTTGGCTATCAGATGTGTGAAGAATTTGGTAGACAGAAATAATTGTTGACGTATTTCGTAAGATATGAGAGGAGATATGACGTTAATATGCTTATTCAATAACAAACAGAGGTATGTTTTTAACGTGCTCATTAGATAACAAGTAGAGGTATGATATTAACGTACTCATTTGGTGACAAGCAGAGATATCATGTTAACGTGCTCATTTTAGGTCAAGCAGATGTATCATGTTAACGTGCTCATTTTAATCCTAACCGTTCAGTGACATCTAGTATGACGGATCAGGGAAAGACAGATGTGACATTAAACATGTCTTGGAGCTCAACCTATTCAGAAGATCTGGTCGTGATAGAAACAAGCTGACTAAACAGAGGTGACGATTAACGTATTTAGCCTTAAAATCGGACTATCAGAGGTAGCTGTTAACTTGATAGGAAGATAATTTTCATCAGAAGTAATTTTTTACTTAACGATATCAAAAACAAATTCATCGGAAGCTGTAATATTGGACTCGATGAAGTGTGAGTTTTCTTTTCTATCAGAGGTGAAATCTTAACATGGCAGGAGATTTAATTGGATTTTATCTCATTTGATTTTGAATTATGATGTCAGAGGTATGATTTTAACTTGACAAATATTTTGGAGTGTCACTTGTTCTACTGGAGAAAAATGACGAGAAAAGTTTTGTTGTCGGAGGTGAAATCTTAACGTGACAAGAGATCTATCTGATTAGGATTTTTAGCAAACCCCCAGTTATCTACGGATTTGATTAGCTTTTACCAACTACCGTTTGAGTCGGGCTAGTCATGCTATTCCCCTCAGCATGGTGAGTTGTCGAGGGTTTCGTTTGGGCTTAAATGCCAAACTTTCCCATTTCCCTTTAGCAGTTTAGGGCAGTGATGTATCTTTATATTCGGATAAAAATACTGTTGTGACAAATTTGTCATGGGATTTTTAGCAAACCCCCAGCTATCAACGGATTTGATTAGCCTTTACCAACTACCGTTTGAGTCGGGCTAGCCATACTACTCCCTTCAGCATGGTGAGTTGTCGAGAGTTTCGTTTGGGTTTAAATGCCAAACTTTTCCTCTTCTCTTTGCCTTAGCAGTTTTGGACAATTCATACTTTTACCCCCAGCATGATGGGGTTGGCGAGAAACTGGTTCTCTTCCCTCTGCCTTAACGGCGCTGGGTGATTCATACTTTTTACCCCCAGTATGTTGGGGTTGGCGAAAAATTTATTCTCTTCCCATAGCCCTGACGGCGTTGGGTGATTCATACTTTTTACCCCCAGCGTGTTGGGGTTGGCGAGAAATTTATTCTCTTCCCGTAGCCCTGACGGCGTTGGGTGATTCTTTTTTTTTCGCAGGTTATGGCGTTTAAATTAACCACCCTGAGATCGTTTTGGGAATTGTTGTGAGCCAAAGTGGTATCTTTAGACCACACACATTAAATGTGTCGGAGTTATCTCTAACTCCTTTTTTGTTCAGCTTTGAGCTGAACTGCTCCTGCGTCAATCAACGCTTGAATTTTATCTTTTAAAATAAAATAATTTTTTGTGGGGTGACCTACAATCCGATGGTACAGGCAGTAATTCGGATCATTAGTCTTCCCAACTTCTTCAGGCCTCTTGCTTTCCGGCAACTTAAGCATTTTGCGTTTGCTGAGCAGATTGAACATAGTAGCAGTATGTTCATCCTTGAACGAATACTACTTTTGAAGCCTGGGCGACTTTGCTGTGTTGTTTATAGTTGGCCATGGTTTCTGTTTCGATGTGTTCTCTACCACCATTGCCATTATGTCTTTCCCTTTAGAACGGGAGAAATGGAATGGAGGTTCATTTGTACTGCTTCCGATTGCAGACAGATTTTTGAGGCGTCGAAGTATTTTTTCGGCCTGTTCACCCTGCTTAAGCAGATCTTTCCATGATTTGGATTCGACCGAGCCCATCTTGTCTAGGATATCGGTCAACAAGTTGTGTCTACAGGTTTCCACAAGCGTGTCCTACGTCATGCCATGTGGGCATCGAACAGAAAGTTCTTAGAACCGCTCGACATAAGTTTTGACCGTTTCGCATTCTTCTTACTTCGCTGCTAGCAAAGATAGTATAGAGACTTCTGTATCATCTTCAAAGAATTGGGTTAGGAACTCACGTTCTACATCAGTTTATGATTTAATAGTTCCCTGGGGTAGCTGCATGAACCAGGTAAATGCGGGCCCCCGTAAAGTGCTCGCAAATATCTTAGTCATAATCGGATCATTCCCCATGAGGTGTCCTGTCTGCGACAGAAAGTAGAAAATGTGTTGCTGCGGCGAACCTTTACTGTCGAATGATTGAAGGTTCAACGGTTTATATTTTGCAGGGTAAGGTACGGTTTCCCATTTTATGGGATATGGACGTACTGCCCCCACCTCTTGCAGTTTTTTGCGATGAAGAAGAGCTCGTAGTTGGTTCTCCATCTTCTCTATTTTTTCTACGTGAGGGTTGATGATAACCTTCACTTCCTCTTCCTCTCTTAAATGAGGAGGCACTTCTTCATCCTCGTCCTCGCTATCTTCATTTATTTGGATGGGTCATTTTCCTTTCTGCCGACTAGAAACGGATGACGAGGATTGGCTCTTTCTAGTTTGAGCTAACAACTTAATTAAAAATTGTTTCATTTCTTATATGGTCTCTTCTTGCTGTTCGAGACGTTTTTCTTGTCTCTCAAGCCTTTCAGAGACTTCTTCTAGGCACACGCCCTCTGGTTCGATAGAAACTCCTTTTAACCCTGGAGTGATTTCCTTATCTGAAGGGTTGCTTCTGACCACCCTTTTGCCTTTATTAACCATATGCGATGTAGCAGCAGACAGATCGGTTTCAGAGCACATTTTTTTTACCGTCCGTATTCTTTTTGGGCTCAGTGATCTGCTCAAAAACGGAGCGTTTCGAGTTGCATTGGCAGTTCGATAGAACGGTTGAGATCAGCTGTTCGCATTGGCAGTGAGGAATATTTTGTGAGGAGTTCTTTTTCCAATTGAGATACTCTCTCAAATCTTGTGGTACCTTCTCCTCTCTACTTGCATCTTGACGACTCTTGCGTCGCAAATTTGGTTCATAATACTGGAGAGTCTGCAATATCTCAGAGCTGAGCTCTTTTCCAGCATCAGATTGTTTCCCAACCCTCCTGCGGATTCTTCTGGAGTACACGCTAGCCTGAGTAGTTGTGTGGGCCCCGGATGCCTCTGATAGAGAGATTAAAATTCTTGGTGCATGTTGCGTGCTCACTATAGGCGTGCTCGAAGAGACATGATGGTTGTGTTTATTGAACGTAACCCGTCGGTATAACTGTAGGTTTGTACCTGTGGTTGCAACCCGCGGGTTGGCACCCGCGGTTGCAAGCCGCGGGTTGGCACCCGCGGTTGGCAACCCCGGGATGCCACCCGCGGTAGGCAACCTCGGGTTGCCACCCGCGGTTTGCCAACAGCGGGTTGCCACCCGCGGTTGGCAACCGCGGGATGCCACCCGCGGTTGCAACCCGCGGGTTGCCAACCGTGGGGTTGCTTCCGAGGTTTTTTACAGTCCTAGAGTTTTCTGTCCCGGAGTTTTCTGCAACTTTTCCTGTATGATTGAGGCGTACTCGTTGATTTTTACGCCTTAAATTTCTCTTTTGGGAGCGGGTCAGGGACTAGTTTGACTTTTGGCTTGACTTTAGAACGGACGATAACGTTATGTTCTTGACAGACGATGTCTTATCAGTTTCAACGGGCGATGACCCCTCGTAGGTATTGAATGGCGATAACGCCTTTTCAATTTTGGCGGGCGATGACGCCTTACCTTATTTAATCGTTACCCGGCGATGACGTCTGGGTTCCGAATCCGAGGATGATAGGAACTCCTCGTACTTTTGCTGGTCAACTTCTATGACCAGCGTCTCAACTATTGAGTCAATCGGCACCCGGTCGGACTGCGCCACCAGATTCTCTGTGGTAAATAGAGGGGCTCCCACTGTGGTCGCGAGTTCTTATTTGCTCGAAAATTGGATCTTTCCTTCCATTGTAAAATTATTTGATTACAAGAGAAAATTGAGATTACAAAAAATATCAAGAAATATCAAGAACGGGAATATTAATTTATTTCCTTTTTTCTTGTGGGTTCGGGTGGCGATGGAGCCTCGCTGGTGCACTCCGTTGACCGTCTGACCGGGAAGAGAATGACTTTACTTCGCTCCTTGATCTCACGAGCTCGCCCGAAATCGTACAAAAGTCCTCTCTCTCGAGTCAGCTCTTGTCTTTTATAGACCGAGAAAACTTGAAATCCGACTCGAATCCTCCCTGAAAAATCGGATCACGGGATTTCAGCGAAATAAATAGGAAATAAATAAATAGAAAACAACGAAAAACAACCCGCGGGTTGGCACCTACGGGCGTGCTCCCGCGGGTGTCAACCTGCAGGATTCTCTCGCAGGAGCCTCTCGCGGGGCTCGCAGTATTTTTTTTTTCTTTTTTTTAATTTTAATTAATTAATTAATTTTTTTATTTATTTATTATTATTCTTTTTTTAGATGTCTACAAGTATAGAGAGGAAGAACCTAATAAATGAATAGACATATGAGAGAAGAAGGGAGAACCCAATAAGAACTAAAAAGAGAGGGGAAATAAAGAATGGGAAATTAAGTAAAGGAAATTAGGGGTAAAACGAAAAAATTGGACAAAAATATAAACTGAGGACTAAATTGTAGTAATTTAAAAGATTTGAGAGACTAAATCCTAAATATGAAGATTTGGGGGAGCTAATTTATAATTTATAAAGATGTAAGGGACGGATTTATAAATACCCCATTAAATTATTGCTAATGAATAATATTGCACACAAAAAAAAAAAAAAAAATGTGTGTCAAGAAAATATTGAGATAAATTATTGTTGCAAATAAGTTTTAGACTACTTCTGAATTATACTTAACTATTTTTTAGTGTTTGAAATCTAGTTCGGAAAATAGAAAGAGCGAACTAGAGAGGTTAATTCATATGATTTTTAATACAAAATAAGATTTAGATAACCTTTTTAACATAGGGAACAGTAGGTGATCGCTAAGTATTTATCTCTTCTCCTAGTTTATGCTCTTAATATTTGCATTATACATCTATCGAGTGTGGTGAGTAATTGAGTTATCATATTTTCTCTCTATATTTTAGATGAGGCTCGTTTGTTGTCCTGTAGTTTTTTTCTTTTAGAGTCTCCTGCAAAATTTTCGGTGCATTACGATCTTATGTTATATGCAACATATTTCTTTATCTCGTTAAATTAACCGAAGTTTTTTAAGATGATAGTCACTGAGGGGTATGATTTTTTAAAGGAGGATAAATATGGTGGAATTTCCTTTTGACGGCTGCAACTGTTCATTGGACGCACTCCAAAGTTATAATAAAATAATATCAACAAAGTTAAAATGAAAATATTTAATTGATAGTACAATAGATTATTCCCCAAAAAGATTCAACATCACACAGAAGATTGTTAATATTGGAGAATTTGCGACAATTAAATCAAAACAATGGCAGATTACAACTGCATATGTTTCCATAATCATCACCATTTAGATATTATGCCCTATTTGGAATATGCCAATAGTTAATTAAATGCAGTAGTAACCCACAAGTAACACTCCTTACCAAAATACCAAGCATGTTAAACCAACTCCCTACATTACAAGCTACCTTCCAAAATCAATTAGATAATAATAATAATAATAATAATAATAATTATTATTATTATTATTAGCAAGCGGACAGTTAAACCTCACTTGCATCATCAACAACAAAACAGACTTTTATGACAGCCTGAGCTAACATGATCAAGCCATTATTAAAGTTAAGAAACCTCCATTTACATTAATAATAATTACAGTAATAAAATAATAATAACAAAAATCTAACCTCACTTGACAGGTCAGTAGAACTCAGCTAACCTAACCCAGGGAAAATTCTATTCAAGCGTACCACTTTGTTCAAGAAACCCTCGTTTCTCGGTCGGAGATTAGTATTTGTGTAGTTTTCGCTCCGTTTGGAATTAGTTGCTAAGCAGTTTTAGTATCAGTCAATGATTAACTCTAATTAGAGCTGGTCGCAAAATATAACGGTAAATTTGTAATTTTTTACAACTTTAGGAGATATAATCCTGTCCTATATAAAATTTTAAATTAAAAATAAAATTTTATTTTTCTAATTTAAAGTTTTTACTCAAAACATTAACATTTCTAGATCATATGCGAGCAAAGGGGAGTTTCTAGAGGGGGCACACTTTTTTTCCTTGTGAGCCTACTTTTCTTAGTATGTCCACTCTCTCTTTTGAAAAAAAAAAGAAGACTTTCCTAGTGAGCACACAAAAAAATCTAAAACTGTCTCTCATTTTTACCATAACCCGAATCAATATTAGGAGCTTATGGTGAAAAATGAGCATATTTTTTTTTTATCAATATTTGGAGTTTGAGGTGAAAAACGAGCACATCTTTGAACTCGCCGTCGGAGGAGAACAGAGGCGGCGCGGAGGTGGCGGAAGAGTAATGACGGTGGAGAAGATGAGAGAGAAATAATAGAGAGATTGAAGATGAGGGCATTTTTATCGTAAGATTTAAATGGCAAAGTAATAAATAAAGGGAAATTCTATTTACACACGAAAATTTACTTTTCACGCATAGTTTTAAAACTTGTAAATAATTACAAGTTTACAATTTATTTTTTTTAAACTAAGTTACCCTTTTAAATCATAAATTTAGACTTTTTAAAATTTAGAACTACAACTCATCGTTTTTTCTCATCTGTTTTTTCTCTAAAATCCTAAAAAAGAAATTTTAGTGGAATTTAATTTTAAAAGAAATACATCTTCCACAAACTCATTGATTTGATTTTTTAACCTCTTAAATTTTTTACATTCATGTTCCTAAAAAGATTTAGAAGAATTTTAAATTCTTCGAATTTACTGTGACAAGTGAAATTAGATTTTGAAGTTTGAGTTTGAGTTTTTTTATTCAAATAGAAAATTTCAACATGGAATTGGTATCGGAGGACAAATCTAAGTTACAATTTAAAATTAATCTTAGTTTTTTTTTATGTATATTTGTTAGTAATTTATTATTACTTGTGATTTTTATGTGAGGGAGACGTCGGCTGCTGGTTGGGTTTTAATATCCGATCAAATGATTATTTGATTAAGTATATTTTTAGCTTGGGAATTAATATCCGACTCGAAAAATTTGAGAAATTTTGGGATCGGACTATATAAGGAGCTAGAGATAATGAGAGGTTAAAATTGAAAAAAAATTTGGATACAGAGAGTAAATTGATAGTATTTCAAAATGAGAATTTGGTGTAAAGGACAATCAAGGCGTCAAAATTAAATTACTATGTGTAAATTGAATTTTCCATAAATAAAAGCACACTAGTGGGCTCACTAGGGAAGGAGAAAAAAGAAATGTGCGCTCCTTTGGAAATTCCCCAGCAAAGCGGTGTAATTAAATAGAATTTCCCCATAACACGGTTCAATAATTACTCCTCACAAAAGCCAAAGATGGGACGCCTTTATAATCTACTCTACGCTGTTGTGTTATGCCCTCACCCCCACCCCCACCCCCAAGTCTAATTAGTTAGTTGCTTTCCATTCCATGTCTCCACTGCCCTCACAAATACCACAACAAACTTCATCTGCTAGATCTGAAATTATTTCTTGAAGATCTCCTGATTTCGATTAGAATCTACTCCTTCGGATCGAGTTATCCTTCTTAGTGATCGAGCCGGCGAGATCGATGGGGCTGTCGAGCATGCCGACGCCGTCGGAGGGCGTGTTCACGGTGCTGGTCGTGAACACGGTGATGTCCATCGCCATCATGAAGCAGATCCTCGCTTCCATCCTCCAGATCCTCAGGATCACCTCATCACCAGACCCGCCCGCCGCCGTTGCCTCCGGCGACGGCGGCGGATCTGACCACCTGCCGCCGGAGAAAGAGCCTTCTCTCACCGATCGGTTCAGGTCCCGGTTCAAGCCGGTCCGGATCGGCAGGCGGAGGGCGGCTGCGGCGGTTGACTGCAGGGTCTGCCTGGCCCAGTTCGAGGCGGAGTCGGTGGTGAACCGACTGCCGTGCGGGCACCTGTTCCACAAGGCGTGCGTGGAGAAGTGGCTTGACTATGACCACGCCACGTGTCCCCTCTGCAGGACCAACCTCCTCCCTCAGCCTCAGCCTCGCGAGGAGGCGTGGTGGTTCTAGGGCTTGGGATGTGTTTCGGTGTGAGTGCTGATAGAGGGAGGCGTCCTCCACTGAGCGGGCTTGGCCTGCGTTGGGTTCGGTGTGGCGACGGTATATCATATTATCATGTATCATATGGTATCCTATCCCTCTTTTTTTTTTTTTCTGTTTTTTGAAGTGGATGTATTTTTGAGTTTTTATTTTGTATACAGAAATACACTTTTCTCTCGGTCTACTTTAGCTTTGAGTACGCTGTGTGAATTGATTTAATTTAAAATTTGAGCTGTGCGGTACAGTGAGAAGCTGTTTTGTTTCTACTTTTTTTTTTTTTTTCCGTTCTGTATGAAAATTTCACCTGTTTACCAATTTGTCTCATCGTATCCGTGATCAATTAGCTAGCAAGCTTAAAAAAAAAGGCCTGTTCTGATTAATGAATGATAAAGAGAGAGAGTGCAAGCATATTATGTTGCTGCTGCTGCTGCTAAGTTTTCTTTTTCCGATTGAGCTTTTTCTTGACAAAGTTTTGAATTCTTCCATAGTTTGTCCTAGAAATAGAAAGTTTAAAATAAAGAATCCTATTTCATGTTGTTGCTAATTGCTTTGACATTAATTTTTTTGCAGTATATAATCGATCATGTTTATTGTGTTTTTGTATCTGTAGTTGTAGTAATCCTCACGCAATGCAAGTTGGGCAGCAATCCATCGAATTAACAGGAGACACAAAGTTAGAAGTTACCGCTACGCAAGCTGTAGCTAGTTGTATTGCAACTCTCTGAATAACGACCTTTTTACCCAAAAAAAAAAAAAAAAAAAAAAAAGGGAGGAAAAAAGAAATTGTCCACACGTTCAGAATACAAATTTAACTCAGCAACGGAATAAATACTGGAGCTATCTACTAATAGAAGCATCCAGATACTTGAGGTCTGCTCAGATTTTCTAGAGCTTTGTTCCTCAGCTTAGTTGCCAGCTGTCTTGGCCCAAGTTTGGGTGCCAGCTCTGGTTTCGCTCAAGTTTTACATGAGATACATGTACAAAGTCTACTTTACAGAACTGAAGTTTGTATGAATACAAACTTCGGTTTTTGAAAACTGAAGTAAAACTAAAGTTCGTATGCCTACAAATTCTAGTTTCTGAAAATTGGAATTTCACTAAGTTTGTATGCCTACAAACTCTAGGGCTGTGATTGGATGTCAAAAACAAATTGGATGTCAAAAACAAAGTGTTTTGAGCTATTTTTATAGCGTATGCTTTGGAGTGTCTAGGTGGTATGTGTTTTTGATTTTTGGGTGTTTAACTTTGTATCTGAGAGTTTAGTTTTCTTATGAGTTTTCGTGGTTTTATAAGCATGTAAAAGACAAATATATCTTATTAGGAAAATGAAAATATGTTGGTGAGAGTGGGAACAAAGAAAAAATAGGGTACTTTTGGATAAGTAATTCAGAATATTCCAAAACACCTCGATTTATGTTGCTTTGAATAAAACACCCCAAAACACATATCTAATAAGTGTTTTGGGTGTTCTATGAACACTTTAAAATACTTGTTCAGAAACTTACAAGTAAGTATTCTTATGAACACTTCATAATATATCTTTCCAAAGCATCCCAATGCACTTCAAAACAAAACTCTAAGCATCGCCTAGGAGTTTGCTTAAGTTGGGTTTAGTCCGGGCTTCTTAGATGCCCATCGTAGAACTTCGAAAAAGATTCACTTTGAGTGGAGTTCTTAATTTTGGAGCTTTGGAGGGTTTAAAATTATACAAAATTGGAGTTTAGAAACCATCTTCTTACCAAAAGGAATATAATTTTAAAAATAGAATTTCCAGCTGAAATTGTCCAAAAATATGGTTTTACTTTGTGAAACCTTGTAGCCAAACTAGGACCTGATAGTTTGAAGATATAACCTTTTCATTTCCAGTTTTGGGGGCTCATGACTAGGCTACGGTCTTTATTCAAAAGAAAGAAAAATAAAATATTCGGATATTAATCTTCCGCTATATAGAGTCATGAGACGACAATCATAATTTTATCTGAGTACATTGTAATTAACGGGAGTTTCTAGAGGAGCACACCATTTTTCCCAGTGAGCCCACTAGATAGTTAGTTTTCATCGAGGATTTGAGTATGGACCATTGAAAAGTGGGCTCGACTAGGAAAAATGGTGCACTCCTTTGGAAACTCCCTTATTAACTATTATCCTCTACTCCCAATGTTTGTCCCAATGCTTGGTGTTGGTTCTTTTTACTATTTAAGATGTTTCTTGCTCTCGTGATCTTTTTATCTTAAAGTCAAGTGTCTAACTATTTTCATGATTTCTTTTTCTTTTCTTTGTTTTCCTCAGAAACCCATAATCTACTGCCCTCTGCAAATGCCTTATTAATAGTTGAGGAGAAGGATATTTGAGCATCTTCTACCAAATATTTGCCAGTCTACTTTGGAGAAAGATTCTTAACTAGGGTTCAACCTTGTCCCTAGGAGTATGGAGATAGTCGTTCTCATTAATGCAAGAGGACTATCCGTAGATTGCTTTTTCTAGTATTTATATGTTGTTTTGTATAACCTAATCCACTCCATAGTGAGGGATGTTCTTATATACTACCGTACACACGCTCTATCTGTTTCATTAAGCACTGACTAATGAAACATACCCATCATTTATGCTAAAAATAAGACAGGTTTAACTTCATCATTACAAAAGTTTTTTTTTTCTTCTCTTCCTCATTAGGAACTTCTCTTAAAATAATCTGCACGCAATTGGATTGGACTCGTAATATTTCTCATCACTGTTTGCTTATATTCGTTACATTCAAGAGGAAGCCAAGTGAAATCACACCATATCCTACTTCCATTTCCTATTTTGTGAAAAAAAAAAAAAATGCAATAATTCTTTCCACCTCCACTCTATATCTCTCGAGATATTGCTCTGTATCTTTGCCCAGTGAAACTACTTTGTCTGTCTTAACCTGATGATATCTCCCATCACAAAGAAGACAACCAAAAATTATAATGTCTAAACTTGAACAATGTCTTCAAGTTTGCAAATTACGCGATGAATAAATTACAAACTAACTTTCTACTCAAAGGAACATCACTCCTTTGTTAGAATTTGTCGCACATTTCTTGTTAGGAGGTAATCACAGATAAAAACGATTGTGAGAGCATAGCATAATCCTCCTCCATCAGGCACTCAAGGGGCTAGGCTCAGGAGATGCCTTTTCCCCCAGTTCAGAGAGGCTGGACCCTAACGTCAGCTGGCTATTGCTGCGCCGCATGTTGCCTCTGTGGTGCCTGCATCGGAACGAGCCAGCGTGGGTCGTTGGCGAGCAGAGGCAGTTTGCCTTCTGGCTCAGTTGGTTGGTTATGATGGGGGTTGGCTTTTGTCGTCCCATCAGGCTGTTGGTGGCCGAAGGTTGTTTGCTGCTCTTCTCACCTTCCATTGTTATGTTCTTGGGACCTTCCTGTAGCAATGCATAGAATTTATTGTTCATTCAGTTTTTATCGGTTCTGGTTCTGATTCTCGAAAGGATTTTTTTTTTTTTTTATATATTTTAAATGTGGCTTTTTCGTGAAAGATATAAGTGAATATACACTTAAATCCAATGAAATAGACTGAAAGAAATCATATTACACGATTTAGCAATGCCTAAATGCTCTAACACCATTCAAAACAAAAAATTAAAAATTAAAAAATTATTACCCCAAAAATCCTATAAACTAAAAAGCTACAAAAACAAATATTGCAAGCAATAAACCAACTTCAGAAATATTTTCAAATTGTTTCTGAGATCAAGATTCAACGGACAATGATTCGACTAATGTGATTAAGAAATATATTAGAACCTATTTAATAAAAAAATTGGATGATAGACAAACAGTTACATACTAGTTACTGTATATTGGCAACAATATTTCTTATATGTTCTAACTATTCCCTTGGTAATTACTAAATAAAAAAAGTAAATAAAATCTAGCAAAAAAACATTTTATTATTCTTTTAAAATTGATAAAACAGTGCTTGGCTATAGAAATTATGGAATAAGACATACAAGACATGCACGCACCCTTGTATTTCAAACGATGATAAGAGATTTTCTTTAAGAAAATTGCAATTTTGATCATGAGATGCGACGAACATAAAAATAAGAGAAGGAAAATAATGGAAATTACCCACTGTTCTTTGAGGGGAGAACAAGGAAAAGGATTTGATTCCATGGAAGAATATTTGTAATGAAAAATTTTGCAAATCCAAGAAAAGGGGAAGAATTACGATCTTTAAATATGGCCCAACATATGGAATCCTAATCACATGTTCCTCTTTTAATTCCTTAAATCAAGGGGTTACCTCATATATATATATATATATATATATATATATATATATATATATATATATATATATATATATATATATATATATATATATACATACATACACACACACATGAGTTAGCGGCAAAAGTATAATGATTCAATGATTTTTCTTCATTTTTTTTTTAAAATTACTATCTATATTTCCTTAACTTTTTTCTGATTAAATTTTATAAATTTTGGAGTTGATTTACCCTTATAAATGTATTAACTAGGTGGAGGACCAAATCAAAACTAAAATCCAAGAATTGGGTATGAGTGAAACCTGGGGTTTAACGCAGTGGTATAATTTTTTAAAACCCACAATTAAATGGATGCTCAGTAGGAATCGAATCTGAGTGTCTCTAATACCATGTTGAAAGACCCTGCCACTGCACCAAAACTTCGAAGTTATAGTGAAGGTTGAGGGAAATTATTTTATATTTTAACAATCCAAAAGAAAATTTTTAAAAAAACTTATTGGAAATAGTAAAAATGAACTGCAGCTCAGATAACTTGCGTGAGCTGTCAGCTCATTTCCATTTTTCTAATATATATATATATATATATATATATATATATATATATATATATATATATATATATATATATATATATATATATATATATCAGTTTAAGTTAATCAATTGAGTTCATTTTCATTAAAAAACAATGGCAAAAACTTCTCCTTGTGTTAACTATTTTGTGCCTTCGGTGTATTTGAAACCCAAAATCTAAGTATGGTGATGTCTTTGTTAGCTATCTTTACTCTTAGCCACAGTTACTTTGTGTGTACTCAAGGATAATGAATGCGTAGGTCCATAATATGGTCTTGATATATTACATAATATCACAGCCGAACCCAAAGGTTATATTGTATGTACAATTTTACAAAAACAATTAGAAAAGAATTACGGAAAATGGCTAAGTAAATTATGGTAATGAATGAGTTTTTCCCTTGGACTCGTAGTTACCCATTTATGGGTCAATTTTCTGAGCTTGGATAGGAGTTATGATGTAGCACGTAAATGTTGACGGATTCTTGCAAGATTTCATGTGACATGAAAATTTTTGTTCCGTAATAAATATGAAGGGGAAAAGTAACTCTGTTGTGATCCAATATTTTTCTACCTGATTGAAATTGGCTAGATATTTGCCTGTATGAGAGGTCTCGAAAATACTAAATCGTCTCAATCCTTAGGCTGTGTTTGGATTGAGGAAAAAATAAAGGAAAAGAAACGAAAAGGAAAGGGAAAGAGAAAAGGAAAGAAAAAGATATGGAAATTAGTTTCCTTTTTTATGTTTGGTTAGAAAGAAAATGAAGAAGAAAATCTCAAGAAAAATTTAGAACAAAGCAGCTTCTTATGTTTGGTTGCTCAATATAAAATTAAAAGAAAAATATAATTCTAATTAAACTATAGAAAATTTTAATGTTAATTTACATATTATTGATATAATTTTTAATTTTTAAATAATTAAAATTATAATAACTAAATGGTTCAAACTTTACAAAAGTTAAAAATATCTTGAGACTTAAATTATAAAAAAATTTCTGCAAAAATTTCTCTCCCTTTTTCCATTTTTTCTCAACTTTCCTTTTCTTTCATTTTCTCTTGGATTTGAGGAAGAAAATGAAAAAGAAAAAAAAACTTAATACATTTTCTCTCACTTTCTTTTCCTTTTATTTTCTCTCTAATTTTCCCACTAACCAAACAGTAGAAAGTAATTTTCTCTTTTCTTTTATTTTCTTTTCCTTTATTTTCCCTCAATCCAAACACAGCCTTAGTCAATTAGAGAGATTAACAAGATTGTTCCTGCATGATGTTCATCTGAGCTTGTCTAGCAAGTCTCATAGCAGTAAAGCTAATGTCAGAACAGAATATGAACTGACGAATGCAATTTAAGTATAACAAAATTTTATTTCTTTAGTAAAAACATCAAATACATAATGGTTATAAATAATAACAATCAAAAGCTAATAAATTATAACACAAATCGATTGCCATCCTCCATTTTGTATTTTCTTGATTTCGTGCACACTTGCATAGGATACAAAATTAACAAAGAGGAAGGCAAAGCGTATTCAGTACACAAATATATATACAGGAGAAAAAACAAGCAGTACGATACTAAAATCTATGCATCAAATTGCAATTACGTGTGTGGTTTGGTCTTCGTACGTAACAAGTTTGGATGGTTATGTCGGAGACTTGAAGCTCAATCACTCCACAAGAACCCCTGATATCCAATTGTTTGCATCCTGAAGATGCAACAGACTGCGCCTTTGAATCAAGTATAATGTTTTGGAATCAATATATTTTCCTGTTGTGAACTTCTTAATTTTTCATTTGGCGAAAATTTAATTTCCTGGAGGCGATCAGATGAATTGGATATGACATTCTTTGTTATTCTTTTCTGATGCTTTGTATCGTGTACGAAGCTGAAGGGAAGCAAATGAATCGACTGAACAAACAAGAATTCACAGCTACCTTCATAGGAAATAAGTTGTAAAAAAAAAAAAAAGAAGAAGAAAAAAAAGTAAAAGAAGTAACGATAAAAAAAGCATGCCGAAGCCATTTCTTACATCAAAATGATCATCAAGCGGAATCCTTTGGAGTGTCATGGCTCCTTCAACAACCCATCCTTTATCCTTTGCAGATATCAGCCCTCTCTAATTCCCATGGAGTAATAGGATAGTTGTCACAACTGACCTTCTCTATTGCTCTTTTTTCAACTGATATCCCCTCGAATAACTCCATTAGTGAATAAATCTGATGTTCGAAGAAAAAAAAATACAGGATATTGTCGTTACACAATATATATTGTGTAATGACAATATCCAGCAATTTTTTTTTCTTGAAACGTCGGATTTATTCACAAATGCACTTATGGGAGGGGATGCTTTCAGGCAGTATCTTCCGTGCTTCTAGAGAATAATTACGTTACGCTACGCTACGAAAATATGCAAAACAAAATGAAATTAAATAATCCACTCTGTTCACTTTGTTCTACATATCTTAACATCTTGGAAGAAAAAATGTCAAATAAATCGTTTATTTTGCAACAACTTGAGAAAATCTGTGACATTTTGGCATTTTCTATTTCCAAAAAAAGCCTGGTTTAATCAGAACAGAGAGTTCTTTCTTCAGATTCTTCTTCAACTATCTGCACCTTCTGTTTAGGACTCAAGGATCTGGCTTTCCACAGTACCAATATTGTCTTGTGAACATGACAAGACCCGTGAAAAGCCATAAAGAAGCTGATGCACCACAAGGCCATAAAAGGAAATAATAAGTAGGAAACTTTCGAAGAAAAGAAGACATATGAGCTATAAATACCAGTGAAATCAACTTTGGAGTTGAACCGCACTTATTAATATGAACTGATATGCAAGAGAAAAAAAAAAAAAAACAGTACGAATCACATAAAAAACATCTTTGGAGTTGAACCGCATTAAAGTGAACTAAAATGCAAGAGAAATAACAAACAATACATATACGATATTAAATTAGAGATCAACCATTCACCACATGTAACATTAAAAAAAGAAAAAAGGAGAAAAGTAAAACCAAATAAGAGAAAAGGATAAGGGAAAATGTACACAATTCATGCAGCAGCCGAGTTAAATTTTCTGAAATATTAAGAAAAAATCATACGTACATAGAGTCATTCCTCCGCGTATCTGATACACAGTGTGGAGTGTTAAGACAAGATAATCGTGCTATAAGAGAAATCATATGCTAAGGCAGTGATTTGAAGGTTGTATTCAATGTTGAAAATAAAGCATTATGAAACTCGTTATATTGCGTTACGTAACATAACGGAGCCCCAACTCTACGTAAAAGCTGGAAATAACTCAGTACGTCGTAATAATATGCTTTTTAATGTTATTTTACGTTATATTACGTAAAGTTATGTTAAATTACGTTATGTTGCGTCATTTACAATTATTTTTTTAGTAATCTATGTATTATTGTTTATTATTATTTTGATTATTAGCGAATTATTGTAATTTTCTTATTTGATTAGTTATTGACTTGTTTAATTGTTTGTGGAATTACTAACTTATTAATTTGCGATTGTTTCCTTATTCGTTTGTTGTAATTCCTCTCCGGTTACTAAAATATCTTACTTGTTAATTCTACTGAATTTTTAACTGCACTAAAATCATCAACTATAAATAAGATAAATTGAAATTACAAAATATAAATTATAACAACGATAATAACTAGAAGTGAATTAAAAAATTAGAATCTTACTTTCATATTTAAATGATGACTGGAATTATGGTTGTAGGCTTAATATAATTCATGAAGATAAATGTGAAAATTATTGCAATACTTAATATAAAATTATGATAGATTATATATTACAAAATATTTTTATATATATATTTTTAGATATTTTAAATTTATTTTTTAATTTATAAAAATTATTTTGTATAGTTTTATATTTATTTTATTAAATAAATTAGAAATTACATAAGGTACATTATACGTTATGCTATATATTTCATAATCTAACAGTGTCAAAACGTTACATTAATGTTATTGTTATTTTAAATATTAATTGTATGTTGTATGCGTAATCTCACAGCTGTCCTGCTTCAGTTGCTAAGGATGATGCCAAAATACGACAAAAGTGCATCGACAACTGGTATTTTTTTTTTAATAAATAATAGTATTACAATAATCAAGTAACATTCGATCAGAGGCCATGGTAATCTCTCAAGCATGAAACTGCAGCTTTGTGACAGTCTCCTTTCATGCTTGAACCATGGATTCATAAGATAGAGCTGGGACGGCTTGATCAAACAACCTGTCCACTGCTATATGAATGAAATTCTCATGTCCACACTTTATTATTATGGGTTATTATTAAAATTAAAGTTCAGATTTTTAGCATATTAATGATTGTAGAGAACAAGCACCTGTTGGCTACATGGAAGGAGACAAATGAGAGGAACTTAAATCCAAGTCTTCCATCATTGTCCACCGACTTTGCTCTATGCCTTGCATCAGGACCTCTGCCATGTCGGAGAATTATCATAAGTGACGGGCTGCCGCATTCGAGAGAACCCAACAGAAGGTTTTTGAGAAGCAAAGATGGATCATGGAGGGAATTGGATATGGGCTTTAGCGCTGCGCGAGGGAGCCTCGGTTTGGTGGGGTGAGGGTGGGAGCGGACCAGAGAGGAGAAAGGAGGGTGCCCTCAGCAATAAATAAAGTTAGGATTGAGGATAGTTTTGGTGAAACGAGGGTCGTTAGAAATATAAAAAATCAAAAAATCTTAAAGTTTAAAATGATGGCTCTTAAGAATTTTAATAATTTGCTAGGTAGTTTTCAAATCAATATAATTTGGGAAAATCTCTAAATGAGCCCACCTATTTTCTAAGTACACCAACCTTCTAAGTATGTTCAATACATATAGTCTCTATTTAGAAATAAGAGACAGTTATGCAGTTTTTACTTCACCAATTGTAGGTATCAATTTGTAATAAATAAAAGCAATGAAATACATACTGCAACAAACTAATGAAACGTTGGCCAACTCATTCCTATGGATCTAACGTTTAAATTACAAAGAATATTAGTAGTATTTCTCACTGATTTACCATCAAACGTAAATATAAAACACAAAAGAATGATGTATAAATAACTGAAGGATCCAATGTAATCTCCCAATGGCAAGTGATGAAAGTATAGCCAAGAACAGTGCCGACCTCCAGACAAAAACAGGTTGCACAGTCAAAACTAGATCTAGCTTGCATTACAGTGCCAGATAATCTATACAAAAGATCCAACATGAAACTGATTGTCAATGGAACAGTACATTCTGATCGACAACTCGAACATTTGAACCTGCATTGCTCCAGATCCTTATATGTGTTGAGATAAAGTCTGTTTCCCTACAAAATCGATTTATCTCTCTGTTGATTAATGGATTTGTTGATTTGAGATTTCACCGATAAGTGATATTAGGCAAGGAATAATCTTTGAGAATTTTGATATCAAAATCATGTACTATGCTAATGGTTGTCACCGGTAAATTGATTGTATCATATCATTTAAAGGTATGCAAGTGATGCAAAAGTAGAAGAAGAGACTTCTTATTGTGTTCGTTTACTAAATTTATTTTTAAGCAAGTGCGGTCGGTATATCTGTTCGCGTAGAAATTTGCTTTTCTTCTATTGAATTCAACTTAGATTACAACGAAAGTGAATAAGAAAAAAACAAACGAGAGGATTTATAATTTATCGCTCTCTTTTACAATATGAACGTGGGATCTATGTGGCGATGGGATCTATCGAAATAGCTCCTTTGGACGATCTGACGACGATGATCTTCTTGTTCTTGATGAAGAAGATACCGGCCGACTTTGGATGATCTTCTCTGGTCTTTATTCGTTCAAGACTCTCACGTGTAACTTGAACTTCACAAAAAACTTCCAAAAGATCCCCTAAAGCTTCCTCCAGAGGGTATTTATAGCCTTAGGTCCATATGAGAGTTTCTATCTAAATAGAATTTGTATTCATCAAGAATTCCAATCAAATATTTAGTTTTGATTTAAATCTCCTGATTTAGAGTTCTGATTGGACTTAATTTGGGTATTGGATAAGCCCAAATCTTAATCTCAACCAATTCAGGATTCTGGTTATCTGCTCACGCGAAGCTAATCGCATCAAAATGCGGAGCTAAGAAATCAGAATGCGGAGCTATTGATTAGCTCCGCGTTTTACTCATAAGCGGGAAAAATAGCCAGGCGCGGAGCTAACTTATTAGCTCCGCGTTCTGTTGAGGAAAACTCCATTTTACTTGGAAATTTTTATTGCCAACAGAACCCCCTCCAAAGTTTTCAAAATGGCTTAGAATTTAGCAAATTTCGAAATACTTTGGATATTTAAACTGAAACGTGGAGTTAGTATACTAAGTTATCTTCGCGTTTTGTTTATTTACGCGGAGCTAGTAGCTTCGCGTTTCAGTTAGTAACTGCTCAGTAATTGCTTCGAACCTCACGCCGAATACCAAGGGGCGGGTTTTTTCATTTAAATAGAGTCTCTTCTTCTTCTTCCTCACTTCATCCGAAGAGATTTCAAGAACTCTAAGAGCTCAGGCGATCCAGACGACCCCGACGACCCGATCGACCGATTTTCCTTCGATTTCACCAAGATTCTTCGAAGATCAATGGCGCCCAAGAAGATCGTGACCTCGCGCGCCTCCTCACCGTCGGCGGCCGGCACTAGCAGCGGCGGCAGCAGCCGAGGGAGTCGCCGCAGCGGCGAGCCAGCCCACGTTGCGCCAATCGGAGGTAAGAACCTCTGGATTTGGACATTTTATGATAATTTTGGAGTGATTTGGCTCGGTTTTGACCGGCCAATCACCTTTCTAACCGGTGAAATCGCCGTACTCCGGCCGAATGGCTTGGAGAAGAAGGAGAAGACCTCTGGTCTTCCTCCACGCGAAGCTATCGCGTTATCTTCGCGTTTCTAAACGCGAAGTTCTTTTTGCTAACTGTTGCGTTTTTACGCAAGGTTACAAATTTAGCTTCGCGTATATAAACGCGAAGTTATCCCCTTAGCTTCGCGTTTATTATCCAAACGCGAAGTTATGTTGTCATCCTCTCGTTTTGTCAAAAATGCGAGGCTATTTTTTAACTTCGCGCGGAGTTATATTTAACTCCGCGTCTTTATACTTAGAAAATTTTCTGATTTGTAGAAACTTTTCTAACTCTTGATTCTTCTTTTGCAGCTGGCTACTCAGTGGATCCAATCTCCCAAGGGCATCACTTCGGCTATGGCGGGGGTGCAGACTCAATCACCCAGTTTTGTTTCACCACCATTTTCGCCGCATACAAGTCGGGCTTGAGGGAGCGCATGTAGAAACTAATCAGATACAGCCCTGCTACTGCACGGGAGATCGTTACTGATGCTCCTTTCGAGGCCATGGACCGAGAGGCATTGGAGAAACCGGCGTTTCTCTTTGGAGACGCTATAGAACATTCCTATGAGATCCTTTTTGAAGAAGAGAGCAAATGGCTCTATCAGAATGGCGACTTGCTGATGTTTCTTCCTGATGTGGAGCGCAGCTACCCTCTGGTATATCTCCAGAGGCTATCATCTCATTGCGAGTTAGAATGGGAGCTAACTCGTGAATATGACAGGGTTGCAATAGGCAAGTTTGGTGCAAATGGGGCTTTCCAAGACGGTCCCCCTATATGTATTACTGGGCTTCTTCCAGGCAGAGTCACCAAGGAATACCCTATTGGCGAGGTCCCGACTCGCGCTAAAACTTTTCTTAGCGAGTTCTTGGCCAAGGATGGTCAGTATCCTGCCAAAGACTTCAGAATGCCCAGGTGGATTCATTCATCGGGCAACATGTGGTGGTTCAAGCTTATCATGTATGTGCTGGACACCCATGAGCAGACCCTGAAGGAAATTGGCTTGTACAAAGCCATTAGAAACGTCCAGTTTGGCTTGTCTCAGAGCTCATACCACCTTTTCAGCCTGCTGGAGATGTATAACCCTGAAACTGACACCTTCTTTACTCCTGTAGGTGAGTTAGGATTTGCTCTCCACGAGATGCTTGAAGTGTCAGGGTTATCAATGGGTGAAGTCCCTTATGAGGAATATATCCCTACCGCTGAGGAACTGAAGATGTTGAAAGCGGGGGACGAGTACATCTTCCAAACTTAATGGGAGATGATGTGTTATTACCATATTTGTGCCGACCTTGCTGGAGTGAGGAATCAAGAGATCGGCCATAAGAAGTGGGCAGACTACCTCTTCATTAACCTGAAGGAGAGTCTCCCTATGGTTCGTGGGTGTCCTCCCGTGAGCATAGAAGAAATCAAGAAGCGCATCTCCAAGTTGGGAGCCACAATTTATATTACTGAATCCAATGAAGGGGGATTCAGTCCAGACACTGTCTTCCAGAGCTTTCACTACTAAGCACAGTTCCCGATTTCAGATAGGGGTCTGCTTGCAGGCTTTTTGATGCTCTGGTTGAAAAGGTGTGTCGTCCCATCTTTGCCTAAGGAGGCCATTGCCAAGAACGTCGTCTACCCAGCCGTTCTATTGGCCTATGGACGACCATTCAAGCTCCTGCCAGCGATGGTTAGTAACCTCCGGAGCGGACTCCGGGCCCTCTGCAACAGTTTCATGCCAGCAGAAAAGAACAAAAGTAAAGCTGGAAAAGGTAAAGCAGTAAAAGAAGCTGCTCCGGTGAAGACACTGCACCTCAGGGTGGAGATGCCCTGCACATATCTAATGGCGTGGCTAGTCATGCACTGCCCGTTTTTGATGAGTGCTGCGGATTACAACCCAATCGACAAACCGTTCTTCGTTGAGAAGTACGAGCGCTCCATTTGGAAGAGCTATTATATGTCAGTGATCCGCAAAACACTCCGCCGCTACTAGAACCATGAGATCTTCCGCTGCTTCCCAGATTTTCCTGGAGGAGAGTATGGATCTAAATTCAAAAATATTCTGGGAGCCAACAATTTTACCAGTTTATCTTCGGGGGCTTTCTGGTGGCTATTAAATATTCGCCCCGGACACTTGGTGTACAGGCAGGACACCATGCACTATATAGAGCCATATATTCCTAGCCGATTTGCTCGTCAATTCAGATATTCTCAGCTCTATATACGGAATCCGAATAAGGGGCTAGCGTACGAAGGAAACCTGTACGCAGGAGCACGGGGCTGGTTCCATTTTGTTGCTGGAGGAACCGGAGCTGAATTCTCGTTGCCCCAAAAGGTGCCAGACTTAAATATGAGTTTGAGTTTCTGCACCTGGTACAGCGTTGCAAACGCCGACGTACCCAATTTCTCTATCAACCACAGTTACTGTAAGGAGATAGAGGCCTTCTACTCTTACCAAAAAGGGGCCAAGAGAGTGAGGGTAAAGGGAATGGACGAGTTCCTAGACACAACAGCTGATCCGTCAGATGCAGGTGACTCTGACGGAGATGATGGTGCTGATGATGACGGCGACGCTGGTGGCGCTCCCCACCTATCGTGACTCGATCTCGGAGTTCGACAATAAAATGCCACGGGCCCGTAAGGGGTGAGCTAGCTAGAAAGAAAAGGAAGCCGGTCAGGGAAACATTGGTGATCCCTGAAGAGGCAGCGGTCAAGTTTGCCATTGACATACTTGCTTTGACCCTGCCTTCTGGGTCGGCAGAAGAGAACAGGCCTGCCGAGGTCTGCAGTGCTACTGAGGCTACGACCCTGCCGGCCACGGGATCTGCCGAACACACTACGACGTTACCTCTGGGTAGCGAAACGGGTGTGCTTCTGGAGTCGGCCACAGCTCCTCCCACCAGTCCAACCACAGGACTCGTATTCTCTGGTATGGTTTTCTCAAATTTTATATTTTTTTCTTTTGTTCATTTTCCCTATATTATATGTAACACTCCTTGTTTGTTTTCTGAGATGCAGGTAGTCAGCTTCACTCTCCTATGCACTCAACTACTAGGATGGAGTCCGAGGAGTTGGTGGATTATTCTGGCACCACTGGGTCTGTGGGCGGATTGGGTAGTTCTGTGAACGAGTTTGACGCAGACTACTTCACTCCGGCCCCATGCTCAGTTCCTTCATTGACTCCTCCCATTGATGAATTAGGGAGTGATGATAGGACTGATGCTGTCGTGCCCAGGAATGCTCCTCCTTCTCCGAGTTTACCGTCTCCAACTCCAGCGGTCTACTCTGAGGATACCTTCCCCGTCGTCGTTGGCGTGCCTGCTACTCCTCATCCTGCTGTGCTAATGCCGTGAACGATTGAGACACCGGTGGCCCCTCCTGCTCTAGCTCGCTTGCCAACAGGGGACGAAGACAACTTGAAGTTCTCGTTTGAAGCTACTTCTGTTACGGAAGGAGTTTTCGGCGAAGACACTCCAACATCTACCCCTGCTGGCGGAGTTGCTCGACCCACTAGTACCGATGATATTTCTCCTCGGGTTCCCAGTTCTGCCAAGTCACTATTGGCTTTACTGGCTCCGCATATTATGAGTCTGGTACATGGGCGAGCTT
The DNA here is from genome assembly GCA_036321105.1 of Dracaena cambodiana. Lineage (NCBI taxonomy): Eukaryota > Viridiplantae > Streptophyta > Magnoliopsida > Asparagales > Asparagaceae > Dracaena > Dracaena cambodiana. The sequence continues at coordinate 29,148,880 of JAYEPQ010000008.1, forward strand.
CTTCATCGACTCCTGCAGAAACTACTCCTTCTCCGGCTACATCTTCCTTGGTACTGCCCGTGCTAAATATGGACACTGTGGACCCTATTGAGGAATTCTTCAACCACAGCGTTAACAATTTTATGCGGCTGCTAAGGAGGTGTATCGGGATGATCCTGGACGGAAGAGATTTCTTTGATCTCGGATGCCCAATGTTCGCCAGTTACCTGGACAATATTGAGAGGATTGGAGGGAGTGACCGAGCAACTCCTTATCGAGCCCGCCTAGAAGCCTTAGAAGAACAGGTGCAAACGCTGAACATAGTTCGCCAAGCGAATGTGGAAGTGATCACCGAGATTGAGGTGGCGCAGCTAACAACTCGTCAAGAGGAGTTGAGGCGACAGGGAGAAGGGTGGTCGCGAGAGCTGGCGGAGCTACAGGCCGAACAGGAGTCAATTCTTAGGGGGCTGGAGATTGTGGACTTTGAGATTGAGGAGAGCCAGGCCGCCATCCTAAGAGCCCGAGAGACTATCGCTAAGGCCCAAGCTATTTTAGAAGCCAGCGAGTCTCGGTTAGGGGAATCCGTCAGGAGACGGGAAGAGTTGGTCCTTCAACAAGGACAGCTTGAACAGGAGGGCATAATAAGAGGCCGTGCTATTGAAGAATCTCGTCAGTGGTTGACCCAGCAACTCGCAATAAATGACGATGATCTGCGCCGGCAAGCTCAACACTCTGTGGAGGAGACTCGTCGTCGAGTTATTGATGAGACGACAAATAAGTTGAAACTTTTGGGAGAACCATAACTCCCTTTTTTTTTTATTCATTATTCTTTGTAAAAGAACTCAACAATTATTTGAATTCTTTCATTTTTTTGTAACTTTATTCTTTTGATTTATGAATAAAGATAATTCTTTTGATTCTTTTATCTGTTGGCTACAAAATTTATTTGCACAACAAATAACTTGTCATCGAAATAGTCATCGTTTTGGTAAAACAATCCAAGGCTCATCTGCGTAATTTAGACTGTTAATACCGACCGGGTCACAATTACTAACCACGGTAAAGCCCTTTGAACAGAGCTAAATGATAGTCTGGTGAAAGCATTTAATTACTTACACTAGGATGATCGGGTCAGGATCATTAAAGTTAGACAGAGGCATCTAATTGCGCATGCCTTAGTTTGGTAAAGAAGTTCAAATGTTCATATGCGTAACTTGAACAGGTGGATGGTTATACTTCTAGGGATATGAACTAGATGTGATAGTCACTCTGTCATCATTCTGGTTTATTTAGGCATAGTATTTTTTCAAAAATTTACCGTTGATCGGCATCATCATCCTATCGCCATTCTGGTTCATTAAGCGATAAGCTCCACAAGAGTATACCGTCTCTACGATGAACGATTCTTCCCACTTGGGTTCAAATTTACCCTTAGTCTTGTGGATTAGAATCATTGGCCTTTTAATTGCCAGAACCAAGTCTCCTTTTTTAAAGGTCCTTGGTTTAATGTTCTTATTGAACGTTTGCGAGATTCGGGTTTGAAACAACTCAATTTGTTGTTGAGCCCGGAGACGTTTTTCATTCAACGCTTCTAATTCTCGCAATCTTTGTTGATGGCGCTCTTCTGTCGTCATCTTAGTGGCTAGGGCCACTCTTATTGATGGTATTTGGACTTCAAGATGCAGGACGGCCTCACTTCCATAAACTAAGGAGAATGGGGTAGCTTTTGTTGGGGTGCGAACGGTGGTGCGATAAGTCCACAAACACTCTCCTAGTTTTCATCCCAGTCCCGTTTGTTGGAAGAGACGAACTTCCGAAGGAGTTTAATAATAGTCTTATTAAAGGCCTCGGCCAATCCATTTGCCGCGGGATTGTATAGCGTTGAAGCAATATCCTTAATTCTCAACTTATCACAGAATCTTGAGAACCCCTGGCTGATGAATTGCAGTCCATTATCATGAATGATTCTTCGGGGGATGCCGAAGCAGTAAATGACATGATGCTTAATGAACTTAATCACATCCGTTGTTTTTTACTTCTCTCATGGGCACGGCTTCGGCCCACTTTGAAAAATAATTGGTTATTGCGAAAATAAACCGATGTCCTCTGGATGACGGGGGAGTTATCGTCCCTACAATATCCATTCCCTATGTCTCAAATGGCCAACTAGCAATGGTACTGTGCAAGTATTCTGGGGGTTGATGGATGAAATTGGCATGTATCTGACATTCATGACACCGTTTAGCGTATGCCATTGCCTCTGTATTCATCTTCGGCCAGTAGTATCCTAGCCTTCTTATACGGTCCCCGAGTTTTGGACCGGGTTGGTGAGCTCCACACACTCCATTATGTGTTTCTCTCAGCACTTCATCTGCTTCTGCTTTTGATAAGCAGCGTAGTAGAAGACCATCACTTGACTTTCTGTATAAAGTTTGAAGTGTATGATCATAGCAAAATCTTGGGGCTTTCCTCTTTATCGAGACGGCTTCCTTTGGATCCTCTAGCAGCATCCCATATAAGGCATAATCTACAAATGGAAATCGCCAATCACGGGGTTCCAGAGTTAAGCCTGTCAGGCACACCTCTTTGGTTTGGAATACCGTATCAGGATGGAGGAGTTCTCTGCTACCAATAGTGATGCTTTTAGCTTCACCCGGCGGGATCGCCAATGTTGCAGCTAGTGCGGCAAGAGCATCTGCATAGATGTTCTCATTCCGAGATATATGATAGATATAAAACTGTTCAAAACATCATGCCAGCTCAATGGCTAGCTGATGATAGGGGATGAGAGCTTCATGTCTGACTTCATATTCGCCTGTCATCTGATTGACAATGAGCTTAGAGTCTCTATATGCCTCTAGATGGTTCACCCCCAGTTGCAGAGCCATTTTTAAACCAATAATGAGCGCGTTGTATTCCGCCACATTGTTCGTGCACAGCTCTGTTAATGAGTAACCGTTAGGCAGTATGTGTTTATGTGGGGATATCAACACAACCCCCACTCCAGCAGCAGATCGTCTGGCAGCACCATTAAAGAACATCTGCCATGGTTGTTCTTTATCAGTTGCGTTGATTTCTGACATCTGTTTAGAGTTGGACCAAATTGGGTGGTCTGATAGGAAATCGGCGATCGCTTGTCCCTTCATGGCTTTTTGAGGAACGAAGTGTACATCATATGGCGATAGCAATAATGCCCATTTCGCTAATCGGCTGTTTAAGGATCCCGGTTTTGTCATCAGGATTTTCAAGGGATTAACCCGTGAGATGACATGAATTGTTTGCCCTGAAAGATAGTGTCGCTTTTTCTGAACGGCGAACACCAGGGCTAAACATTCTTTTTCAATCGGGGTATACCGATGCTCGGCCTCGATCATTGTCTGGCTTAAGTAATAAAGGGCGTGTTCATGGCCGTACTCATTATACTGAGCAAGTAATGCTCCCAACGCATTATCCATGACCCTTACATATATGAGGAACGGTTGCCCAGGGACCGGTGCCATAAGAACAGGAGGTTTGGTAAGGTATTCTTTGAGATCGTCAAACGCCTGTTGACATGCCTCATCCCATACGAAGGAAACTCCTTTTTTCATAAATCTGGAGAATGGTTGGTATCGCCCCGATAGGCTGGAGATAAAGCGCCGGATATAGGCCAGTTTTTCTTGTAACCCCCTCAATTCTTTAAGATTGCGGGGAAGCGGCATCTCGTTGCTCGCTTTTACTTTTTCAGGATCATGGAAAATTCCTTCTGAGTTAATTACAAACCCAAGGAATTTCCCGCTGCGCACCCCCATGAAAGACTTGGCAGGGTTCATCTTCAAGTGATGTTTTCGCATAAGATCGAAGACTGTTCTTAAGTCATGAAGATGATCTTCTTTGTTCTTACTTTTGACCGCTAAGTCATCCACGTAACATTCTACCATTTTGCGCAGAAGTTTTTTAAATATAATGCTCATTGCACGTTGGTAGGTGGCACCAGCGTTCTTTAGTCCGAAAGATATTACTGTATAACAGTACACCCCTAGCGGTATCCCGAAAGCCGTGTGCTTTTCATCGTCTGAGTGCATTTTGATCTGATTATATCCTGAGAAGCCATCCATAAAGGACATCCTCTCGTAACCACAGGTGTTATCAATCATTACGTCGGTAATCGGGAGTGGGAATTCATCCTTGGGGCATGCAACATTTAGATTCCGAAAATCGATGCATATCCGGATCTTGCCGTTCTTCTTACGAACTGGCACTATATTAGCCACCCAATCGGGATGTTGCTCTTCACGGATAAATCCCAATTTTATGAGCTTATTAACTTCAGCGACTATTGCCTCCACCAGTTCCGGCCGAAAATGCCTCTATTGTTGCTTAACTGGCTTGGCATCTTCTTTGATATTTAGCCGGTGTGTGGCAATCTGAGGATCAAGACCGGGAATGTCTTCATAGCTCCATGCGAACACATCTATATACTCCTTGATAAGGGATATAAATTCCTCCTTTTCCAGGGGAGTCAGTGTGTCGCTTATGAAAATGGGTTTCGGGTTCTCTTTCGTCCCCATATTAACTTGTACTAGTTTATCCTCTGTGGGCGGGTCACGCTGTTCAAAGTGGACATCACAAAGAGTGTCCATGTGTTTAGCCCAGGAATCATTTTGAACATCAATTAGTTCATCGTCGCTTTCTGGTGCGGCTGAAACCATGTTTACTGTTAAGGATTGAAACCAGGCGCCGGTACTTAGATCCGAATCACGGTCGAGTTGATGAAGTCCTCATTAGCCGAAGAGCTTTCTTCGTATTTGTGTGGTGATGAGGGAGGAGTAGATACATAGCCCAACCCCCTTCTAGTTCTCTGATAATAGTCCGGGCTCTTCCCTTTTGGTCTAAACGAGGGTATGAAATTTCGTCGCCCTTTCTCAAAGTTCAATCCCGGTTTTTTGGTAAAATTATAACCCATCTTCTCCATCATTTGTCGGGATTTCTGTTCATATAAGTGAAATTGAGGTGATATTTGTTCATCACTTTCACTACTTTGTCTTTGGTTAGGCGATGTAATCACTTTGCCAAAGACAATCGGTTTATGCGGTACATGTTGCGGCGGTACTTCAAAAAAGTGAGCTCTTCCTTTTGTTATTTTAGACCGTGAGATGAGAGACGACCTTATTGGCAAGTGATATGCCGCCAAAACTTCAAGTTCGGATAAGTCATCTGCCTTGGTAGATGTACAAGAAGGCTCAGACTCTGTAGCTAGAGCAGACTCGTAGACTAATTTTATATTTTCATTAATAATCCACTCATTCTCTGCTACATTGGCTACATTATTATCAAAATTCATTTTAAGATTTATGCGAGGGTTAATTTCGTAATCACCCCCGTTATCCTCTTCCGAAGATTCATACTCAGTATCGGCCTCGTTACCGCTATCTTCGGGTTCTTGAGGCCTTTTACATTTATTGTTGGAGACTTCGTGGGCTAGTTTATAGAGCATAGCATCCGTGAAGTAGTTCTCAAATCCTTTGAATGGCTGCCTATCTGCAACTAATGTCCGGACTTCTCCTTGATCATCGCAGTATTTCATGCACTGGTGGAGAGTCAACGGGACTATCATATAGGCATGTATTCATGGTCGCCCCAGTAAAATGTTATAAGACGTATCTGCGTCTATAACATAGCATGTAACTTCTGTCCTCAAATCTCTGATTTGACACCGGAGTCGGATTTTGCCAAGATGACATTTATCATTAGCGTTAAATCCGTATATAGTAGTGTTTGATGGTGTCAGATGATGGGGAGAGATTCCCAATAGCTGCATCAGCTTTTTGGGAATAACACTTAATGCGGACCCCGGATCAATTTGAATACGGTCCACTTTTGTGGATCCGACATATCTGATGAAATATAAAGGCCTATTATACTTTATATTTCTTACTTGTATATCCTCTGGAGAGAAAGTAATCTGGAGGACCTGCCTCCTCACTTGATGACAGCGGGGGCAAGAGTCTTGTTCTTGGTCAGCTGGCTCGACAATCTGAGCTAGAAATGACTCAGAGTCTGCCAAGGCCTCTCTTAACGCCTCACGAGTCGATTTCGACAATCGTAACAACTCGTAAAGCGTGACTAGAGCTGGAATATTTGCCAACTGAGCTATTATATCAAACTTAAATGCAGCCTCCTTGGATTCCTCATCTCTTACAGGATTCTTCTGGAAACGAAGTCCTTTTTGTTTTGCAGGCTTCGCGAGTTTCCCGTATATATTCTTCGGGTCTACTCTAGTGTAGTCCTTGAGATATGTTTTATCAAATCGAGTGCCAGATGGGCCCGCCCCATCCTGATGAGTGGCCATAGTTTCGGGCTCCTCTTCAGAGTCTGTAAATACCCCTGCAATTATGTATTCGTCTTTTATTTTCGCGAAAATAGTATTACTAGTCCGCCTTTTCCTTTGACCCCCTGCGGCAGTCCACTGTTCATCCTGTAGTAAATCAAGGTGGACCCACATGACTTCCCCTCTTTGAGTTGTTACGGGGATAAGTCCTTTCTGGGCCTTTTTACATGGGTCATGATTTTTCATGACGAGTTTTCCTTCTGGTATTGGGGTCACCTCCGCGGGGAACTCATGGATTCCGACCACTAAGGTTGCCACATTGGCAGTGACCTTCTTTTGCTCCTCTTTTAGCGTCAAGACTCCAGCTTCTATCAATGCTTAGATCTTGTTTTTCAGAGGATAACAATCTCTGGTAGGGTGTCCAATATTCCTGTGGTAGAGACAATCGTTGGGGTCGTTGGTTTTATCAGCGTCCTCCAGTTTTCTATTTTCTGGAAGTTTCAGCATTCCCTTCCTAGGGAGCAGATGAAAAAGTGTAGGCATTTGTTTTGCCTTGAAAGTATAGGTCCTCTCTTGTGGGGCCTATTTTGTCTCGTGCCCTTTTGATTTTGAGGCTTTGGGCTTGGAGGATTTGTCTTCTGTTGAGCGGCTTCTGACGCCATTGCCGCTTTCCCTTTGTTCTTATTATTATTTTGCGTATACGGCCTATTATTTCCAGTATTTCTTGATCAATGAGACTCTTCAACTCTACGGATCAAGTCTTCAGCTTGTTCTACTTGTTCAAGCAAATCCTTCCAAGTCCTAGACTCTACGGCTCCCATTTTTAAGAGCACGTTGGTCTTGAGATTATACCGACACATCTCCACCAGAGTTTCCTGGATCATTCCATGTTTGCAATGCACGGACTTCTTCCAGAACCTTTCTATGAATTATTTTACCTTTTCTTGTTCTCCTTGCTTAGTTGCAAGGAGGGAATGAACCGAAATTTCGGTATCATCCTCGAAGAAACGTGCGAGAAATTGCTTCTCAATATCAAACCAGGTATTAATAGTACCTAGAGGCAACTGCATAAACCAAGTGAAGGCAGGCCCTCGCAAGGTACTTGCGAATACCTTGGTTATTACAGGGTCATTGCCCATTAAATGCCCTGCTTGAGACAAAAAGTAATAAATATGTTGATTGGGAGATCCTTTCCAGTCATATGACTCTAATTTGAGCGGTTTGTATTTTTCAGGGTATGGTGCCACATCCCATTCAGACAGGTATGGTCTTGAGACCCCTAATTCTTTCAACTCCCTCTTGTGCATTAGTGCTTCGAGTTGGCTTTGTAACTTCTCGATTTTCTCCTCGTGAGGGTCATGAAATGAATATTTATCCTCGTCCTCATGAGTCGAGTGGGCTTTTTCTTCTTTATCTTCCTCGTTCATTTTGTTAAACAGAGTTTCTTTTCCCTTTCTGGCATTATCCTCGATAATTTTTTGAGTATTTTCGACCACTTTTGAGAGCATCATTTTAAGATTTTCGATTGTCTTTTGTTGCTCCCGAGTCATTTGTTATTGGGCTTCAAATCTTTGGTCGATATCGTCAGATCTATCCATCATATGTGATGCTGATTTCTGCAGTTTAGACGATGCAGAAGAACGAGGAGAGGCTACGGCCGAGTTATCACTATCGTCGTCATAAGAACCTTTCACAAGCTTCTTATTGTTTCGGGCCAGGATAGCTCCTGACTTAAGTCGGGTAAAATGATGAAATTCTTCGTCACTTGATTCTAAATCATCATTTCTTTCTATGATTTTCTTTCCCTTTCCGACCATATTAGAAGTTACAACTCTCCATTCTTTTTCTTGGGGAGCAGTTTTTGTCTTTTTGGCAGGGTTTTTGTCCGACTTAGTTAATCGTTCGAATACCGATACCCTGTTCTTCCTGCAGCAGCAACTGTCCACTACAGCAGATATTGTTGTCATAAACTGCTGGCAGTGACAAATAGGTTCAGATTGAACTTGATTTATACTCCTTTTCTTGGTTAGATATTCTCTAAGATCAGTGGTCTTAGATATGGAGTCATGGGGCCCACTCATCCATTGAGAGGGTCCAGGGGCCCACTGGAGCTTTCTGGAACCATTGGAGTCAGGTTCTGGTCTAACAGTGTAATGATCAATCCTGATTTTATATTCAGATTGATTTACGTGGAGCTGAGCAGTAGCTTCGCGTTTTGATATGCGGAGATGAGAATTAGTTTCGCGTTTTGATACGCTAGCCTCGCATTTCACGCTGGCTTGGCGTTTCTGCAGAAGTTTAACTTCTGAAATTTTAGCCCCGCGTGGAAGAAAATTCTTCCACACTGGCCTATTCTTGCGATTTACGCAATTTATAACTTCGCGTTTAACACGATTCTTACGATTAACGCAAGTCTGAAAATCATTTTTGCGATTTAGGCGAAGGTAAGGAGTTTTGCAATTAACGCAGGTCTCACTGGCTTCGCGTTTAACGCTAGGCTCAGTTTTAGCCTCGCGTGGAGAATCACCATCACACACTTGCTCTGTGGGAATTTTATCCTCGCGGTTTACGCGAGTGCCAAGTATCTTGCGATTAACACAGGTCTTACTGGCTTTGCGTTTAATACTAGGCTCAGTTTTAACCTCGCATGGAGAATCATCATCACACGCTGGCTCTAAGAAAATTTTATCCTTGCGATTAATGCGAGCTACTCTGGATTTAAGTCCAGATAAAATAGCCTCGCGTGGAGAATCACACGCTGGCTTATCCTTGCGATTAACGCAAGTTGTAACTTCACGTTTAACGTAATACTGACTAGTCTTGCGATTAACGCAAGCTAGTTCGCGAGGTGTTGTAACCTCGCGTTCTGCCTCCAGAATAGCCTCGTGTTTAACGCGGGCTCTAAGTGCTTTTCGCCTAGCCCTTCGATTTCTGTTCCGGAGTTGGGTTCTGGTTAATCCAGTTCCTGAGCCTTTTTTGGCCATAGAGAGATCATCCTCTGCTAGGATTTCATACCCAAATAATGGCTCTATGGCCGCGGTCTCCAAGAGTCTCCAATTAACGGTGGATCTCTGATTACCCAATTTACGGGTATTGGAGCGCACGCGACGATAGTGCAGCGTTTCGGTCAGGTTACCTGACTCAGAGGAGAGATACTCCTCGTACTTCTGCTGGTCGATTTCAACGACTAGCATGTTTATGTCTGATCCGATCCTCTCGACGTCAGATTGCACCACGTTTTCTTCTTTGGTGAAAGAGATGTCTCCCACTGTGATCACCAGTTTGTTCGCAGCAGAAATTTGCTTTCCTTCCTTTGAATTCAACTTAGATTACAACAAAAGTGAACAAGAAAAGAACAAACGAGAGGATTTATAATTTATCGCTCTCTTTTACAATATGAACGTGGGATCTATGTGGCGATGAGATCTATCGAAATAGCTCCTTTGGACAATTTGACGACGATGGTCTTCTTGCTCTTGATGAAGAAGATGCCGGCCGACTTTGGATGATCTTCTCTGGTCTTGATTCATTCAAGACTCTCACGCGTAACTTGAACTTCACAAAAAACTTCCAAAAGATCCCCTAAGGCTTCCTCCAGAGGGTATTTATAGCCTTAGGTCCATATGAGAGTTTCTATCTAAATAGAATTTATATTCATCAAGGATTCCAATCAAATATCTTAGTTTTGATTTAAATCTCCTAATTTAGAGTTCTGATTGGACTTAATTTAGGTATTGGATAAGCCCAAATCTTAATCTCAACCAATTCAGGATTCTGGTTATCTGCTCACGCGGAGCTAATCGCATCAAAACGAGGAGCTAAGAAACCAGAGCGCGGAGCTATTGATTAGCTCCGCGTTTTACTCATACGCGGGGCTAAAATAGCCAGGCGCGGAGCTAACTTATTAGCTCCGCGTTCTGTTGAGGAAAACTCCATTTTACTTGGAAATTTTTATTGCCAACAATATCCACCGTATTTCATCAAATAGATTTTAACTAAACGTGCAAGTACATAGTAAATAGGTTAAGTATGCCTCCTAAAGAGGCCAAGTTAGCAAAGCTATTACATAATTAAAACTATATAAATCATCTTGTACAAAATGTCTCTATGTGAGAATCTCTCCTTCCTTCTATCTCTCCCCACTTCCCATGCTCCTAAACCTCCTCTACCCTAACTCTCTCCACTTCCTCCTATCACTCCTTATCATTGTCCATCTCCTGCTTCGCCCTCTCCTATTCAGCTGCCAAGGTGATGAGGTTCAGCCTTCTTCTAGAATCTCTTCTTTACCACCCCCCTCCCCCGCGATCCTGTCCATAGATCAACAGAGTTATTAATACAATAAAATGAGCATGCTATGGTTTTGGATTTGGATTTGGATTTGGATGAGAAAATACAATAAAATGAGCATTCTTTAAATAGATGTTCGCTGTTCCTTGGTAGCTCCTAACCACCCCCCTAACCCGCTATCCTGTCCATAGATCAACAGAGTTATTAATACAATAAAATGAGCATGCTATGGTTTTGGATTTGGATTTGGATGAGAAAATACGATTATTCCTCTCTAAACACATGTGCCAAAGAAGTCCCACTATGACCACCTCATTAATTTTATTTTTACATGGTTCCCAGATATTTATTATCTCTCTTATTTCCCCTCCCCAAGCATAATCTGAATATTTATCTTTAAACATTATCCATATCATCCTAGTGTATGAGCATTCTATAAATAGATGGTTAATATTTTCTTCTTCTCTTTGACACAATATGCATATTATAGAACACATCCTCTCTCGTATATGTAAATTCTCCCAAGTCACGATAACACCTCTTGCCAATAGCCATAAAAACACTTTGGCACTTTAATTTTCCATATTATTTTCACTACCATATCTCTGTGCCCTTTGTATGTAATAATCTAATAACAAGAGGAGACTGAATATAACTATCCATACTCTACAGCCATATTGGGTTATCAGATTTGTCTCTTTGGGGGGCTACCTCGCCTATCCTTACTAATATCATTCTTTTCTGTTCATGTATTCTAAAGTCCCCATTATTAAAAGACGCTACTCTGTATGACTCTCTCCTATAAGTGGCCTTAACTGATATAACTTTCCACCTAGAGACCTCAAAAATTGTTGGGACCATATAACTGAACTGCTCGTAGTCCACCCACTTGGCCTTTCAAAATCTTATTTTACTCTCGTCCCCCAACTCATATGCTACTCCGGCTGTAAACACCTCCTTAATCTCCTGAAGGCCTCTCCAAACCTGCGATATATTTTTAGTCTTTCCTATGTCATCTCACCATATCCCATGTTTGTCACTGTATTTTTCTCTAAGTATCTTACAAACCTCCCTATCTAGTGATACCATTATCTTCCACCACAATTTCAATAATAATATGGTATAATTCATTTGCTCAGTTTATAAAATTCCTAAACTTTCTTATTCTTTACTATCACAGACTTAACTCCATTTGACCAAACTGTACTTACTTCCTTCATGCCTTGTTCCACTCCACAAAAACTATCTCTATATCTATTTTTTCTTGACCCATTTAGGAATCATGTACACTACAATCTGATACAGAGGAATTATTGATAATACCGAGTTAATCAAAACAATTATGCCCCCCAATGATAGAAACCGACTTTGCCAACCTTCTAGTTTTTTACTCACCCTCTCAATCAAACCGATCCAGTCTTCTTTCATTAGTTATTTATCTCTTAAGAGAACCCCCAAATATGTAATTGGAAACTCTTTAGTTTTGCATTCTAGAATACTTTCAATTATTAGATTATCTATGTTCCTCTCTCCCATTAACATTATGTTGCTCTTCTCATAATTAATCTTTAACCCCAACCATATTTCAAATGTATGTAAAATCCACTTCCATACTATAATTTCTTGAATATTTGCCCTTCTGAATAAGATTGTGCCATCAGCATATTGTAGATTTGTAACATAAGTCTTCTTGCATGCTAGAAAACCCCCAATTAACCCTGCGTCCTTTGCCTTCTCTATCATCTTGTTTAGCCCATCTACAACTAGAGTAAATAGCAGAGGAGAGAGAGGTCCTCCTTGTCTAAGTCCTCTTTTATAAACTATTTCTATTCCGATCTCCCCATTAAAGCTAATACTAGTCTTAGCTGATCTTAGCTAGATTTTCATTCACGTCCTCCACCTAGATCCAAAGTTTCTTACTTTAAGTACCTCTAATAGATAGTCTCAGAAAACTATGTTCTATGTCTTCTCAAATCTAAACTTTAAGTACCTCTAGATGGGTCCACCCAACTTCTCTTTACCACTTCTTTCAGGTCGGGCAATTTTAACCATATTCTCTCAAATCTAAACGATCTTTTATAGCTTTCCTCATATTCTCCTAGATTCAGTTTAAGAGGAATATGGTCTGATGTCATCCTATAACACACCCTTACAGTGGCCATGGGGAATTTCGTATCTCATTTAGTTGACACTAAAATCCTATCAAGTTTTGCTAGACTAGGATTTTCTCTAAGACTTGACCATGTATATTTTCTCTCGATGATAGGCAGTTCCAACAACTATAGACGATCTATTGGCTTATAGAATTTCTCTCTGTCTCCTTCATTTCCGTGCCCTCCTTTCCTTTCTTCTCGAAATCTTACTCTGTTGAAGTCCTCCTTACTATCCATGGGAGATACCATTTCTCCTGGATTTTCTCGAATTTTTTTCAACAGTTTGGCCGTTGTCCCCTCCAATTCGGGTTGTACACTGTGCTTATAATGAACTCACATTCATGTGTCTTCTGTTTTAAGTGTAGAGTTAGTGAGTATTCTCTCTCACTTATGTCAATCAACTCGTGTTCTTCTGAATTAAATCCCATTATTATACCCCTCCCTCCGTGCTCATGTACCATCCCTAATTGCTGATGAGTTAATTTTCTTTGATCCAATTTGCCTAAGTATTATCTGATTAGGCTGGTTTACCTTGGTTTCACTAAGGAAAACGATATCCAGCTAATGTGCCGCACAAACCTCTATAACCACTCGTCTTTTGACCCCACTACCCAGACTCCTAACATTACAGAAAATATAGCTTATGATTAAATTTTTTATAATACTCCCCTCTTTTTCCTATTCTACTTTCTTCCCCCCCTCTTTACTCCCCAATTTAATTTTATAATAATTTAATGTCCTATATTATCAACCCTTGTTACCCCATGTCTATTTTACATATTGATTCTAATTATAAAAGCAAAGAATCGGACATTAAATTAATAGTAGAGAACGCACCTGAAAAGTCGGGTATTGTACTAGCCTTTCTTTTAGAGGCCACTCGTTGTCTCCCCTGCCTCCTCTCTAGACCATCAGTCTTTTGTTTCTTCTGCTTGGGGTGTCCTTGTTGATCTTCTCCTTGCTCTCTATAATCTGACATGTTTGCTCTACCTCTGTTTCTACGTCTCCTTTTCATTCTTCCTTGTGTCAGATTCCTCTTAAGAGATTGAAACTAATGCGAAGATTCTAATAGACTCCACTAACGGTTTTTTGTATCTGAAGTGCTCCCCCTATGCCTTATACTCACCTTTCTAAACTTTTTTTTAGTCTTCTTAGTTAACAAAGTATCAATTTTTTCCTGAACCACTCTCTCTATTGCTCTATCAATGGCCTTTTGCATAATGTCATGTTGCAATCATCCTAATAGACTCCTGAACTCCCCTTCCTTTTTGTTGCTGGAGTCAGAACCAGACCCCTGGGTGTCTAGGCTGGTGGGCCCATGCTCATTTCCTCCTTTATAAGAGGACTCCCTAACCCTATTATTTGTTTTAATTGGGATTCCACTTCCCCTTAGAGTTCTTGGGCCTTCCTCTACAGTGTGGGCCTTCTGCGATCATTCCCCCGAATCCTTTCGCCTTGGATCCACCCGCTCGAGATTCTTTCCATATCCCTAGATCTGAGCATTTTTAAATGATCTGTCCTCACTGTCGCCTCTACCTTCTAGGGTCTATACCCTTCCTTGTCTAGTGCGTCTTTATTAATTATCGGCGACATATCCTCATCTCCCATTGGGTCGAGCTGTGATGACTCCTCGATTCCTATCTCCTCTCTCGATTCACCTGCCCTAGATGCCAACCATCTTCTCCCCATCTTGCCAATTCAAGTAAATTTTCATTGACTTTCCTCTTTCATCTATTATTCTACATTCCTCCCTCGGTTCTTGCTCAATTTGGAGTTTCTTTCCTACCTCCATCTTGCTCATATTTTCTAAATCGGCAAAATTTGTCATTTCCAGTTTTTTTTACTTTATTTTTTCGTCACAAGTTCCTCTATGGCGACTCCTGCAGGATGTGGTCTCTTTTATGACGAGTACTTTGTAATAATTTTCTTCTTATTTACTTTCTCTATTGCTACCATGACTCGATTTCTCTCTCCTCTAACTCTCTTTTCCTCTTCGCCTGTAGCTTTAATGTCTCCTCTCTGATCTTTTCTATTGATGTTTTCTCCCTCTTGAGCTCCTGCTCTCTCTCTCATTTGTATTTTGTCTCCTCCCATTTGTCCCTCTAATCCTTCTCCTCCATGTCAGAGTATATAGACCCATCATAAGCTACCCTTACCATGATTGTTAGTTTGAGATTACATTCGAACATTCTCAGTATCAGTCTCATCTCCTCTGGTATGTCCTCCTCCCTCTGGCAGCTGACCCTAACTATCGCTGCCTTATGCTCCATTCTATATGCAGTTCTCAGGTCTACCTTAAGTGGTTGTATCGATGGACCCATGTTTTTGGTGATGGTGATGAACATTTGCTTATCCCATGCAAACCACAGTAGTCCTTCCACTTCCATCCAAATCAAACGAGGGGATCTATGAACCCTCAACTTCTCTTTTCCTATCCAGCGGCTGACTCCAAAATAAGACCTTCCTTCTCTGCATCTCCACTGTGACCTTGAGGTAAGATAATCTAAGGCATTTACGTTTGGCAATTCAATGATATATTCTTTTGGGGATAGTTATAGAGGATCCCAGTTCCTCCTCTTGAATGTTTCTGACATTTCTTTTATGGTCTTTGATGCTTCTTCAATTTCTGTCTTACCATGTGCGAGTGTAATTACTCCCAGAATCTTTCCTATATTCTGTTGTCATTCAATCATTTGGTAAAAGTATGGTATAAAAATAGTATTTTTAGCTTGTTCGCAGCAGAAATTCGTTGCTTTCCTTCCATTGAAATAACTTGATTTACAATGAAAGAGAACAAAAGAAAAAGAGAACAAACGAGAGGATTTATAATCTATCGCTCTCTTTTACAATATGATGTGGGATCTGTGTGGCGATGGGATCTGTCAAGCAGCTCCTTTGGACGATCTGACGTCAAACTCTTCTCTTGAAGATGGCGGCCGACTATAGATGATCTTCTCTGGTCTTGATTCGTTCAAGGTTCTATGCGTAACTCGAACTTCTCCAAAACTCTAGAAAAAGACCTCAGATGCCGAAAAAAAAAAGACCCCTAGGGCTTCCCCAAGAGGGTATTTATAGCTTTAGCATCATATGAGAGTTTCTATCTAAATAGAATTTGTACTCATCAAGGATTCCAATCAAATATCTTAGTTTTGATTTAAATATCTTGATGTAGAGTTCTGATCGGACTTAATTTGGGTATTTGGATAAGCCCAAATCATAATCTCAATCAATTTGAGATTCTGGTTATCTGCTTACGCGGAGCTAATCGCATCAAAACGCAGAGTTAAGAGACCAGAATGCGGAGTTATCGATAGCTCTGCGTTTCATTTAGACGCGAGGCTAAAATAGCCAAACGCGGAGCTACTGAGTTAGCTCCGTGTTCTGTTGTGGAAAACTCTATTTACTTAGAAATTTTCACTGCCAACAGAACCCCCTCCAAAGTTTTCAAAATGGCTTAGAACTTAGCGAATTTTGAAATACTTTGGATCTTCAAACAGAAAATGCGGAATTAAAATACCAAGTTTATCTCGCGTTTTGTTCACTTGCGCGGAGCTAAATAGCTTCGCTTTTCAGTGAGTAATTGCTTATTAACTACTTAGTAATTACTTAGTAATTGCTCAGTAATTACTCCGAACCTTACGCCGAATACCAAGAGGCGGGTTCTCTCTTTTAAATAGAGTCTTAAACTCCTTTTCCTTTCTTCATTCGAAGAATCCAGGAATCTAGAGTTCAGGCGCCGAGCGACTCATGTGAACGAACGGTCTTTGATCGGACTTCGTTTGATTTTCCATAGTTAGGATGTCATCCAAAAAGAGTACGGTGTCGCGCGCCTCTTTACGATCGGCGGCCAGCGCTAGCAGCGACGGCAGCGGCCGAGGGAGTGGACACAGCGGCGAACCAGTTCATGCTGCGCCCATTGGAGGTAGAAATCTCAACTTTGCGGACTCGTTAGAACAATTTTTGAGTGTTTTGGCTCGGTTTTAACCGACCAACCATTTTTGAACCTGCGAGATCGCCGTTCTCTGGCGGTAAGGCTTGGGAAGAAAGGAGAAGACAGAGAAGAACTCTGGTCTTCTTCTTACGCGAAGCTATCACGTCATCCTCGCGTTTGAAACACGGGGCTATTTCGACTAGCAGTCGCGTTTCAACGCGAGGCTATTTTGACTAGCAGTCGCGTTTCAACGCGAGGCTATGAATTGTAGTTTCGTGAGTGAAATGCGAGGCTATTTTGACTAGCAGTCGTGTTTTCAACGCGAGACTATTTTGACTAGCAGTCGCGTTTTCAACGCGAGGCTATGAATTTTAGTTTCGCGAGTGAAATGCGAGGCCATCTCCTCAACTGCGCGCGGAGTTATTTTTTAGCTCCGCATTTTTATACTTAGAAGATTTTTCGAGTTTTCTCTAACTCTTGATTCTTCTTTTGTAGTGGGGTATTCGGACCAGATCCTTTTTGAAGAGGAGTGCATGTGGCTCTACCAATCTGATGACTTGCTGATATTTCTACCCAGCATGGAGCGTAGCTATCCCCTGATATATCTCCAAAAGCCAGCCATGCTCTGATCTTCATCAGCAAAAGTAACTCTAAGGAAGCCAGAAGCATATGCTTTACAACATAGTTACAGGTTTCAAGCTCTGTCTCCAAAAGATAAACTCATGAAGGAGTTACAAGAACTCTGCGGCAGCTCCTTAAGTTTTCTTGAGGACCATTTCTATTGGATGACAATTTCTGTCGCTTTCCAAAGTAATAGAGATGATCATCTAAGGGCTTGTAGCATGTCAAATTCAACTTGTGCATCTTCATTAGGATTCTTATAGCAGTATCTTCAGATGATCCACTAAGAACTTTAAACAGATCATAGCTGACATTTGCAGAGGAGATCTTTTGCATGTGAACCAGGGAATTGAACTGAAAAAGAATCTCATCAATGGTTAGCCCAGCAATTCGCATTAAATGGTGATGTCTTGCGCCGGCAAGCTCAAAACTCCGTCGTCAGGTTATTGATGAATAGGTTGAAACTTTTTGGGAGAGCTATAACTCCCTCTTCTTTTGTAATCCCTTTGTTTTATGAATAAAACCAATTCATTTTCTCTTTATCTGTTGGCTTCAAGAATTTTGCTTGCTCAACAAATAGATGGTTCATAGTTTCGGTAAAAACAATCCAAGGCTCATTTGCGTAACTTAGACTGTTAGTACCTGAAATGATCAGATAAGGATCATTTAACTTAGACAAAGGCGCCTAATTGCACATGCCTTAGTTTGATGGAGGCAATTCAAGACTCTTATGCGTAACTTGAACTGCACCTACCAAAATGATCGGGTCAGGATCATCAAATTTCAGCAGAGGTGCCTAATTACACGTGCCAAATCCAAGCTTCTCATAGAAACGCGTAGCTAAACTACCAAGTTATCTTCTTGTTTTGCATAGTTGCACGAAGCTAATAGCTTCACGTTTCTCATCACCACGCGAAGCTAATAGCCTCGCGTTTTGGGGAGCCATTGATTAGTAATTGCTCTGATGCTCGCGCCGAATACCAAGAGGCGGTTTTTTTTCATTTAAATGGAGTCTCTTCTTTTTCTTTCTTACTTCATTCGAAGGATTTTCAAGAGATTAGAGTTCCAGAACTCCGGTGATCCAGGCGACTCAGGCGACCGAGCGATTTTTCGACCCGATTTCCGTCGATTTCCTTCAAGATTTCGCAAGCAATGGAACCCAAGACCCGTGCTTCTTCAAGCGCAGCCTCGCCGTCGGCAACTGGCGTAAGCAGCGGCGGCAGCGGTCATTCCATCAGATGTTGACGACTCTGATGATGATGACAATGATGGTGATGAGGATGACGCTGATGCTGGCGGTGCTCCTCAAGACTTGGTTTTCGTCCCCGGAGTCCGACCGTAAAACGCCGCGGGGCCCCGAAAGAGGGGCCTGTCCAGAAGAAGAAGAAATTGGCCCCGGGGTCATTAGTAGTCCCTCAAGAGGCGACGGTCAAATTTGCTTCGGACTTGCTGGCTTTGACCCTGCCAACAACTTCACGAGAGGAGAGCAGACCTGTTGAAGTCTCAGGTGATACTGACGTCCCGACTCCCCTAAGCGCAGAATCCGTCGAACGCACCGTGACGCAACCTCTGGGTAGCGAAATGGGTGTACTTCTGGAAACAGCAACTGCTCCTTCAAGTCCAACCACTGGACTTGTGTCTTCTGGGATGGTCCTCTCAGGTTTTATATTTTTATCTTCTGTTTGTATATCTCGTGTAACACTTTTTGCTTGCTTCTCTGAGATGTAGGTAGTCAACCTCATTCGCCGATGCATTCGACTACCAGGGGGAGTCTGAGGATTTGGTGGATTACTTGGGCACCACTGGTTCGGTGGGAGGACTTGGCAGTTCTGCGAACGAGTTTGACGCAGACTATTTCACGCCGGCCCCAAGCTCGGTTCCTTCATCGATTCCTCCCATTAATGAATTAGGGAGTAATGATAGAACAGAGGTTGTCATTATGGCCGCAGCAAGAGAGGCTACCCCATCTCCAAGTCTGCCATCTCCAACACCCAGGGTCTGCTCCGAAGAAACCTTTTCGGTGGTTGTTGTTGTGCTCTCTGCTCCTCAACCAGCAGTATTAACACCATCCACCATTATGACTGTTGAGACATTGGTGACTCCTCCAGCCCCAAATCCTCCGCCAGGGGAGATGAAGAAAATTTGAAGTTCTCATTCGAAGCCGCTTCTGCCATAGGGGGAGCTTCGGGTGAAAATACTCCATCGTCTACTCCTGCTGATGGTACTACTCGAATGATCTGTATCAGTGATACTCCTCCTCGGGTTCCTAGTTTTGCCAAATCCATATTGGATTTACTGGCCCCTCATGTCATGAATCTGGTACAGGGACGGGCTTCTTCTTCCTCGACCCCAACGGATGCTACTCCTCCCCCAGCGACATCTTCCTTAGCGCTGCCTACTTTAAACACAGACACTGTGGACCCTCTCGAAGAATTCTTCAATCACAGTATAAATGACTTTTTGCGGCTACTAAGGAGGTGTATCGGAATGATCCTGGACGGAAGAGATTTCTTTAATCTTGGATGTCCAATATTGTCCAGCTATCTGGATAATATTGAAAGGATTGGGGGACGTGACCGAGCAGCTCCCTACCGGGCCTGCCTTGAAGTTCTGGAAGATCAGGTGAAAATGCTAAACACAGTTCGCCAAGCGGATGTGGAAGCGATCACTGAGATCGAATCGGCGCGTCTTCGGGCAGAGTTGGTGGCTCGTCAAGAGGAACTAAGGCGCCAAGAGGAAGTCTGGTTTCGGGAGTTGGCAGAACTACGAGCTAGCCAGGAATCGATCCTTAGGGGGTTAGAGATAGTGGACTTCGAGATTGAGGGGAGTCAGGCCGCCATCCTTAGAGCTAGAGAGACTATTGCTAAGGCTCGAGCTATTCTGGAAGCCAGCGAGTCTCAGTTAGGGGAATCCGTTAAGAAACGGGAAGAGCTGATTCTTCAACAAGGACAGCTCGAACAAGAAGGCATAATGAGGAGCCGTGCTATTGAAGAATCTCGTTAGCGGTAGGCCCAGCAACTGGCAATAAACGACGATGATTTACGCCGGCAGGCCCAACACTCCGTGGAGGAAACTCGTCGTCGAGTGATTGATGAGACGACAAATAAATTGAGACTTCTAGGAGATCCATAACTTTCTTTCTTTCTATTCCTTTATTCTTTTTATAATAAGAACTTGTAATAGAAGAGAGAACTTTACTGTTTCTTTGTGACTTCATTCCCTTTCGAATAAAGGTAATCTTTTGATTCTTTTACCTGTTGGCTACAAAATTTGTTTGCACAACAGATAACTTGTCATCAAAATAATTTAGTTATTTAGGTAAAATAGTCCAAGGCTCATCTACGTAACTTAGACTGCTAATACCGAGGTGATCGGGTCAGGATCACCAGATTTCGGAAGAGACGCCTAATTGCGCATGCCTAGAGTTTGATTGGAGGCGGTTCAAGGCTCTCATGTGTAACTTGAATTGCACATACCAAGATGATCGGGTCAGGATTATCAGATTTCGGCAGAGGTGCCTAATTGCGCATGTCTAGTTTTAAGCAAGAAGTTCAAGTGCTCATCTGCGTAATTTGAACAAGTGGAGGCGGTTCAAGACTCTCATGTGTAACTTGAACTACACATACCAAGATGATCGGGTCAGGATCACCAGATTTCGGCAGAGGCGCCTAATTGCGCATGCCTAGTGTTTGATTGGAGGCGGTTCAAGGCTCTCATACGTAATTTGAACTGCACATAACAAGATGATCGGGTCAGGATCACCAGATTTCGGCAGATGCACTTAATTGCACATGCCTAGAGTTTGATTGGAGGCGGTTCAAGACTCTCATGCGTAACTTGAACTGCACATACCAAGATGATCGGGTCAGAATCACCAGATTTTGACAGAGGCGCCTAATTGCGCATGCCTAGTTTTAAGCAAAAAGTTCAAGTGCTCATCTGCGTAACTTGAACAAGTGGAGGCGGTTCAAGCCTCTCATGCGTAACTTGAACTGCACATACCAACATGATCGGGTCAGGATCACCAGATTTCGGCAGAGGCACTTAATTGTGCATGCCTAGTCCATGTGCTCATGTGCGTAACTTGAACTAGTGGATGGTTATACTCCTAGGGATCTGAACCAGATGTGACAGTTACTCTGTCATCATTCTGGTTTATTTTAGGCATAGTATTTCTTCAGAAATTTGCCGTTGATCGGCATCATCATTCTATCGCCGTTCTGATTCATTAAGTGATAGGCTCCACTAAAGTATACCATCTCCACAACAAATGGTCCTTCCCACTTGGGTTCAAATTTACCCTTAGTCTTGTGGGTTAGAATCATTGGCCTTTTAATAGGCAGGACCAAGTCTCCTTGTTTAAAGGTTCTTGGTTTAACGTTCTCATTGAACGTTCGCGAGATTTGGGCTTGATACACTCAATTTATTGCTGAGTCCTGAGACGTTTTTCATCTAACGCCTCTAGTTCTTGCAATCTTTGTTGATGGCACTCTTCTATCGTCATCTTTGTGGCTAAGGCCACTCTTAATGATGGTATCTGGATTTCAAGAGGCAAGACGGCCCCACTTTCGTAAACCAAAGAGAACGAGGTAGGTTTTGTTGGAGTGCGAATGGTGGTGCGATAAGCCCACAAACACTCTCCAGCTTTTCATCACAGTCCCTTTTGTTGGAAGAGACAAACTTCCGAAGGAGTTTAATGATTGTCTTGTTGAAAGTTTCGGCTAACCCATTTGCCGCGGGGTTATATGGCGTTGAAGCAATATCTTTGATTCTGAACTTATCACAGAATCTTGAGAATGCCTGACTGATGAATTGCGGTCCATTATCATGAATGATCCTTCGGGGGACGCCAAAACGGTAAATGACATGATGCTTGATGAACTTAATCACATCTGTCATTTTCACCTCTCTCATGGGCACGGTTTCGGCCCATCTTGAAAAATAATCGGTTATTGCAAGAATAAACCGATGTCCTCTGGACGACGGGGGAATTATTGGCCCCACAATATCCATTCCCCATGCCTCAAATGGCCAACTAGCAACGGTATTGTGCAAGTATTCTAGGGGTTGATGAATAAAATTGGCATGTACTTGGCATGCATGGCACCGTTTAGCGTATGCCATTGCCTCTGTAATCATGTTCAGCCAGTAGTATCCCAGCCTTCTTATGCGGTCTCCGAGTTTTGGACCAGGCTTATGAGCTCCACACACTCCATCATGTGTTTCCTTCAGCACTTCATCTGCTTCTGCTTTTGATATGCAGCGTAGTAGCAGACCATCGTTTGATTTTCTGTATAAAATTTGAAGTGTACGATCAAAGTAGAATCTCGGGGCCTTCCTCTTTACGAGGCGGCTTACTTTGAATCCTCTGGTAGTATCCCATATAGGGCGTAATCTATAAATGGAAATCGCCAATCTCGGGGTTCCAGTATTAAACCTGTCTGGCACACCTCTTTGTTTGGGATACCGTATATGGGTGGAGGAGTTCTCTGCTACCAATAATGATACTTTTAATTCCACCCGGCGGGATCGCCAATGTTGCAGCTAACGCAGCAAGAGCATTTGCATAGACGTTCTCATTCTGAGATATATGATATATATAAAATTGTTCAAAATATCCCGCTAGCTCAATGACTAGCTGATGATAGGGGATGAGGGATTCATGTCTGACTTCATACTCACCCGTCATCTGTTGATGATGAGCTTAGAGTCTCCATATGCCTCTAGATAGTTCACCCCTAGTTGCAGAGCCATTTTTAAGCAGATAATGAGCGCGTTGTATTCCGCCATATTATTCGTGCACGGTTCTGTTAATGAGTAACCATTAGGCAATATATATTTATGTGGGGATATTAGCACAACCCCCACTCCAGCAGCAGATCGTCTGGCAGCACCATCAAAGAATATTTGCCATGGTTGTTCTTTGCTAACTGTGTTGACCTCTGACGTCTGTTTGGAATTGGACCAGATTAGATGATCTGCTAAGAAATCGGCGATCGCCTGTCCCTTCATGGCTTTTGGAGGGACGAAGTGTATATCATATGGCGATAGTAGCAATGCCCATTTTGCTAATCGGCCGTTTAAGGATCTCGATTTTGTCATCAGGATTTTCAAAAGATTAACTCGTGAGATGTCATGTATCGTTTGCCCTGAAAGATAGTGTGGCATTTTCTGAACAACAAACACTAGAGCTAAACATTCTTTTTCAATCGGGGTATACCGACGCTCGGCTCCGATCATTGTCCTGCTTAAGTAATAAAGAGTATGTTCATGGTCATGCTCATTATATTGAGCAAGTAACGCTCCTAAAGCATCATCCATGGCCCTTACATATATAAGGAATGGCTGCCCAGGGACCGGTGCCATAAGAACAGGAGGTTTAGTGAGATATTCTTTGAGATCGTCAAATATCTGTTGACATGCCTCATCCCATATGAAAGAAACCCCCTTTTTCATGAGTCTGGAGAATGGCTGGCATCGTCCAGATAGGTTAGAAATAAAGCGCCGGATATAGGCAAGCTTTCCTTATAACCCCCTTAACTCTTTAAGATTGCGGGGGGCGACATCTCGCTAATTGCTTTTACTTTCTCAGGATCAAGGAAAATTCCTTCTGAAGTGATTATAAACCCAAGGAACTTTCCACTACGTACCCCCATGAAAGACTTGGCAGGGTTCATCTTCAAGTGATATTTTCGCATAAGATCAAAGACCGTTCTTAAATCATAAAGATGATCTTCTTTGTTCTTGCTTTTGACTGCTAAGTCATCCACATAACACTCTACCGTTTTGCGCAGGTGTTCTTTGAATATAACGCTCATCGCTCGTTGGTAGGTGGCACCGGCGTTCTTCAATCCGAAAGGCATCACCGTATAACAGTATACCCTCAGCGGCATTCTGAAAGCCGTGTGCTTTTCATCATCTGGGTGCATTTTAATCTGGTTATAGCCTGGAAGCCATCCATAAATGACATCCTCTCATAACCGTAAGTATTATCAATCATCACATCGGTGATGGGGAGTGGAAATTCATCCTTAGGACATGCAGCGTTCAGATCTCGAAATCGATGCATATCCGGATTTTGCCGTTCTTCTTACGAACCGGCACTATGTTAGCCACCCAATCAGGATGTTGCTCTTCACGGATGAATCCGGATTTTATAAGCTTATTAAGCTCGGCAACTATTGCCTCCATCAATTCCGGTCGAAAATGCCTTTGCTGTTGTTTAACTGGTTTGGAGTCTTCTTTAATATTTAACCGGTGCGTGGCAATTTGAGGGTCAAGTCCTGGCATGTCTTCGTAGCTCCATACGAACACGTCTATATACTCTTTGATAAGAGATATAAGTTTCATAAGAGATATAAGTTTCTCCTTTTCCAAGGGAGTTAGCGTGTCGCTTACGAAGATGGGCTTCGGATTTTCGTCCATTCCCATGTTGACCTGTACTAGCTTATCTTCTGTGGGCGGGTCACGCTGTTCAAAGCGGACATCCCAGAGAGTGTCCATATGCTTAGCCCAGGAATCATCTTGAATATCAATTGGTTCCTCGTCGCTTTCTGGTGCGGCTGAAACTATATTGCTGTCAAAGATTGAAACCAAGCGCCAGTACTTAGATCTGAGTCCTGATCAATTGGGTTTAAATCCTCATCAGACGAAAATCTTTCCTCATATTGGCATGGTGGTGAGAGAGGAGTAGATATATAGCCCAACCCCCTACGAGTCTTTTGATAATAGTCTGGGCTCTTTCCTCTCGGTCTAAATGAGGGTATGAGATTCCGTCGCCATTTTCCAAAGTTTAATCCCGATTTCTGGGTAAAATTATAACCCATCTTCTCCATCATTTGCTGGGATTTCTGTTCATATAAGTGAAATTGAGGTGATGTTTGTTCATCACTTTCCCTGCTTTGTTTTTGTCGAGGTGACGTAATTACTTTGCCGAACATGATCGGCTTTTGGGACCCCTGTCGAGGAGGCACCTCAAAGAAGTGACCTTGTCCCTTAGTTATTTTTGATTGAGAGAGGAAGGATGACCTGAGGGGCAAATGGTATGCCGCCAGAACTTTAAGTTCGGATAGGCCATCCACTTCGGTGGAAGTACAAGAAGGTTCAGATTCAGTAGCTACAGCAGGCTCGTAGACTAACTTTATGTTTTCATTGATAACCCACTCATCCTCTATTACATCAGCTACATTATTATCAAAATTCAAATTAAAATCTATGTGAGGATTGATTTCATAATCACCCCCATTGTTCTCTTCGGGAGGCTCGTACTCCGTATCCGCCTCGTTGCCGCTCTCGTCAAACTTTTGAGTTTTGTTGAGGTTGTTGTCGGAGACTTCATGGGTTGGCTTGTAGAGTAAAGCATCCATGAAGTAGTTCTCCAGCCCATTAAATGGTTGCCTATCTGCAACTAGTGTCTGGACTTCTCCTTTTTCATCACAATATTTCATACACTGGTGGAGAGTCGACGGGACTATCATATAGGCGTGGATTCAAGGCCGTCCCAGTAAGATGTTATAGGAAGTGTCTGCGTCGATGACGTAGCATGTGACCTCCGTCCTCAAATCCCCAATTTGACATCGGAGTCGGATCTTTCCAAGGGGACAGCTATCATTGGAATTGAACCCATATATTGTAGTATTGGTTGGCGTAAGGCGATGGGGAGAAATTCCCAATAGCTGCATCAACTTTCTGGGAATGACGCTTAGCGCAGACCCTGGATCAATCTGGATGCGATCCACTTTTGTGGATCCGATATACCCGGTGAAATATAAAGGTCTATTGTGCTTTATATTTTTTACCTGCATGTCTTCCGGAGAGAAGATAATTTGTGGGACCTGCCTCCTCACTTGATAACAGCAGGGGCAAGAGTCCTGTTCTTCGTCGGCCGGCTTGACAATCTGAGCAAGGAATGACTCAGAGTCTGCCAGGGCTTCTCTCAACGCCTCGCGAGTTAATTTCGATAATCGTAACAACTCGTACAGCGTGACTCGAGCTGGAATATTTGCCAGCTGAGCTATTATATCAAATTTGAAGGTAGCGTCTTTGACTCCTTCATCTTTTCCAGGATTTTTCTGGAAGTGAAGTCCTTTCTGTTTTGCAGGTTTTACGAGTTCCGCATATATATCTTTCGGGTCTACTCTGGTGTAGTCCTTGAGATATGTTTTTCCGGATCGAGTGTCGGAAGGGCCTGCCCCATCCTGATGAGTGGCCATAGCTTCAGGCTCCTCTTCAGAGTCCGTAAATGCCCCTGCAATTATGTATTCATCTTTTATCTTCACGGAAATAGTATTGTTGGTCCACTTTTTCTTTTGACCTCCATGGAAGTCCACTGTTCATCCTGTAGTAAATCAGGATGGACCCACATGATTTCCCCTTTTTGAGTTGTTATGGGGACAAGTCCTTCTTGAGCCTTTTTATGCGGGTCATGGTTTTTCGTAACCAGCCTCCCCTTTGGAATTGGGGTCACCCCTGCGGGGAACTCATGGGTTCCAACCACTATGGTTGCCATATTAGCAGTGACCTTCTTTTGTTCCTCTTTAAGTGTCAGAACTCCAGCTTCTATCAATACTTAGATTCTGTTCTTTAGAGGGTAACAATCCCTAGTAGGGTGCCCAATATTCCGGTGGTAGAGATAATAATTGGGGTCGTTGGTCTTACCAGCGTCCTTCGGTTTCCTAATCTCCGGAAGTTTCAACATTCCCTTCCTCAGGAACAGGTGGAAGAGTGTAGGCGTTTGCTCTGTTTTGAAGGTATAGGTCCTCTCTTGCTGAGGCCTATTTTGTCTCGTGCCTTTCTGATTTTGGGGCTTCGAGTTTGGAGGATTTGTCTTTTGTAGAGCGACTTCTGATGCCATTACCACTTTTTCCTTATTATTATTATTATTTTGGGTGTACGGCCTATTATTCCCAGTGTTTCTTGACCCACGAGACTCTTCAACTCGACGGATCAAGTTCTCGGCTTGCTCTCCTTACTTGAGCAAATCTCTCCACGTCTTAGACTCTACGGCCCCCATTTTTAAAAGCACGTTAGTTTTAAGATTATGCCGACATGTCTCCACTAGAGTTTCCTGGACCATTCCGTGTTTACAATGCAGGATTTCTCCCGAAACCTTTCTATGAGTCTTTTACTGTTTCTTGTTCCCCTTGTTTAGTTGCAAGGAGGGAATGAACTGTGATTTCGGTATCATCCTCAAAGAAATGTGCGAGAAATAGTCTCTCAACATCAAACTAGGTATTAATAGTACCTGGGGGCAGCTGCATAAACCAAGTAAAAGCAGGCCCTCGCAAAGTACTTACGAATACCTTGGTCATAACCGGGTCATTGCCCATCAAATGTCCTGCTTGGAACAAGAAGTAATAAATGTGTTGACTGGGAGATCCTTTCCCGTCATATGGCTCTAATTTGAGCGGCTTGTATTTCTCCGGGTATGGTGCCAAATCCCATTCAGGTGGATATGGTCTTGATACCTATGATTCTTTCAACTCCTTTTTGTGCATTAGTGCTTTAAGTTGATTTTGTAACTTCTCTATTTTCTCTCCATGTGGATCATGAAATGAATACCTATCCTCATTCTCATGCGTCGAATGGGCTTTCTCTTCTTTGTCTTCTTCGTTCATTTTATTGAACGGAGTTTTTTCCCCCTTTTTAACGTTATCCTCGACGATTTTTTCGGTATTCTCGACCACTTTTGAGAGCATCATTTTAAGATCTTCAATTGTCTTTTGTTGCTCCCGAATCATCTTCTCTTGGGCTTCAAGTCTCTGGTCGATGTCGTCAGATTTATCCGCCATATGTGATGCTGACTTTTGTAACCGAGATGATGCAGAGGAACAAGGTGAAGCTATAGCTGAGTTATCGCTGTCATCGTCATAAGAACCTTTTACAAGTTTCTTATAGTTTTGAGGCGGGACAGCTCCTGATTTTAGTCGGGTGAAGTGATGAGGTTCTTCATCACTTGACTCTGAGTATCATCTCTTTCAATGACTTTCTTACCCTTGCCGACCATGTTGGAAGTTACAATTCTCCATTCTGCTCGGGGAGTAGCCTTTGTTTTCTTAGCAGGATTTTTGTCCGACTTGGTTAACCGGTCAAACACCGATACCCTGTTATTGTTGCAGCAACAATTATCTATTACAGCGGATATCGCCTTCATGAGTTATTGGCAATGATAGAAAGGTTCGGCTTGAACTTGTTCTATACCTCTCTTCTTGGTGAGATACTCCCTGAGGTCAGTGACTTTAGTCATGGAATCGTGGGACCCATTCAACTGTTTAGAGAGTCCAGGCGCCTGTTGAAGTTTCTTAGAATCACTGGAGTTCAGTTCTGGTCCATTGATGCGACGATCTGCCCTGATAGCTTCGCGTTTTGGAGCGCGGAGCTGAGATATAACTCCGCATTTTACATCGTGGGCCTGAAGAATAGCTCCGCGTTTTGCTACGCTAGCCTCGCGTTTTACTTTGGCTTGGCGTTTCTTTAGAAGTTTATCTTCTGGAATCTTAGCCCCGCGTGGAAGAAAATTCCTGCACGCTGGCTTACTCTTGTGATTAACACAAGTCACAACTTCGCGTCTAGCGCGATTTTAACGATTAACAACAATTTGCCAATCGTCTTCGCGATTTACGCGGAGCTGAGAAATCTTGCGTTTATCACAAGTACTACTGGCTTCGCGTTTTCGCTAAGCTCAGTATTAGCCTCGCGTGGAGAATCACACGCTGGCTGTAAGGAATTTTTATCCTCGCGTTTATCGCGAGTGTCAAAAATCTTACGTTTCTAGCAAGTCGTACTGGCTTCGCGTTTATCGCTAAGTCAAGTAATAGCCTCGCGTGGAGAATCATACGCTGGCTTTAAGGAATTTTTATTCTCGCGTTTATCGCGAGTGTCAAAAGTCTTGCATTTTTCGCAAGTTGTACTGGCTTCGCGTTTATCGCTAGACCCAGTAATAGCCTCGCGTGGAGAATCACACGCTGGTTTTAAGAGATTTTATACTCGCGTTTATCACGAGTGTCAGAAATTTTGCGACTAGCGCAAACCTTACTGGCTTCGCGTTTCTTGCTAAGCTCAGTAATAGCCTCGCGCGGAGTATCACATGCTGGCTTTTCCTTGCTATCAATGCAAGTTGCAACTTCATGTTTAATGTGATAATGACTGGTCTCGCGATTAGCGCGAGCCAGTTTGCGAGGGACCATAGCCTCGCATTCTATGACGTTAGCCTCGCGTCCAAGGCGGGCTTTGAGGGCTTTTCGCCTTGCTCTTCGATTTCTATTTCGGAGTTGGGTTCTTGTCAATCCAGTTCCAGGCCTTCTTCGGCAGTAGAGAGGCCATCCTCTGCTAGGATTTCCTTTTCAAACACCGGCTCTATGGTCGCGGTCTCCAAGGATCCCCGTTCATCGTTGGATACCTTTTTACCCATTGCTCGGTATTGGAGCACACGCGACGATAGTGTCATGTCTCGTTCAGGTTACCTGATTCAGAGGAGAGGTACTCCTCGTACTTCTGCTAGTCTGTTGGCAGTGAAAATTTCTACGTAAATAGAGTTTTCTACAACAGAACGCAAAGCTAACTCCGCAGCCCCGCGTTTGGCTATATTAGCCTCGCATTTGAACAAAACGCGAAGCTATTCAATAGCTCCGCGTTAGTTCCGCGTTCTGGTTCTCTAGCTCCCGCTTTTTGATGTGGTTAGCTCCGCGTGAGCAGATAACCAGAATCTCAAATTGATTGAGATTATAATTTGGGCTTATCCAAATACCCAAATTAAGTCCGATCAGAACTCTAAATCAAGAGATTTAAATCAAAACTAAGATATTTGATTGGAATCCTTGATGAGAACAAATTCTATTTAAATAGAAACTCTTTCATCAACCGAAGGTTATAAATACCCCTTTGAGGAAGCCCTAGGGATCTTTTCAGATCGTCTTTTTAGCATCTTGGAGAATTCGAGTTACGCATAGAGCCTTGGATTCGTGAAGAGCAGAGAAGAAAAGATCATCTACAGTCGGCCGTCACCTTCAAGAGAGAAGAGTTTGACGTTAGATCGTCCAAAGGAGCTACTTGACAGATCCCATCGCCACAGATCCCACACAATCATTGTAAAAGAGATAGATTGAGATATAAAATCCTCTCGTTTGTTCTTTATTGTTCGTTTTCGTTGTAATTCGAGTTTATTCAATGGAAGGAAAGGCGAATACAATTTCAGCCGAGAACAAACTGGCGACCACAGTGGGAGCCGTCTCTTTCACCAAAGAAGAGATTGTGACGCAATCCGATGTCAATAAGATCGGATCTGACGTAGAAATGTTGGTTGTTGAAATCGACCAGTAGAAGTATGAGGAGTATCTCTCCTCCGAATTAGGTGACCTGTCTGAGACACGCTGCTATCGTCGCGTGCTGCGCTCCAATACCCGAGCAACGGGTATAAAGGAATCAACCAATAAACGGGGATCCTTGGAGACCGTGGCTATAGAACCTCTATTTGGCCAGGAAATCCTAGCGAAGGATGGCCTCATTACTGCCGGCGAAAGCTCGGGAACTGGATTGACCAGAACCCAACTCCGAAATAGAAATCGGAGAGCTAGGTGGAAGGCCCTCAAAGCCCGCTTTGAACGCGAGGCTAACTTCACAGAACGCGAGGCTATGGTCCCTCGCAAACTGGCTTGCGTTAATCGCAAGACCAGTTATGATCGCGTAAAATGCGAAATTGCAACTTGCGTTGATCGCAAGGTTGAGCCAGCGTGTGATTTTCCACACGAGGCTATGACTCGGCTGAGCAATAAACGCAAAGCCAATAGTACTTGTGATAATCACAAAAATTCCAACATTCGCGAGAAACGCGAGTATAAAATAATCTTGAAGCCAGCGTGTGATTCTCCATGCGAGGCTATTACTGGACTAAGTGATAAATATGAAGCCAGTATGACTTGCGATAAATGCAAGACCTCTGATACTCGCGAAAAACGCGAGGATAAAGACTCCTTACGGCCAGCGTGTGATTTTCCACGCGAGACTATTACTGAGCCTAGCAATAAACATGAAGCCAGTAACACTTAAACGCAAGATTCCTGACACTCGCGAGGAACGCGAAGATGATTGGGAAATTGTTGTCAGTCGTAAAAATCGCTCTAGACGCGAAGTTGTGACCGGCGTTAATCGCAAGGACAAGCCAGCGTGTGATTCTCCACGCAAGGCTATTGTATCTGGACTTGAAACCAGAAAAGCTCGCATTAATTGCGAGGATAAAATATTGATAGTGCCAGCGTGTGATGGTGATTCTCCACGCGAGGCTAAAACTGATCTTAGCGTTAATCGCAAAGACGGTGAAAATTGCGTTAATCGCAAGCTTCTTTACCTTCGCGTAAATCGCGAAGGTAAAGATTGGCAAATTTGCGTTAATCGCAAAAATCACGAAGTTATGACTTGCGTTAATCGCAAGAGGAAGCCAGCGTTCAAGAATTATCTTCCACGCGAGGCTAATATTCCATAAGATAAACTTCTGTAAAAACATCAAGCCAGCGTAAAACGCGAGGCTAGCGTTCCAAAACGCGAGGCTATTTCTCAGCCCCGTGATGCAAAACGCGGAGCTATCTCTTAGCTCCGCGCAAATCAACCCGAATACAAAATCAGGGCTAATCACCAGAACTGGACTCCAGTGATCTCAAGAAGCTTCAGTGGGCTCCTGGACCCTCTCAACAGATGAATGGGCCCACAATTCATATTCAAGGCCACTGACCTCAAAGAATACTTAACCAAGAAAAGAGGCATAAATCAAGTTCAATCTGATCCTATTTTTCATTGCGAGCAACTTATGACAACAGTATCTGCTGTGATGAATAATTGTTGTTGCAATAAGAACAAAGAAGATCACCTGCATGACTTAAGAACAGTCTTCGATGTTATGTGAAAACATCATCTGAAAATGAATCTCACTAAGTCTTTTATGGGGTGTCCAGCGGGAAATTCCTTGGGTTCATAATAACCTCAAAAGGAATTTTCCTTGACCCCGAAAAGGTGAAAAGCGATTAGTGAAATGCCACCGCCCCGCAATCTTAAGGAATTAAGGGGGTTACAGGGAAGGTTAGCCTATATTCGGCGCTTCATCTCCAATTTATTAGGACGCCGTTCTCTAGACTCATGAAAAAGGGGGTTTCTTTCGTATGGGATGAGGCATGTCAACAGGCGTTTGACGATCTCAAAGAATATCTCACTAAATCTCCTGTTCGTATGGCACCGACCCCCGGGCAGCCATTTCTTATATATGTAAGGGCCATGGATGATGCGTTAGGAGCATTACTTGCTCAGTATAATAAGCACGGCCATGAACACGCCCTCTATTACTTAAGCAGGACAATGATCGGAGCCGAGCGTCGGTATACCCTGATTGAAAAAGAATGTTTAGCCCTAGTGTTCGCCATTCAGAAAATGCGACACTATTTTTAAGGGCAAATAATTCATGTCATATCACGGGTCAACTCCTTGAAAATCTTGATAACAAAACCGGGATCCTTAAACGGCCAATTGGCGAAATGGACATTATTGCTATCGCCATATGATATACACTTCGTCCCTCAAAAAGCCATGAAGGGACAGGCGATTGCCGATTTCCTTGCAGACCATCCAATTTGGTCCAAATCCAAACAAACGTCAAAGGTCAACACAGTTAGCAAAGAACAACCATGGCAAATGTTCTTTGATGGTGCTGCCAGACGATCTGCTACTAGAGTGGGGGTTGTGCTAATATCCCCACACAAACATATATTGCCTAACCGTTACTCATTAACAGAACCGTGCACGAATAATGTGGCGGAATACAACGCACTCATTATCGGCTTAAAAATGGCTCTGCAGCTGGGGGTGAACCATTTAGAGGCATATGGAGACTCTAAACTCATCGTCAATCAGATGACAGGAGAGTATGAAGTCAGACATGAAGCCCTCATCCCCTATCATCAGCTAGCCATCGAGCTAGCAGGATACTTCGAGCAGTTTTATATTTATCATATATCTCGGAATAAGAACGTCTATGCAGATGCTCTTGCTGCACTAGCTGCAACATTGGCAATCCCGCCAGGTGAAGCTAAAAGCATCACTATTGGTAGCAGAGAACTCCTCCACCCAGATACGGTATACAAAACCAAGGAGGTATGCCAAACAGGCTTAATGCTGGAACCTCGTGATGGGTGGTTTCCATTTATAGATTACGCCTTATATGGTAGACTACCAGAGGATCCAAAGGAAGCCGCCTCGATAAAGAGGAAGGCCCCGAGATTCTATTTCGATCATAAACTTCAGACTTTATATAGAAAGTCGAGTAATGGTCTTCTACTACGCTACATATCAAAGTCAGAAGCAGATGAAGTGCTGAGAGAAACACACGATGGAGTATGTGGAGCTCATCAGTCTGGCCCAAAACTTGGAGACCGCATAAAGAGGCTGGGATACTACTGGCCGAACATGATTACAGAAGCTATGGCATATGCTAAGCGATGTCATGAATGCTAAGTGCATGCCAATTTTATTCATCAACCCCCAGAATACTTGCACAATACTATTGCTAGTTGGCCATTTGAGGCATGGGGAATGGATATTGTGGGGCCTATAACTCCCTCGTCATCCTGATGACATCGGTTCATTCTTGCGATAACCGATTATTTTTCAAGATGGGCCGAAGCCGTGCCCATGAGAGAGGTAAAAACAACAGATGTGATTAAGTTTATTAAGCATTATGTTATTTACCGCTTTGGCATCCCTCGGAGGATCATCCATGATAATGGACCGCAATTCGTCGGCGAGAGGTTTTCAAGATTCTGTGATAAATTCATAATCAAGGACATCGCTTCAACACCATATAACCCTGCGGCAAATGAATTGGCCGAAGCCTTCAACAAAACTATTATTAAACTCCTTCGGAAGTTCGTCTCTTCCAACAAACGAGACTGGAATGAAAAGCTGGGAGAATATTTGTGGGCTTATCGCACCACCGTTCGCACCCTAGCAAAAGCTACCCCGTTCTCCTTGGTTTATGGAAGTGAGGCCGCCTTGCCTCTCGAAATCCAGATACCATCTTTGAGAGTGGCCTTAGCCATAAAAATGACGACAGAAGAGCGCCATCAGCAGAGATTATAAGAACTAGAGGCGTTAGATGGTAAACGTCTCAGGGCTCAACAACAAATTGAGTTGTATCAAGCCCGAATCGCGCAAACGTTCAATAAGAACGTTAAACCAAGGACCTTTAAACAAGGAGACTTGGTTATGGCTGTTAAAAGACCGATGGTGCTAACCCACAAGACTAAGGGTAAATTTAAACCCAAGTGGGAGGGACCGTTCATCGTGGAGACTGTATACTCCAGTGGAACTTACCGCTTAATGAATCAGAATGGCGATAGGATGATGATGCCGATCAACGGCAAGTTTCTGAAGAAATACTATGCTTGACGAACCAAAATGGTGACAGAGTAACTGTCCCATCTAGTTCATAAAACCTGGAAGTACACGCCTCCATTTATCCAAGTTACGCATATGAGCACTTGGACTTCTTCATAAAATTCTTGGCATGTGCAAGTGAGCACCTCTGACCAAAACCTGATGATCCTGACCCAATTGTCCTGGTGTGCCCAGTTCAAGTTACGCAATTGAGCCTTGAACCGCCTCCACTTATCCAAGTTACGCATATGAGCACTTGGACTTCTTCATAAAATTCTTGACATGTGCAATTGAGCACCTCTGACCAAAACCGGATGATCCTGACCCGATCGTCTTGGTGTGCCCAGTTCAAATTACGCATGAGAGCCTTGAACTGCCTCCATTTGTTCAAGTTATGCAGATGAGCACTTGGACTTCTTTCTTAGGCATGCGCAATTAGGCGCCTCTGCCGAAATCTGATGAATCCTAATCCGATCATCTTGGTGTGCCCAGTTCAAGTTACGCAGTTGAGCCTTGAACCGCCTCCACTTGTTCAAGTTACGCAGATGAGCACTTGAACTTCTTTCTTACCAGGCATGCGCAATTAGGCGCCTCTGCCGAAATCTGATGAATCCTAATCCGATCATCCTGGTGTGCCCAGTTCAAGTTATGCATGAAAGCCTTGAACCGCCTCCATTTGTTCAAGTTACGCAGATGAGCACTTGAACTTCTTTTCTTACCAGTCATGCGCAATTAGGCGCCTCTGTCGAAATCTGATGAATCCTAATCCGATCATCTTGGTGTGCCCAGTTCAAGTTACGCATGAGAGTCTTGAACTGCCTCCACTTGTTCAAGTTACGCAGATGAGCACTTGAACTTCTTTCTTACCAGGCATTCGCAATTAGGCGCCTCTGCCAAAATCTGATGAATCATAACCCGATCATCTTGGTGTGCCCAGTTCAAGTTATGCAGTTGAGCCTTGAACCGCCTCCATTTGTTCAAGTTACGCAGATGAGCACTTGGACTTCTTCCTTCTTAGGCATGCGCAATTAGGCGCCTCTGTCGAAATCTGATGAATTCTAATCCGATCATCTTGGTGTGCCCAGTTCAAGTTACGCATGAGAGCCTTGAACCACCTCAATTTGTTCAAGTTACGTAGATGAGCACTTGGACTTCTTCCTTCTTAGGCATGCGCAATTAGGCGCCTCTGCCGAAATCTGATGAATCATAACCGGATCATCTTGGTGTGCCCAGTTCAAGTTACGCATGAGAGCCTTGAACCACCTCCATTTGTTCAAGTTACACAGATGAGTACTTGGACTTCTTTCTTAGGCATGCGCAATTAGGCGCCTCTGCTGAAATCTGATGAATCCTAATCCGATCATCTTGGTGTGCCCAGTTAAAGTTACGCAGTTGTGCCTTAAACCGCCTCCATTTGTTCAAGTTACGCAGATGAGCACTTGGACTTCTTCTTTTTTAGGCATGCGCAATTAGTCGCCTCTGCCGAAATCTGATGAATTCTAATCCGATCATTTTGGTGTGCCCAGTTCAAGTTACGCAGTTGAGCCTTGAACCGCCTCCACTTGTTCAAGTTACACAGATGAGCACTTGAACTTCTTTCTTATCAGGCATGCGCAATTAGGCGCATCTGCCGAAATCTGATGAATCCTAATCCGATCATCCTGGTGTGCCCAGTTCAAGTTGCACATGAGAGCCTTGAACCGCCTCCATTTGTTCAAGTTACGCAGATGAGTGTTCGCCATGAAAATCGAATTTCTCTTTACTGACAATTTTTCAATAAAGGATTACAATCTAACGGTTTTTCGTTTACAGAAGATGAGGAAGATGGACTTCCTCTTTGTTTAGAGCTGGGTTTCTAGGTAGCTATGAAGGACGATCCTGCTCTCCGTTGACACTCCGTACAACTTCTCTCAGTTGGCTAAAGGAAAAGAAAAAGGGGCTCTTTACTCTTGATTACAAGGGGTAATTTCTGGGGGAAGACGTCTCTGTCTCTTTCCCTTTTCCCGTGTCTCTCTGTGTGTCTCTCTCTTTCGCTCCCCGCCATTTATAGGGGATTTGGAGTAACGTCCCGCTATATTTGCTCGTCCGTTAGCTCCCACTACTCGAGAAGTGCCGCCATATTTGTCAGGCAGTTGCCCCCATGACCGAAGTGACGCCGCCACATTCGTTTGGCAGTTAGTCCCATGATCCGAGGTGGCAATTCTTCTGTTCGGGTCGGATGACTTTATATTAAACCCCTATCCGAAAGTTATGGGTAGTGTCGCGAATCTCAGTTTTAGATTCGCAAACCTATTCCATCGCCTGGATCGCGGACCTCATTTCCTTAGATTCGCGGACCAGATGAGTTGCGGGCTTCTGTCTCTGAATTTGTGGATCTGCTTTGCTTTTCCGAAATTTTTCGCCGACAAAACCCCCTCCAAAGTTTCCAAAAACTCTCATGACTCTTAAGGATTTTTGAAATACTTTGGATATAATATTCTGTATTAGAATTTTCATTGCGTTTGCTTGAAGTCTGTGACTCTGTATTAGCGCCACTACTGCTTCTTGCTTTTGAAAAGGGGCACGTCTTTGTATTAGGGCGTGAGCCTTCATCTTGGAGTAGAAAACGACTCTGTATTAGGGTCACGAACTCTTGTTTGGAAGGAACACGTCTCTATATTAGGGGCGCGAGCCTTCATTTTGGAGTAGAAAATGACTCTGTATTAGGGTCGCAAATCATCTTCAGAAGAAACACGTCTCTATATTAGGGGTGCGCGCCTTCAAAATAGAAAACGACTCTGTATTAGGGTCGCAACTTGTCTTTGGAAGGGGCGCGACTCTGTATTAGGGTCGCGAGCCTTCATCTTTATCTTTTTGAGAAGAAAGCGGCTCTGTATTAGGGTCGCAAACTTCACTTTTTGAGAAGAAACCGACCTGTATTAGGGTCGCGAGCTTTTTGAGGGAAGGCTGGCAGGCGGTTGCTTTCCTACGGCGTCAGAATTGAGACGTTTCTCTGAGCTGCATTAAATGAAAAGGTATCCACGCGATTCGAGCCGGATATCACGTCTGTTCAGAGATTCTGGGCGTCAAATCATCGGCTATATAACCTCCACTTTACGAGAGAGGTTGCCCTTATCTCAAGAAATTTGAAATCTAAGTTCTTCGTTTGGACTTCTCAGACTCCTCGTCTTCAAGCTCCAGTAGTTTCTGATTCTCTGTGCGAAGGATTTTCTCCCTCTGTAAAAGATGCCGAAGAAAGCTTCTTCCTCTGATGCTGCCACCAGTGGTCGTCAAGATCCTCGAGCAACCTCTAGTTCGATAGTGGTTCGGCAAGAACCCTTGATCGGAGGTAAGTAAAAAAGATTCGGAAGGCAGTTCCTTTTCTTGTTTTTTTTTCTTATCTCTGAATCTGTATGTGTTTGGCAGTTGATTACGCCTTGAATCCTTGGCTAAAGGATCATTACTTTGGATATTCTGAAGGCTATGACGGGAAGAAGGAATTTAGATTTGACCATGTCTTTCCCCATTGTACATCTTCGGATAATCAAGAGAGAGCAGACAAGATTCTCCACCCTTCTCGCTCAACATTGCGAGAGTTGATGACCAATGCATCTTTTGAAGGAGAAAATCGGTCTCCGTTGCTCAAACCTGTCTTCTTGTTTGGGGACCATATTTCAATGCCCGACAGTGGTTTGGAAGATGGCGATTATAAGTGGCTTCGCCAAATTGAAGGTCGCCATTTGTTTCTCCCTAATATAGAGAGATCTTATCCATTCTTATTCTTTCAGTCCCTTTCTGTGCCCAGGCGGATGGATTGGCATATAAATAGGCCACAAGACGGTGTCTTGTTGGGGGGCTTCAATGCTCAAGGTGCTTTTTCTCGTGGTAGTGGAAAACACTTTTGTGGATTGCTTCCGGGACTGCTTAAATATGACCTCCCCAGAGGCGAGGTTCTCATAATTGCGCAGACTTTCCTGCACCGATTTACCAATGCGCAAGGAGAGTTTCCTATTCAGGATTTTCGTCCCCCTGGATGGGTTCATTGCTCTTCAAAAGGAGAGTGGGCAGTTTTGACTGACTTCTTCTTGAAAACCTTCGGGGATCAGCTTCATTATGCAGGGCTCTATCGTGCTATCAGGGCTGTTCAATACGGTATTCCTGCTAGTAGATTCTATTTTTTTGCTTTACTGGAATTTTACAATCCTGATACTTGTACAATTTTTAGCCCTCGTGGCGAGTTGGGTTTTGCCCTTCATGAAATGTATGAAATTTCGGGCTTACCCATGGGCGACAACCCATACGAAGAGTATGTCCCAACCGGGGAAGAACTCCATCTGTTGAAGACCCGGGACCCTTTGATTTATAATACTTATTGGGAATTGCTTTGTCATTACCATATTTGCACTCACACCTCTGGCACTCGTAATTTGAAGCCAAAGAAGTGGCTGCAGTATCTTCTGCCCATTTTTTCTAAGGGTAATCTTAACTTTACTCGCCTTCCTCTGGTCTCCGAAAAGGAAGTTGAGAGAAGAATCGCCAGTTTCGGGACAGATGCTTATATCGCTGAATCTGACGAGGACATCTTCAAGGCTGGAACGTCCTTTGAAAGTTTTCATTATCAGGCTCTCCAGCCTTTGTCTGATCCTGCCTTCTTGGCGGGCTTTTTGATGGTATGGCTGAAAAAGTGTGTTGTTCCTTTGCAGGAGAATATACCCGTTAGAGCCGTATACCCAGCCGTCCCACTAGCATTTGGTAAGCGGCTCAGTTTGCTGCACTTATTTGATGGCTTGGCTGATTCTACACTGCCCTTCTTTGATGAGTCCTGCAGACTCGCAGATTGACCTAAGTGCTCCCAAAGTGCAGCACTATGAAAGGTCGCAGTGGAAGGGAGGCTACATGGCCGCGATTCGCAAAACCCTTCGTCATTTCTCAACTTTTGAGTTGTTCAGATGTTTCCCATACTTCCTGAATGCTGGGTACGGGGAAGAATTCGCGGATACTGCAGGTGCCGATAAATTTACTACCCTCTCCTCGGGATGTTTCTGGTGGTTGATAAACATCCGCCCAGGGCATCTGGTTCTTCGCTTGGGGAACATTTGCTATATAGAACCTTATTACCCAAGTCGCTTTGCCCGACAGTTTGGGTATGATCAGCTTTACGTTGGCAATCCCAATAAAGAACTAAGCTTTGTTGGGAATGTTCTTGAGGGGGCTCGAGCTTGGTTTCACTTCGTCGCAGGTAGAACTCTTGCCAAATTTGATCTTCCGCTCAAGACTCCGAACTCAAGTATGAGCTTCAGCTTCTGTAAATGGTTTGCGGATGCTAACTCTGCTCCTCAGAATTTCAACGTACACCATACCAGTCTGCAGGAGATCAGATCCTGGTATGCCCAGAAAAAGAAGGCTGGCAGCACAAAAGTGGCTGGGATGGAGGACTTCAAGGGGGACAGTGCGTCTGATGAATCAGAACGAAAGGGAGAGGACACTGGTGCACCGGTTCAGGCTACTGTTCCTGATCCGACGTTGAGGAAGACTTCTCCTCCGTTGTCGTCTTCTCCTGAGAAATCTTCGCATAAGCGGAAGAGATTAAGGCGTCTTGGCGACTTGCCTACCATTCCGCGGAGGACTGATTCGCAGAGCACCTTGTCTGGGACAGGAACTGCAATACTCACTCCGGCTTCTGAGTCCCTCGTAGAGGAATCCGAGGATGAGGAAGATGACTCATCTTTGATTCTCCGTTCCCTTAAGAGGCGTTAGAGTCAAGAACCTGTTCTCTGCAATGATCCTACTCCTGTTACTTAGGAGGGTTCTATTCCTCCTATTGGCCAGGCCGACATTGAAGTTGGTGCTCCTTCGG
The DNA here is from genome assembly GCA_036321105.1 of Dracaena cambodiana. NCBI lineage: Eukaryota > Viridiplantae > Streptophyta > Magnoliopsida > Asparagales > Asparagaceae > Dracaena > Dracaena cambodiana. The sequence goes on from JAYEPQ010000008.1 coordinate 29,189,409, forward strand.
CTTTACAAGAGGACTCTGCGGCTTCTGTTGCTCAGGACACTGCTGATGAAGTGCAAATCATTGGGGAGACCCGCGCACCAGACTCTCCAAAGGCAGCATCCCCTTCTGAAGATAAAGATGACTGGGGCGACGATGATGATGCCAGTAGTGACAGTTTCCGTTCTTCTACTCCTCCTTCGGATCATGGTAAATATGTCTTTTTGAGCGAGGAGGTTCCAGCCGAAGTATATGGGCCCGAAGTATTTGGTCCTGAAGTGTATGGACTTGGAGAATCCAGCGTCCAACCTTCAGGTCTTCATCTTCTTTCTTCAGCAATTATGTTATCTTATCAAATGATACTGTAATACTTAACTGTCAATTTTTCTTTTCTTTTTTTATTTTTTATTTTTTTTGCTAGCTCCAGTTTTGACTCCGGACTTGGAGGGCGCGAAGGTGGCTTCACCAGACAGTACCATCACGGGAGCTGCCACTGGTGGAGTGACCGAAGTTATTACTGCCACGGTTGACATTTCAGAAGCAGTGATTCCCTTGGCTGCCATGTCAACGGTTTCGGCTACAACTGCTCCGACTGATCCCGTAGTTCAGGAGACTGTGATTGGTAGTTCCGTGGAAGTCTCCAGGGGTGTCATTCTTCCTGTTGCGGATCAACCCGCTTCTGCCTCATCCAGTATTACTCTTTCTCATGCAGAGGTTGATATGTTTGAGAGTGATTTGTTGAAGGACACGGTGGAGACTTTTCTTCAGTTTCTGGATCGCTGTATCGATAAAGTGCTAAAGGGGGTTCCTTTTGCTTCGATCGTCAATGTCCTCAATATTTATCTAACTGGTATTGTTAGCATTGGTGGGGAGGACAGAGCTGCTCCTTTCAGGTTTATGATAACTCAGCTTCAAAGGCACGCTGAATCTCTGTCGAAAGCCAGAAGTGCTGATAAGTCTGAGACAGTGGAAATCATCTTCCAGAAGATGAGAGAGGAACAGCTTAAGTTCCAGAAGGAGACTCGGGAGAGGGCAGATATTTGCAAGGCCTCTTTAGAAAAGGGTCAATCAGACCGCGAGTCTCTGGTTCTTCAAGTGGAAGCCGCTGCTTTAATTGTCAAGGGCCAGGATCAAGCCATTGCCAAAGCCCAAGCTTTCCTAGCCAAGATCACCAAGGAGCGTGATGAGTCAGTGAGGCATCTGGCCAATTTGTCACGTCGGAGGGATGATATATCCAGGGACCTCCAGGCGGTGCAAGCTGAATTGGACTCGTTGGAGGCTACTGCAGCGCAGAATGTTATTGCTAGTGACGAAGATCTGCGTCGCCAAGCTACTGTTCAAGCTTATGAGATCCTCCAGCAAGACATTGATGACGCAGAGGAGAAAATAAAAGTTCTCTTGAACCATTAAGTTGTAGAACTCTTGTGTACACTGCTTTAGGTTCCTCTCTCTTTTCTTTTTGTTGTAATAGTTTCCTTGTCGTTTATGGAGAACTTCATTTTGATCTTCTGAGGCGTGATTTTTCAATTGTTCTTCAAAGATTTGTAACAAACTTGCCATCTTTTGTCTGAAGTTTGCGAACCATCGTACGACTCTGGTGTCTGTATATCTGTTACGCGACTTTCTTAAGTCACGTAAATTTTAGGAGTTCGCAGATTTACATTTATCCATATCTGACTCGCGACCTGGGTTCTGGAACTCTGGTCCGCGATGCCTCATCTAGAAGTTCGCAGAATAGAGCATAGATTTTTCGGAATTTGTAGCGACTTCTGCGAGCCGTGGGATGCAGTCGTTTGGTCGTGGAATTCCAAGCGTTGCATGCCTTTATTAATGACGAGATCTTCGGGTTGCCATATATAAGCGTCCCATGCAATCAACAATAAATTCTGTTGAGATCTGAACTGAAGATCTTGACCGATGATCTCGGTCTTATCTTTTCTAAACTGAAGATCACAGTTAGCAGCTTGCCTATATAAGGCACATGCTTTCTTCGATGAAGGATCATTCAGCCGTGAGAAAATTTCTTCATGACTCTTCTCTTTCTCTCTTTTGTAGTCGATCCACTGGTGCAACTATGTCTTCTTCTTCTTCAACTGAAATGATAGATAAGAGTTGGCATGTCACAAGGCCTCCAGACTGCATCGATCCAGGGAGGTGTCTCATTGACAAGGTTTTTCTGACCGTAGTCATTTTCCTTAATTAAGGTATGCCTCTTTTCTGATTTATACCTTCCTCTTCCTTTTTTTTTTTTAACAAGAATTTGTTTTGGCAGGAGATAACCGTAGTCATTCTCCTTAACAATGGCCTAGACCCGATTGCTTCCAATGCCTCAAGTGTTGGCAGTGAAACTTTCTAAGTTAAAAGGATTTTCCACAACAGAACGCGGAGTTAACTCCACAGCCCCGCATTTGGCTAATTTTAGCCTCGCATTGAGTAAAACACGGAGCTATCAATAGCTTCGCATTAGCTCTGCTTTTTGGTTATTTAGCGCCGCATTTTGGATACGATTGGCTCCGCGTGAGCAGATAACCAGAATCTCTAACTGATTGAGATTATGATTTGGGCTTATCAAAATACCCGAATTAAGTCCGATCAGGATTCTAAATTAAGAGATTCGAATCAAAACTAAGATATTTGATTGGAATCCTTGACGAGAGAGAATTCTATTTAGATAGAAACTCTTGCATGAACCTGGGGATATAAATACCTTTCTGGTGAAACCCTAGGGGTCTTCTTTTTTTGGGCATCAGAAGTTTTCGGAGATCTCTTCCTCTTGGAGAATTCAAGTTACGCACAGAGCCTTGGATTCGTGAAGACCAGAAGAGATCAGTTCTACAGTCGGCCGCCATCTTCAAAGGAGAAGAGCTCGACGCCCGATCGTCCAAAGGAACTGCTATAGTTCCCATCGCCGCAGATCCCACGCAAAACTTTGTAAAAGAGAGAGATTGACTTATAAAATCCTCTCGTTTGTTCTTTTCTCTTGTTCACTTCCATTTGTAATTCAAGTTTATTCAATGGAAGGAGAGCAACAACAGATTTTTGCTGCGAACATCAAGGGGCTTGGAAGGTCTCATGTATCTTACATGAGAGAAAAGATTTCGGGTCTGGGGCATTGTTGTTCTTCTTTTCTAGTATCCCACAAGGTTGGGGTACTAATGACCAGGACCTTGAATTTGCGCAACCCGGCAGCTATATAGTTGGGGTTCGCACTCGGTATGCTCAGTTTTGAACTAATCAATTCACTGGCATCATCCCTGGGAGAGCCAACCAAGAGGTCCCTGACTGTGGTCGGAAAGAAGAAACAAGATTATGCTTTTTAAGCCATCCTAAAAAAAAAGGAGGCTACAAGAGCAAATTGGAAGTGGAGGCCAGGGAGCAAACTTTTTGATCTGAACCATGCCGAAAGAGGCTGTTACAGAAGTAAGTCTATCATTCCCGAAGAAGGGCCTGCAGGAGCAAACTTTTCTGGATCTGAACCATGCCGAAAGAGACGGTTACAGAAGCACGTTTCCCCCCCTTTTTTTTGTATTTACTCTTATTGGTTGTATAGCACTTAGAGAATTCTCTGTAATTTTGTTCTGAAGATGAATAAAGAAGTTCTTCTTTTTTTTTACATAACTGAGAGTATCTGAAAGATAATTCTGATATTGATTACCATAGATAACTGTTAACTTGATAATTTCGAAATGGATCAGAATTTTTAAGTACCCAAAACTACTATGAATGAATGAACTTCTTTGTTGATTCGCAAAATGTGTTATTGACTCGGCAAATTTGATAGACAGGAAAATCTGGTTCGCCAGAGGGAATTTTTAACTTGGCAAATTTGATATGAAGAAATCTGGTTCGCCAGGGGTAATTTTTAACTTGGCAAATTTGATATGAAGAAATCTGGTTCGCCAGAGGTAATTTTTAACTTGGCAAATTTTGGTATGAAGAAAATCTGGTTCGCCAGAGGTAATTTTTAACTTGGTAAATTTTGGTATGAAAGAGAATCTGGTTCGCGAACTAAAGGCTTTTTAGTCGGATCCAGGAACTTTCATTGAAAAAGTTCTGATTACAGAGAAACTATTGGCTCATGGCTAGCATAGAACTGCCCAGGTAGTATTATAGCTGGTGTTCTGCAATTTTGCTTAGGATAATATTTCTTCAAGAATTTGCCGTTGATTGGCATTAGGACCTTATCACCATTAGGCTTCGTCAACCGATACGCCCCGTTGGAGTAGACCGTATCAATGACGAAGGGTCCCTCCCACTTTGGCTGGAACTTTACCCTAGGCTTCTGGCTTGTTATGATTGGTCTTCTAACTGACAGGACCAGATCACCCTTCTTGAAAGTTCTTCGCTTAGCCTTTTTGTTAAAGGTTCTGGAGATCCGCGCCTGGTATAGCTCGATACTCTGTTGAGCTTCTAAGCATTTATCATCCAAGGCTTCTAACTCTTGGAGCCTTTACTGATGCTTTTTTTCTCCTGTCATCCTTATTGTTAACGCGACTCGTAACGAAGGGATTTGAATCTCCAAAGGCAAGACCGCTTCTGACCTATATACCAAGGAGAACGGAGTGGCATTGGTGGGAGTTCGGACTGTGGTTCGGTACGCCCACAGGCACTCTCCGAGCTTTTCGTCCCAATCCCGTTGATTGGATGACACAAACTTCTTAAGAAGTTTTATAATGGTCTTATTGAAGGCTTCTGCTAGACCATTGGCTGAAGGGTAGTATGGCGATGAAGCCACATCCTCGATCCTGTATTTGTTGCAGAATCTGGAATACACTTGGCTTACGAATTGAGGTCTGTTGTCGTGAATTATTCTTCTAGGCACCCCGAAGCGATAAAGCACATGGTGCTTGATGAACTTGATAACATCTGACGATTTTACTTCGGTCAGGGAGATGGCTTCAGTCCATTTTGAAAAGTAATCAGTTATGGCCAAAATGAACCGATGTCCTCTCATTGATGGCGGAGAAATTGGCCCTATGATATCCATGCCCCATTGCTCAAACGGCCATGACGTGCCGTCGGGTGGAGATATTCTGGAGCTTGATATATAAAGTCTGCATGTATTTGGCAGGCCCTACACTTTTTGGCGTAGTTGACTGCTTCTATCATCATCTTAGGCCAATAATAACCCATTCTTCGGATTCTATTCCAGAGTTTTGGTCCTGGCTGATGTGCCCCGCATACGCCAGCGTGAGCCTCTTCAAGTACCTTTTGAGCTTCGTGGTTGGAAAGGCAGTGAAGTAAAACTCCGTCGTAGGATTTTCTGTACAACGTCTGGAGTTCCGCGTTGTAGTAAAACCGGATGGCCCTTCTCTGAATGACTTTGGCTTCTTTTGAACTTTTGGGTAATATCCCGTAAAGGACATAGTCTATATAAGGAAAACGCCAATTCCTTGGCTCTAGGCTAGACGCGCAACCATCAGCTTCGTTTTCTAGTGGCTTTTTCACTTCTTCTTTGAGCTCATCCTTTGAACAGAACAACTCCTTGCTGCTTACCATAATTTGCCTTTTAGCATGCTTGGGCAAGGCTAATGTAGCAGCCAAAGAAGCTAGTGAATCCGCATAACTGTTGAGGTGGTGCTTTATGTGGCTGATGTAAAAACCAGTGAACCCATTAGCGACTTTGATCACCGCATGATAATACGGCAGGAGGTCTTCATGTTTGACTTCGTACTCCCCTTTTATTTGATTTACAATGAGTTGAGAGTCTCCATATGCCTCCAAATATTTGACCCCCAGTTGTTTGGCTATTCATAAGCCGATTAGGAGGGCGTTGTATTCCGCGACGTTATTGGAACATGAGCTTGTCAACGAGTAAGTTTGAGGAATGATGTGGTTGCGAGGAGAGACGAGAACAACTCCCACCCCCGCTGTCGTCTTTCCTTTGGATCCCATTCGGGAGGCACCATCAAAGAAAAGTTGCCATACACCCTTCGAAACCGTATTTGATTTGGAAGACCTTCTCGAACCATCCTTCTCTGGAATTAGATCTCGTTCCTCCAATTCCCCTGGGATTTGTTCATATAATCTTGAGGATGCCGGGATTGGATGTTCGGCCAAGAAATCGGCCACGGCCTGTCCTTTGATAGACTTATGTAGTATGAAGTGCATATCATATTGTGATAGCAAAATAGCCCAATTGGATAGTCTTAAATTTAATGACCCAGATTTAGTCATTAATATTCTCAGAGGGTTAACTCTCGATGCAACGTGGATAATTTGTCCAACTAGGTAGTGTCGCATTTTCTGTATTGCGAACACTAGCGCCAGACATTCTTTTTCCACGGGATTATACCGGTGTTCCGCCCCGATCATTATTCTTCTGAGGTAGTAAATGGCTTGCTCGTAGCCTGACTCATTCTTCTGCGCTAGCAAAGCGCCCAATGAATGGTCCATAGCCCTTACATATAACTGGAAGGGCTTTTCCGAAACTGGGGACACGAGCACTAGTGACTTCGTGAGATATTGTTTGATCTCTTCAAAAGCCTTTTGGCATGCATCATCCCAAATGAACGACACTCCTTTCCTCATCAATCTGGTGAAAGGTTGACATTTACCAGATAGATTTGATATAAATCTGTGAATGTACGCCAGCCTGCCTTGTAACCCTCTTAACTCTTTGAGGTTACGGGGAGGTGGCATGTCTTGGATAGCTTTGACTTTGTCTGCATCAAGATGTATTCTTTTCGGAGTTATAACAAAGCCGAGGAATTTGCCACTAGAGACCCCAGGAAAGACTTAGCTGGATTCATCTTGAGCTGGTGCTTCCTCATGAGGTCGAACACCGTCTTCAAATCTTTCAAGTGATCTTCTTTGTTTCTGCTTTTGATTACTAGGTCATGTACGTAGCATTCCACTGTTTTCCGGAGGTGCTCGTGGAAGATTGCATGCATGGCGCGTTGATACGTAGCGCCTGCGTTCTTTAGACCAAAGGGCATGACGGTATAGTAGTATACTCCGAGTGGTGTCCTGAAGAACGTATGCTTCTCATCATCGGGGTACATCTTTATTTGATTATATCCCGAGAATCTATCCATGAACGTCATTCGCTCATACCCACAAGTATTATCTATCATAATATCAGTGATGGGTAATAGGAATTCGTCTTTGGGGCAAGCCTCGTTCAAATCCCTAAAGTCTATGCAGACTCGGATTTTTCCATTTATCTTGGTCACGGGAACTATATTTGTGACCCAGTCAGGGTGTTGTTCCTCGCAAATAAAGCCTGACGCGATCAACTTTTTGATTTCAGCTTCTATAGCTTCCATGATCTTTGGGCGGAATCTTCGTTGTTGTTGTTTTACTGGCTTAGCTTCTGGTCAGATCTTTAATTTGTGAACCGCCACGCTTGGATCCAACCCTGGCATCTCCTCATAACTGCAAGCAAAAATATCAATGTATTCGCGGACGAGGGATATCAATTCTTTCCTTTCTTCCGAGGATAGGTTCTCACTTATAAATATGGGTTTAGGACTCTTTTCATCTCCCATATCGATTTGGATCACTTTATTTTCAGTTGGGGGTTCCCGTTATTCAAACTGAATCTCCCACTCCCTATTAAGATGCTTGTCCCAAGAGTCGTCTCTTTCTGGTGAGGTTTCCTTCAAATCTTCGTCTTCGTGGATCGCGGAAGTCATGTTCACGGATACCTCGCGGAAAATCACACCTGTGCTGACATCTAAATCCCAGCATGATGATTCTGATGAATGATCGTACTGTCTTTCCTCAGCTTTGTCGTTTGAGGAGGTCTCGGAAGTGGTGACGCATCCTAACCCCCTGCCGGTTTTCTGGTAATAGTCTGGCATCTTCTCTTCGGGGACAAAAGGTTGAAAGATTGTCCTCCTTCCTTTTCCGAAATTCAAACCCTTGCCTTTGGCCATATTGTATCCCATTTTCTTCATTATTTCACGGGAATTTTCATTGTAATGGAAGAACTCGGGTTTTCCCTGTTCTTCCTCAGAATCTGAACATTTGTCTTTGTTCCTCTGACTTGCTCTTCCAAATACTATGGCCTTTTGGGTTCCGCTCTTGGGAGGGACCTCAAAAATAGCTTGGTCAGCCCTTTCGACGTTATCACTTAGTTCACATAAGGATGATCGGATGGGTGCTTGGAAGGCAGCCAAAGAATATATCTCCTTTACACAGTCGCTAAATGCATCTATGCTAGTGTTTGAGGGCTCAGAATCAATACCAGAAGAATAAGCAAATTCCAGATTTTCATTTATCACCCATTCACCCTCAGAGTGAACGGCGTTATTTACATAAAGGCCTTCGAGGCTTATCACAATGGGCTCACCATCCCAGATTACATCCTCGGATTTCGAATCTTCGGATCCTGATTCTGTATCAGGCTCTTCGCCACTATCAGAGTCATCCTGCACGGGCCGATCTATGACGCCAAATGCATCTTGATATAACAACGCGTCAGTAAAGTAATTTTCAACTCCTTTGAAGAGTTGTTTCTCCGCAATGAGTGTCTTCACATTCGCGTCTTCGTCAACGTACTTCATACATTAGTGTAATGTAGAGGGCACAATTAGATTGTTGTGGATCCAGGGTCTCCCCAACAACAGATTGTATGACGTGTCTGCATCTATCACGTAACATGTAACTTCCGTTTTCAGGTAGCCGATTTGACACTTGAGCTTTATTTTACCCAAGGGTTTACTACCGTTAGCATTAAACCCAAAGATGGTGGTGTTGGTAGCGGCCAACCTGTTCATCGGCACTCCAAGATATCGTAGCATCCTTCGTGGCATGATGCTCAAAGCCGAGCCTGGATCAACTTGAATACGATCAATCTCTGTAGACCCTATGTATCCTTTGTAATATAAAGGGCGATGATGCTTATTACTTCTGACTTGCATATCTTCCGGAGAGAAGGTGACGCAAGGGATGTTTTTACCAGAAATCTGGTGACATGTCGCGCAAAGAGACTCTCCTTCTTCGCTCATCTCTGGTATTTGCGCCAAGAACACTTTCGAATCTTGCAGAGCCTCTCTTATAGCTTCCCTAGTAGATTTGGAGAGCTTCAAGAGCTCGTACAAGGTTATCCTTGCAGGGATATTGGCCAACTGTGTTAGGATGTCGAACTGGAATGACTTTCGCGAGTCTTCCGCAAGTTCCTTTCCCTTCTTCCTTAGAGTTTTGTCAAACTTCAGCTCCTTTTGCTTGACTTTCTCTGGAGATGATTGAGAATCTGTTGCTTGGCCGTAATTCTTTAAGTAATCTTTTCCCAAACGGGTCCCTTTGGAGGGAGGGTCTGCATCGGCGACCAAGGAATTTTCGATTTTTTTTCCGAATCGGTCAGAGCAGGAACAATCTCATCGTCTTCGGGAATTACGGGAACGACGTTGGAGGTGAAGACCCTCTCTCTTCACTTCTTCCCAGATGAACTGGGACTCCATTGTTCATCATTTAGGAGATCAGGATGTACCCATAGTATCTCTCCCCTATCAGTTTCAAAGGGGAATAGTCCTTTCTTTTGCTGTTGGTGTGGGTCAAAATTTATGACTTACATCGTGCCTTTATGGATGGGCTGCACTCCATTTTGAACTGTTGACTCTATCCAGTGGGGCGCTTTACCAAACTTGACGGTCACCATGTTCGCAGTCACCTTCTTCTGGTGCTCTTGAAGTTTGATGACATTGGCGTCAACTAAGGCTTGAATTTTGTCTTTAAGGATGTAGTAATTTTGGGTGGGGTGGTTAATGATCCTATGGTAGACACAGTAATTAGGATCATTGACTTTCCCAGCTTCCTCTGGACGTTTTGACTCTGGCAACTTCAAGATCTTCTTACTCATGAGGAGATTGAAGATAGTCTTCGTGTGCTCATCCTTAAAGGAGTATTGCTTTTGTAGCATTCGCGTCTGAGGATGAAGTTTCGGGGAAGTCTTCGTAGGTTGTGGCGCGTCAGTGACCATTGTTTCCTTTCCCTTATATCCTCAGGGTCGGGACTTGTAGTTGTTGTCACCACTGCGCTTCGGTTTCTCCTCGCCTCCTTCTTCTTTAAGCCTTTGTGCGATTTCTTCAGCTTCTTCAGCTTATAGGGCGAGATCCTTCCAAGTTGAGGATTTCACTGCTCCCATTCTGGCTAGAACCTTGGTCGATAAATTATGTCGACAGGTTTCTACTAGAGTCTTTTCTGGCATCCCATGCGGACATCTGAGAGAATCATTTCGGAACCTTTTGATGAAGTCCCAAGCTGACTCTCCTTTCTTTTGTTTAGCAGCTAGGAGCGCCGGCATTGATGCCTCCATATCGTCTTCATAGAATCGAGTAAGAAAGGCTTTCTCCATGTCACTCCAAGAATTGATGGTTCCCGGTTCTAATCTCCGGAACCATTCAAAAGCTAGCCCGGTTAAGGTACTAACAAATACTCTTGTAATAATAGGGTCGTTTCCGGATAAATGCCCTATCTGCGACTTAAAATAGTAGAGGTATTGGTTTAGTGATCCTCTACCATCGAAAGATTTGAGTTTCAATGGTTTGTAGCTTTCTGGGAACGGCACCGTTTCCCACTCCATGGGATACGGTCTTACCACCCCCAGTTCTTGTAGGTCACCCTTATGCATGAGGGCATTCAGTTGATTCTGGAAGCTTTCCATCCAGACGTTTGCCTCCTGATGCATGGAGCGGTTGTCATCATCTTTAGATGTTCTTCCTCTTCTCGGTTGTTACGAGGATCATGACCTTCTTCTTCGGTCTTCTTTAGTTTAGCTCTTTCTAACTCCATCAGGACGTGTAGCATATCTTTAAGCTCGCTGATGGCGTTCTGCTGTTGCTGGATATGCTTATCTTGCTCCTCCATTCTCCGCATGAACTCTTATGGGATATTGTTCTGCATCATATATACAGAGGCGGAGTCTTCTAAGAATGAATCAGACGTCTGTGATTCAGCCATAACAGACTTGGCTACATCTTCTTCATCAGATGAGATCCCCGCCATCTGTCTATAATTCATAGGGATCGTCACCCCACTTTTGAGTCGAGTCTGCCGAAAAACTCCTCGTTCTTCGTTGGACGGATCTTTTGAACTCGAAGAGGGCTCTGGGTCAGAGGCTTCTTCTTCAGAGATTTTCTTCGCTTTCTTTTTCTTCTTCTTTTCTCCAATGCTTATCATGTTGGAGGTCATCGCAGGGTATTCCGGCTCAGAAAACTCGAGCCCGCATCGTCTCCTTTGGGCCGATTGGGATGTCGATATTGATGAAGATGACAATCGACAAAACACTGAGGATCAGGTATGAGTTGAACAATGGCAGTGAGACAGTACTGCATTGATCAGTCGTTCACAGTGGCATTGAGATGCATGGGATTCTTCTCTTCTTCTGTTTAGAAGTTTCCTAAGATCTCTTGCACTGGAGTCCTTTGTGATGGGCTCATTTGTGAGAGATAAACTTAGGGACGGTAAAGTTTCAGCCTCGCGGATAGGCATGTGCTTTCTGCGAATTTGATGTTCGCGAGCTTTTTCAGATTTTTCCTTTGGGACGCGAATGTATGCTCCGCGTCGACTATGGACAACTTTGACGGGTTCACTCCGCTTCCTGTAGGAAACGAGAGTGAATCTTTATGCATCTTGATCAACCTCGCCCTTAGGCTTCCATATTCGGATTGTAGGTTTCTGCCGAGACGAGTTGGCAGTTTCCTTTTGTTGCGCGTTCCCGTGAAGGGCACGAGTTTTGCTTCTCCTCAGGTTTCTCCTCATTGTGCGAGTGAGAGGAACCTCTTTCTCCGCATGACAGCTTTGCAGAACGGATGGAGGTCGCTTCCCCTTGTTGAAGCGGGGACTTTGGTCCACTTTGCTTGAGAGATCAAGAGTCTTTGCCGAAACTGGCAGAGAGCTCGTCGTTAGGGAAGATGATTTCGGACTAATTTGATCCGTTGACTCCCTTAACGGGGCTATTGTCGTCTCCTTGATGATTGACTCCTTGGAGATTTTATGGTATCCCCTTAGGGAAGTAGGGCTCTTGGAGCCTGAAAAAAGAAATTCTTCATACCTTTGCTGGTCGATGGAAATGGTGAGCGAGTCGTCCATACTGCCAACTGGAATGTTGTCGGATTGAGCCACCACCAAGTCACCGGAGGTGAAGGTGGTCCCCAGCGGAGTCGCCAATCTTCTGTTCGCCATGAAAATCGAATTTCTCTTTACTGACAATCTTTCAACAAAGGATTACAATCTAATGGTTTCCCGTTTACAGAAGATGAGGAAGATTGACTTCCTCTTTGTTTAGAGCTGGGTTTCTAGGTAGCTATGGAGGACGATCCTGCTCTCCGTTGACACTCCGTACAACTTCTCTCGGTTGGCTAAAGGAAAAGAAAAAGGGGCTCTTTACTCTTGATTACAAGGGGTAATTTCTGGGGGAAGACGTCTCTGTCTCTGTCTCTTTTCCCGTGTCTCTCTGTGTGTGTCTCTCTTTCGCTCCCCGCCATTTATAGGGGATTTGGAGTAACGTCCCGCCATATTTGCTCGTCCGTTAGCTCCTACTACTTGAGAAGTGCCGCCATATTCGTCAGGCAGTTGCCCCCATGACCGAAGTGACGCCGCCACATTCGTTTGGCAGTTAGTCCCACGATCCGAGGTGGCAATTCTTCTGTTCGGGTCGGATGACTTTATATTAAACCCCTATCCGAAAGTTATGGGTAATGTCGCGAATCTCAGCTTTAGATTCGCGAACCTGTTCCATCGCCTGGATCGCGGACCTCATTTTTTTAGATTCGGGGACCAGATGAGTTGTGGGCTTCTGTCTCTGAATTCGTGAATCTGCTTTGCTTTTCCGAAATTTTTCGCCGACAATGAGCACTTGAACTTCTTTTCTTACCAAGCATGCGCAATTAGGCGCCTCTGTCGAAATCTGATGAATCCTAATCCGATCATCTTAGTGTGCCCAGTTCAAGTTACGTATGAGAGCCTTGAACCGCTTCCACTTGTTCAAGTTACGCAGATGAGCACTTGAACTTTTTTTCTTACCAGGCATGTGCAATTAGGCGCCTCTGTCGAAATCTGATGAATCCTAACCCGATCATCTTGGTGTGCCCAGTTCAAGTTACGCAGTTGAGCCTTGAACCGCCTCCACTTGTTCAAGTTACGCAGATAAGCACTTGAACTTCTTTCTTACCTGGCATGCGCAATTAAGCGCCTCTGTCAAAATCTGATGAATCCTAATCCGATCATCCTGGTGTGCCCAGTTCAAGTTACGCAGTTGAGCCTTGAACCGCCTCCATTTGTTCAAGTTACGCAGATGAGCATTTGGACTTCTTTCTTAGGCATGCGCAATTAGGCGCCTCTGCCGAAATCTGATGAATCCTAATCTGATCATCTTGATGTGCCCAGTTCAAGTTACGCATGAGAGTCTTGAACCACCTCCACTTGTTCAAGTTACGCAGACGAGCACTTGAACTTCTTTCTTACCAGGCATGCGCAATTAGGCGCCTCTGTCGAAATCTAATGAATTCTAACCCGACCATCTTGGTGTGCCCAGTTCAAGTTACGCATCAGAGCCTTGAATTGCCCAATGCTGTTATAGCAGCGGGAAGAGGAGATCAAACTCCTCGCCAACCCTATCATAATGGGGGTAAAAGTATGAAAGCAATTGCCCAATGCTGTTAAAGCAGCGGGAAGAGGAGATCAAGTTCCTCGCCAACCCTATCATACTGGGGATAAAAGTTTGAAATCAATTGCCCAATGCTATTATAGAAGCGGAAAGAGGAGATCAAGCTCCTCGCCAACCCTATCATACTGGGGGTAAAAGTATGAGATTAACTACCCAATGCTGTTTAAAGCAAATGGAAGAGGAAATCAATTCCTCGACAACTCACCGTGCTGAGGGGAATAACATGGCTAGTCCAACGCAAACGGCAATTGGTAAAGGCTAATCAAATCCGTTGATATCTGGGGGTTTGCTAAAAATCCCATAAAATCTGTCATGTTAAGTCTTTACCTCTGATAGTATGATTTGGATTATTTCTAGTTCAAAATAAGCAAATGAGCCTTGGACTATTTTACCCAAAACAACTAAATCATTTTGATGACAAGTTATCTGTTGTGCAAACAAATTTGGTAGCCAACAGGTAAAAGAATCAAAAAGATTATCTTTATTCATCAATGAAGAATGAAGCTACAAAAAATTCTCTCTTTTATTACAAGTTCTTACAGAAAGAATGAAGAAAAAGGAATAGAAGAAAGTTATGAATCTCCTAGGTGCTTCAACTTATTCGTCGCCTCGTCAATTACTCGACGACGAGTCTCCTCCACAGAGTGTCGAGCCTACCGGCGTAAATCATCGTCGTTTATTGTTAGTTGCTGGGCCAACCGCTGACGAGACTCTTCTATAGTGCGGCTTCTCATGGTGCCTTCATGTTCGAGTTGTCCTCGTTGGAGGATCAATTCTTTCCGTTTCTTAGCGGATTCTCCTAGCCGAGATTCGCTGGCCTCCAGAATAGCTCGGGCTATAGAAGTAGTATCTCTAGCTCTGAGGATAGCGGCCTGGCTCCCCTCAATATCAAAGTCCACTGCCTCTAGCCCCCTAAGGACTTATTCCTGGCTAGCTCGTAATTCTGCCAACTCCCGAGACCAGACTTCCTCTTGGAGCCTCAATTCCTCTTGACGAGCCACCAACTCTACCCGAAGACGTGCCCACTCGATCTCAGTGATCGCTTCAACATCCGCTTGGCGAATTGTGTTGATCGTATTCACCTGATCTTCTAAAGCTTCGAGACGGGCCCGGTAGGGAGCTGCTCGGTCTTGTCCTCCAATCCTTTCAATATTATCCAGATGCTGGACAATATTGGACGTCCAAGATTAAAGAAATCTCTTACGTCAAGAATCATCCCGATACACCTCCTTAGTAGCCGCATAAAATCATTTATACTATGGTTGAAGAATTCTTCAAGAGGGTCCATAGTGTCTGTGTTTAAAGCAGGCAGTGCTAAGGAAGATGTCGCTAGAGGAGGAGTAGCGTCCGTTGGTGTCAAAGAGGAAGAAGCCCATCCCTGTGCTAGATTCATAACATGCGGGGCCAATAAAGCCAATATGGACTTGGCAGAACTAGGAACCCGAGGAGAAGCATCATTAGTACAGGTCACTCGGGCAGTGCCACCAGCAGGGGTAGACGATGGTGTTTCTTCACCCGAAGTTCCTCCCGTGACAGAAGTAGTTTCGAATGAGAATTTCAAATTTTCTTCGTCTCCCGCTGGCGGAGGACTCGGGGCCGGAGGAGTCACCAACGCTTCAACGGCCATAATAGTAGAGGATGTTAATATTGCTGGCTGAGGAACAGAAGGCACGCCAATGACTACTGGAAAGGTCTCTTCAGAACAGACTAGTGGCGTCGGAGATGGCAGACTTGGGGATGGCGTAGCTTCTCTTGCTGCAGCCTCGATAACCACCTCTGTCCTATCATCACTCCCGAGTTCATCAATAGGGGGAACTGAAGAAGGAACAGAGGGAGGAGTTGTCGTGAAGTAGTCTGCGTCAAATTCATTTGCAGAACTACTTAATCCACCTGCTGAGCCAGTGGTGCCCGAATAATCCACCCTCTCCTTAGACTCTCCCCTGATAGTCGAATGCATCGGCGAGTGGGGCTGACCACCTGCAAAAGCCAAACAAATAGTGATACATATAGCGAAGAAGCATGAACAAGAAGATAGAATAAAAGAGCCATACCAGGCGAAACAAGTCCAGTGGTCGGACTTGAAGGAGGAGCCATCGCTGTTTCCAGGAGCGCACCCGCTTCACTACCCAGGGGTTGTGTCGTGGAATGATCAACAGAATCTGCTGTTGGAGGAGTCAGGACCTCGGTAGCTCTTGGAGTTTCGGTAGGTCTACTTTCCTCTGCTGGCGCAGGAGGCAGAGTTGAAGCCAATAAATCTGAAGCAAATTTGGCTGCCGTCTCTTGAGAGACTAAGAGGGTCCCCGGGACTAGTTTTTACTTCTTCTTCGTCGGTTCGCCTCTTGCAGGACCACAGCGTTTTACGATCGGACTCCGGGAACGAATGACCATGGGTTGGGGAACTTCTCCAACATCTTCTCCAACATCAGCACCATCATCGTCACCATCATCATCATCAAAATCGCCAACATCTGATGGGTCGGCCGCAGCGCCAAGGAATTCATCCATTCCTTTCACTTTTACTCTTGTTGCACCCCTACGGCTAGAGTAAAACGCTTCTATTTCTTTACTACAACTCCGGTTAATGGAGAAGTTGGACACGTCAGCATTTGCTATACTGTACCACGTGCAGAAGCTAAGAGTCATAGCCAGCTCGTGCAACTTCTATGGTAAGACGAATTCAGCTCCGGTTCCACTAGCTACAAAATGGAACCAGCTGCGGGCACCCTCGTATAGATTCCCCTCATAAGCAAAATTCTTGCTCGGATTACCCACATAAAGTTGGGAATATCCAAACTGACGAGCGAAGCGGCTCGGGATGTATGATTCAATATGACACTTGGCATCTTGACGATACACCAAGTGCCCGGGGCGGATGTTAAGAAGCCACCAGAATACTCCTGAAGATAAGACAGTGAAGTTATCTGCTCCGACAATGTCTTTGAATTTCGACCCGTATTCTCCACCAGGGAAGTCGGAGAAACACCGGAAGAGCTCATAATTCTGATAGTGACGTAGCGTCTTCCGAATATGCTACACATAATGACTCTTTCATAAGGAGCGCTCGTATAACTCCACAAAGAAAGGCTTGTCACCAGAACGATGTTCAGTCGCACTCATCAGAGAGGGGCAGTGCATGACGAGCCACACCATCAGATAGGTGTAAGGCATCTCCACCCTAGGGTTCGGAATCTTCACCTTGACAATATCTTTTGACTTGCCCTTTCCTTTACCCTTACCCTTATCAGCAGGGATAAAGTCATTACAGAGTGCTCGCAGTCCATACTGTAGATTGCACACCATGGCAGGAAGAAGCCAGAAGGGTCGGCCGTATGAAAGAAGAACTGCTGGATACACCACGGTCATTACAATGGCCTCTTTCGGCAATGACGGCATGACACATCTTTTCAACCATAACATCAAAAACCCAGTAATAAGACCTCTATTAGATATTGGGAATTGAGCTTGGTAATGGTAACTTTTGAAGGAGGTGCCAGGACCAAATTCACCTTCGTTGGATTCGGTAGTATAATACATTATACGGGACTTGGCAATGCGGTGATCGATCTCCGTGACGGCAACAGGAGCATAGCCATGACTGTTGTTGAACTATCCTTGGAGTTCAAGTTGGCGAAGAGGTAATCGGCCCATTTCTTGTGGCCGATACCCTGATTACGCACACCTGCCATGTCGGCACAGATGCGGTAATGGCACATCATCTCCCAGTAGGTGGCATAGAGGCGCTCGTCCCTCACCTTTAGCATATTCAGCTCTTCGGTGGTGGGGATATACTCTTCATATGGGACTTCGCCCATTAACAGCCCGGACACCTCAAACATCTCATGAAGAGCGAACCCCAGCTCACCCACTGGTGTAAATAAAGTGCTAGTCTCGGGGTTGTACATCTCCAGGAGACCAAAAAAGTGATAAGCACTATGAGGAATCCCAAACTGCACGTTTCTGATGTCTTTGTATAAGCCAATCTCTTTTAGAACTGGTTCATGAGAATCTAACATATATTGGACAAGGCGGGCCCATCACATATTGCCAGAGGAATAAATCCAAACAGGCATCCTGAAGTCACTGGCTGGGTATTGGCCTCCTTTCGCCATGAACTCGCTCAGGAAAGTTCGTGCGCGAGTTAGGACCTCTCCTACTAGGTGCTCCTTGGTAACCCTGCCTGGAAACAACCCAGTAATACATCTGGTGGGGCCATCTTGATAAGCCCCATGTGCGCCTAACTTGCCCGTTGGGACACCATCATATTCTTGAGTTAATCCCCACTCTAACTCACGATGCATCATCAGCCTTTGAAGATAGACCAGATGATAGCCACGCTCCATCCTAGGCAGAAACATTAAAGCTTCGCTAGAATTATAGAGCCACATGCTCTTCTCTTCAAAAAGGATCTAGTCTGATTGCTCCATTTTATCTCCAAAGAGAAATGCAGGCTTCTCCAACACCTCTCTGTTCAAAGCCTCGAAGGCCGCATCAGTCACGATCTCCCGTGCAGTAGTAGAGCTATATTTTATTAACTTCCCCCTACGCTCCGTCGAGTCCGGCCTGTATGCAGCAAGGATGGTTGTGAAACGGAAATGAGCCGTTGCATCTGCGCCCCCAACAAAACCAAAGTAGTGCCTATGGGGGAGGGTATCCACCGGATATCCCACTACAAAAGAATGATCAAGAGTTAGGAAAAAGTTTTACAAAACTCAGAAAATCTTCTAAGTATGCGGTGCTAAATATAACTCCGCGCGAAGCTAAAAATTAGACCGCGCGAAGCTAAAAATAACTCCGCGTGAAGCTAAAAATTAGACCGCGCGAGACTAAAAATAACTCCGCGCAAAGCTAAAAAGATAGCCTCGCGTTTAAGCGCAATAGCTAATCAGAATAGTCCCGTGTTTCCAATGCGAGGATAACGCGATAACTTCGCGTAGAAGAAGACCAGAGGCCTTTCTTCTTCTCCAAGCCATATGGCCGGAAAACGGCGGTCTCGCCGGTGATAAAGTAAAATGACCGGTCGAAACCAAGCCAAATCACTCCCAAGTGGTTCTAAGAAGACCAAAAGTTAGGATTTTTACCTCCAATAGGCGCAGCAGGAACTTGTTCGCCGCTGCACCCGCTGCCTCGACCGCTGCCGCCGCTGCTAGCGTCGGTCGCCGATGGAGAAGTGGCGCGCGAAGTCGTGGTTTTCTTGGGTGTCATTGATCTTGAAGAAAACGGAGAGAAATCGACGAAGAAGTTTGTCGGGTCGCCTGAAATCGCCTGATCGCCGGTCGCCTGGAGCTCTGGAATTCTTGAAAATTTTTCAGATGAGTGAAGAAGAAAAAGAGACTCCATTTAAATGAAGGAAACCGCCTCTTGACATTCGACGCGAAAATCGGAGTGACTAATTGATCAGTTACTCCCTAAAACGCGAAGCTATTTAGCTTCGCGTGGTCATCTAAAATGCGAAGTTATTAACTCCGCACAACTATGCAAAACGCGAAGCTAACTTGATATTTTAGCTACGCGTTTCTATAAAGCTTGGATTTGGCAAGTGCAATTTGGCGTCTCTGCCAAAATCCGATAATCATCATCCGATTATCTTGGCATGTGCAATTCAAGTTACGCATTTGAGCCTTGAATTGCCTCCATCAAACTAAGGCATGTGCAATGTCTAAGTTAATATGATCCTTATCCGATCATTTCAGGTACTAACAGTCTAAGTTACGCAAATGAGCCTTAGATTGTTTTACCAAAACAATGCGTCATTTATTTGTTGAGCAAGCAAGATTCTTGAAGCCAACAGATAAAGAGAAAAAGAATTATCTTTATTCATGAAGCAAAAGATTACAGAAGAAGAGGGAGTTATAGCTCTCCCAAAAAGCTTCAACCTATTCATCGACTCAATAACCCGACAACAAGTCTCCATGGAGTGTTGAAATTCCCTGGTTCACATGCAAAAGATCTCTTCTGCAAATGTCAACTATGATCTGTTTAAAATCCTTATTGGATCATCTGAAGATACTGCTACAAGAATCCTAATGAAGATGCACAAGTTGGATTCGACATGCTACAAGCCCTTAGATGATCATCTCTATCGCTTTGGAAAGCAACAGAGATTGTCATCTAACAGAAATGGTCCTCAAGAAAACTTAATGAGCTGCCGCAGAGTTCTTGTAACTCCTTCAAAAGTTTATCTTTTGGAACCAGAGCTTGAAACCTACAACTATATTGTAAAGCATATGCTTCTGTCTTCCTTAGAGTTCTTTTGCTGACGAAGACTGGTAGAGCCACATGCACTCCTCTTCAAAAAGGATCTGGTCCAAGTACTTCACTGCAAAAGAAGAATCAAGAGTTAGAGAAAACTCGAAAAATCTTCTAAGTATGAAAACGCGGAGCTAAGGATAAACTCCGCGCGCAGTTGAGAAAATAGCCTCGCGATTAAAACGCGACTACTAGTCAAAATAGCCTCGCGATTAAAACGCGACTGCTAGTCAAAATAGCCTCGCGATTTAAATGCGACTGCTAGTTAAAATAGCCCCGTGTTTTAAACGCAAGGATGACGCGATAACTTCGCGTAGAAGAAGATAAGAGTTTCTCTCCATCTTCTCCTTTCTTCCCAAGCCATATGGCCGGAAAACGGCGATCTCGCCGGTTCAAAAACAATTGTCGGTTAAAACCGAGCCAAAACACTCCAAAGTTAATTTGAGGAGTTTCAAAGTTAAAAATTTCTACCTCCAATTGGTGCAACATGGATTGGCTCGCTGTTGTGGCCACTCCCTCGGCCGTCGCCTCCGCTACTAGCGCCGGCCGCCGATGGTGAGGAGGCGCGCGACGCCGTACTCTTCTGAGTAATTACTGAGTAATTAATGAGCAATTACTCACTGAAATGCGAAGCTATTTAGCTCCGCGCAAGTGAACAAAACGTGAGATAAACTTGGTATTTTAACTCTGCGTTTAAACATCCAAAGTATTTCAAAATTTGTTAAGTTCTAAACCATTTTGAAAACTTTGGAGGGGGTTCTGTTGGCAGTGAAATTTCTAAGTAAATAGAGTTTTCCACAACAGAATGCGAAGCTAACTCCACAGCCCCGCGTTTGGCTATATTAGCCTCGCATTTGAACAAAACGCAAAGCTATTCAATAGCTCCGCGTTAGTTCCGCGTTCTGGTTCTCTAGCTCCGCTTTTAGATGCGGTTAGCTCCGCGTGAGCAGATAACCAGAATCTCAAATTAATTGAGATTATGATTTGGGCTTATCTAAATACCCAAATTAAGTCCGATCAGAACTCTAAATCAAGAGATTTAAATCAAAACTAAGATATTTGATTGGAATCCTTGATGAGAACAAATTCTATTTAAATAGAAACTCTTTCATCAACCGAAGACTATAAATACCCATTTGAGGAAGCCCTAGGGATCTTTTCGGATCGTCTTTTTAGCATCTTGGAGAATTCGAGTTACGCATAGAGCCTTGGATTCGTGAAGAGTAGAGAAGAAAAGATCATCTACAGTCGGTCGTCACCTACAAGAGAGAAGAGTTTGACGTTAGATCGTCCAAAGGAGCTGCTTGACAGATTCCATCGCCACAGATCCCACACAATCATTGTAAAAGAGAGAGATTGAGATATAAAATCCTCTCGTTTGTTCTTTATTGTTCGCTTTCGTTGTAATTCGAGTTTATTCAATGGAAGGAAAGACGAATACAATTTCAGCCGAGAACATGGTCGATTTCAACGACCAGCATATCTACGTCGGATCTGATCCTCTTAACGTTAGATTACGCTACGATCTCTTCTTTGGTGAAAGAGATGTCTCCCACTATGGTCGCCAGTTTGTTTGCAGCAGAAATTCGTTGCTTTCCTTCCATTGAAATAACTTGATTTACAACAAAAGAGAACAAAAGAAAAAGAGAACAAACAAGAGGATTTATAATCTATCGCTCTCTTTTACAATATGATGTGAGATCTGTGTGGCGATGGGATCTGTCAAGCAGCTCCTTTGGACGATCTGACGTCAAACTCTTCTCTTGAAGATGGCGGCC
The DNA here is from genome assembly GCA_036321105.1 of Dracaena cambodiana. NCBI lineage: Eukaryota > Viridiplantae > Streptophyta > Magnoliopsida > Asparagales > Asparagaceae > Dracaena > Dracaena cambodiana. The sequence goes on from JAYEPQ010000008.1 coordinate 29,211,021, forward strand.
GACTATAGATGATCTTCTCTGGTCTTGATTCGTTCAAGGCTCTATGCGTAACTCGAATTTCTCCAAAACTCCAGAAAAAGACCTCAGATGCCGGAAAAAAAAAGACCCCTAGGGCTTCCTCAAGAGGGTATTTATAGCCTTATGATCATATGAGAGTTTCTATCTAAATAGAATTTGTACTCATCAAGGATTCCAATCAAATATCTTAGTTTTAATTTAAATCTCTTGATCTAGAGTTTTGATTGGATTTAATTTGGGTATTTGGATAAGCCCAAATCATAATCTCAATCAATTTGAGATTCTGGTTATCTGCTCACGCGGAGCTAATCGCATCAAAACGCGGAGCTAAAAGACCAGAACGCGGAGTTATCGATAGCTCCGCGTTTCATTCAGACGCGAGGCTAAAATAGCCAAACGCGGAGCTACTGAGTTAGCTCCGCGTTCTGTTGTGGAAAACTCTATTTACTTAGAAATTTTCACTGCCAACATAGCTTCTCTCTCCTTCTGCATGGACTTTGTTTCCCTAGCAGCGGTCTTGTCTGTTTTGTTTTCTACCATTCTCTGGGTTGCCAGAGCTATGGTCTACTTCTAGAGATTACTACAAGTCACAAACGACAAGTTCCTCTTCTTTACTGGTTGTGTTGTTGTCTCACACAATCTTTTGGCTCCCGTTCTGAGCCGTTTTGTTGGGGCCCATTTCACTAGAGGCAGATTCCTGCCTTAGGGTTTCATGGGCATTCTGGTGCACGGTGTCCTTCTCCGTCACAACAAAAGCAAATAATAATGGGATAGTTAGCAATGAAGTGTCCCGATTGTCCACAACCATAACATTTCTCTATTGTATTATCAATTTTTCTCTATCTTATCTTCTCATTCACATATTCAGCTATAGCCTCTCTCTCCTTATTTTCTACCAATCTCGATCTCACTTGGATCCACCCCTCTTCATTTGGTTTTATGCCATATCCTGTTGGCGTTAAGCCTCTAGCCTCTGCCACCACCTGTCGTAGCTCACTAATTGTGAACTCCTTCTTTTTAGGTATTTTGCAGTGATGGATCAATGATGAGGCAGACTTCCCTCTGATGACATCCTTCTGCATCACCTTGCCCTTAGGGCTTGAGGTGGGTTGAGTGGGCGGACTCCTAACCATTTTAGCATACTGTCACCTCTATTTTTGTTCCTCGGGTTCCTTCCCTCTTCTTCGCTCCTGTCGGAATTGGACACATCTCTCGTTCCCTTGTTCAATCCCACAATGGACATGGCACTGTGCTTCATTGAATCTATTTTCAGTGGTAGGTTGTAGTTTCGCTAATGGCCACCCTAGCCAGCGGTAATGGCAACTACGGGAACCCTGGTTCCCCTCAGTCGATGATGACTCTGAGACTAAACGTCCCTCACTTCGGGTCATGTTCCTGTTAACTTTCTAAACCCCTCTTCTTCCTCTTTTTTTTTGTTTTTTAAAAAAAAAAATCAACGAGCAGGAACACTCACAATAAGCTGCAACCTGGTTCAGATCTCCTCTTCTTCTTTCACCGTTTTCTCTTTTATTTTATTTTTTTGTTTTTTCTCCTTTTTATGTGTTGGTTTTTTTTAGTTGTCGGAGATCTGGAGTTGCTTACCTGAGTTTCTTCATCGGGAATTGCCTCCCTTCACCGAGAATCGCCCTCACTCTGCCTTTGTTTGCATGCCTGATACACACTTGATAAGGTATTTACTAAATTTTAAAAGAAGAAAGTGTATTACAAAGTGAAGAGTATTTTTAATTAATTAAATAAAACTATGCTTATATTATTTTATTTAGTTTTTATGTATAAAAGTATAATTTATGAATGATAAGGGTGGCGTATAAATGAAATATTATTTTTTTTGTCTTATTCCTCTACTTTCTAGAGCTCTTCAAACTAAAAATATGAAAAAGAAAAATTTAGTAGTAAAATACTACATAAACACAACATCAGCATATAAGAAATAACTTCTTATTTAATTCTTGACCAAATAAACACTTGAAATAGTAAAAGTAATCTTGAAAAATAAACACACACTTATATTACTTCCACTACTTCCATTTTGCTTCCATTTTACTTATAATAGACAAACATACCTTGGGATACTGAAATTTGTGTACAGTCTTTTTGAGGGGTTGGAGTACTGCACTCAAATGGTAAACAGTGATTAGATAAATAAAATTTACTCCTATTAAGTTACGATAAAGGTGGAAGAACTCTCACCACAACCCTCACATTTCCTGACGAGAACGGTATCTAGACAGAGGTAAGATAAGTAAAAGTTATATAAAAATTACTGAAAATTTTGAACTTAGGAAAATCTTATGAGGCTATAGTTAAAGTTATTTCGTGGGTAATAAAACCAGCATTCAAGATCCAACAAGTACAATTATGTTGATTGTTTGATAATACGTACATTTTTGACGGCATTTACTGTTAAGACACTCAAACTTCCTTTTCCTTCTCTTTCTTGCAAGAAAGAGGTATTTTGCAAAGCCGTGGCCTCTCTGAACATGCTCGTCCGTTATCTACTTTCTCACAACAACAGTCCTTTGAATCCTTATTCGGTAGATCCACCGTGCACAAGCAATCACAACAAACTCTACCTCTTTGGCTCTCAACTAAAGAACCGTTATCTACTTTCTCACAACAACAGTCCTTTGAATCCTTATTCGGTAGATCCTTCGTGCGCAAGCAATCGCAACAAACCCTACCTCTTTGGTTCTCAACTAAAGAACCGATTCCCTTCCTCTCCTCCTCAATCGCTGATCGAACTCGAATTCAAGGACTCAGGACCAAGGATCTGCAATTAGCCCGGCAATCGACCCGTGGGCGCGAGTAGCTGTATTAGTAGGGATAAAAATGGACGGTCTAATTCTTAACTCTTTCTATTAAATATTTTTAAATAATAACAAAATTTTTATTTTTATAATTTATATTTTTGAACATGACAGATTAAACATTGATTTTTTGGACTTTCCCACTTCATCCCTAATATTGAACGAGGGTCCTAGGTCTGGTGGGCTGCGAGAGGATGGGGGTTGACGAGAGAAGAGATAGAGATAAAGAGAGAAGGGTGGTGCCCCTAGCAATAACTAAAGTTAGGATTTGAAGATACTTTTTTAAGAATAATGGGTGTTCTTAGAAATAATCAAAGTTTTTAAAGTTTAAAATGGGTGATCTTAAAAAAATTGGTGCATTTAGTCATTAAAAGCACTCTAATTTTATACTCTTAAACCTTTTTGGAGTCGGAGGAGGAGTATGCAACCAAACGGCGGGACATTCTAAATGTGCACCACATTTTACTAGTGAGCAAGTGATTTACAACAAACTCCGGGGAAAATGGGGGAGTTTCTAGATGGGCACGGCATATTTCCTAGTGAGCCCACTTAATAAGCTCACTTTATTTACCACTTTGCCATTAATTTTTTTGGCAAAATTGCCCCTTCTTCACCTCCTCCTTCTTCTCCTTCTTTGTAAAAAGTTTCCTACTGAGCCCACTTTCCTAGTGGCCAAAATTTCCCTGCTCCTTCATCTTCTTCTTTGTTTTCCCCCTCTTTCACCTCCTCCTGCGTGAGATTGAATTCAATTTGATTAGTCGAGTGAAGATGGTAAACTAGACTCAAGAGGAGGAGGGGTATTAATGTTAGTCTATTCCCCTGCTCCATAATCCATTTCAGAATCAAATCCCATTTCTCTTTAATATTAACTCTTTTTAGTAAAAAATTATGAAAATTAAAGTCTATATTTAGCTTAAATCGGTTCTTTCATTATGAAACCCTAGAAAATAGAAAAAAAAATTTCGTTTGTGGGTCTACAGAGAAGATCAAGGGGCCAGAGACTTTGGCCCCTGATCCGGGCTAGCTGGCCCCTGATCCGAGCTAGCCAGCCCGGACCAGGCCAACCCATCCGGGCTAGCCACTCCGGATGGGTGGCATTGATCCGGGCTGGCTAGCTCGGATCAGGGGGCCAGAGTCTCTGGTTCCCTGTCCGGGCTAGCCAGCCCGGATCAATTCGGTTGATCCGGGTTAGCAGCCTCGGATCAACCGAATTGATCCGGGCTGGCTAGCCCGGACTGCGAGTGGCCACTGGTTCATACAGGTATTTATTTCTTTTCATGCAGTAATTACGTATTGCCACATTATTTTGGTAGTAATAATGCCATATATATTTCTTTACTCCCAGCAATCTTTTTCGCATATTTGGTTGTGCTGCTGGGAGTAACGAGGCAACAACTTTGGAAGCCAGTAAAAATCCTATGAGGTATAGTTATAATGATGCTGATAATTTTATTTACCTTTAATAGAAAAAGCAAAGATGAAGAAACAGTAGCTGTAATCCAAGTTTCCGAAAGAAATCAAATTTAGGTATTTGTTTCTTCAAAATGAAAGTAAGAAGGACAAATAAATATGGAAGGGAACGAAAAACATGTAATTTTCATTTCTGGATATAATGGTATAAACATGCCCACGCACAAAGCATCGCTAACAACACAGACATGGAGAAGAAAAGAAAAGAAAACCAAAATATAATAATAAAGAAGGAAAGAAGACCAACGGATATCTTTGTCCTTCTTTAATGGTGTATTCACTTATGTTAACTAGTTTCTCTTTATAAACTTACTGAGTAATACTATAAAGGGACACTAACAGAGTTGCAGGCCTTGATGAAGACGCTGACAAGGAATTGGCTGCTAATTATTGTGGATGTATAATACAAGACCTATATATTATAGTGACAAATTCCCGTGAAAGCAAGGCCGCATATATGATGGTTGCATTTGAATTTTTGCGAGTAGAATTGTGATGGATACAACTACACTTAAATTGGTGGAACACTACTTGAGCAATATTAAGAGACTACAAGTTTCATTAAAGCATGATGTTAATTAGCTGTGTGCTAAGGTTTTTGTCTCATGGCCAGGCTCTCTACATATATTTTTAATTTACAAATTACAAATAATTCTACGAAACATGACAGATTCTAAAATTATTATCATCATTACAAGCTTCATATTTCTATTATTTTGATCCACCAACAACGAGATGAGACAAAGAAAATTGCAAGACGCTCGAACACCATCTGAAACCATCTTCTCAAAGAGCTGGCAAGTTTCACTCAGCTTCCTAACCTTTAGAAACTCATCCAGCAAATTGTTATAGATCACGGTATCAGTCCGAACATCATTATACTCCCTCTCCCGAAACACCCGGCTCGCTTCCTCCACCAAGTACGTCTTGGCACACCCCTGGATCAGCGTCTGGAACAGTCCTAGTGCAGCGCCCAGCATCCCCCAGCACCCAAACGCATGTATCAGCACGTTGTAACCACGGCGATCAAACCGAAAATTTCTCTTGGACAATTTGTCGAACAGATCACGGAAGTCCTCCTGCATGCCGGCTCTGCGGTGCGCGACAAGCAGGCGGGTGCAGGTGGCAGCGTCCGGGTGGTGATGCGTCGACGACTGGAGCGTTTTCATGAATATGGAGAGGGCGAGGGGAAGCTGGGACTTGTCGATAAGCGCGAGGACGACGGAGCTGTAGGTTTGGGGAGTGAGAACGGCGCCGGAGTTTTGCTGCGCAATGTCGAGGGCGGCGAGGGCGTCGTCGAAGCGGGAGTGGCGGAGGAGGGAGTTGAGGACAGCGGCGAATGTGGTGGGGTCAAGGGAGCGGGAGGGGATGGCGAGGCGAAGGGCAGGGAGGAGGTGATCGATGTGTTGGAGCGGACAAGTGATCGGAGGAGAACGGAGGGGACTGAGGAGGGGAGGGGTGAGGGAGATGATGGTGACGTGGCATGGAGGAAGAGGGAGAATTTGGTGGAGGGGGAGATGGAGGGGTGGCGCAGGAGGTGAAGGAAGACGACTGAGGGGAGAGAGGGAAGTTTGATGGTTGAATTAGAGGGAGAAAGGGATTTAGAGCGGAGGTGAGAAAGGGATTTAGAGAGGAGGAGATGGTGAGGGTAATTCGGGTAATTCGGGTATATAGGTGTGCTCACTAGGAAAAACCAAGGTTTTTTAAAAGAAAGGATGTGCGCACTAGGAAAAGTGGGCTCACTAGGAAAAAAAAAAAAAAAACTGTGCCCATCTAGAAATTCCCGGAAAATGGTACTCACTAGTAAAATATGGTGGAATTTCCCCCAAACTCCCCTCTATTTATGTGAGGCAGCATAATAGAGCCTTTGCAATAACCATGGCACCAAACCGCAAGCTCCTCATGGAGATAGCAGAACAATGCAGGATACCACCATTGCCTTCCCCTGCACTCCAGCCACCGCCGCCGCCGCTCCCCCTCACTTTCTACGACCTCGTCTTCCTCCGCTTCTCTCCGGTCCAACGCCTCTTCTTCTACCACTACCGATACTCCACACACCAATTCCTCGCCTGCGAGCTCCCCAATCTCAAGCACTCCCTCTCCCTTGCTCTCCGTCACTTCTACCCGTTAGCCGGAACACTAACCATCGAAGCCCAAAAGCCGCCGGAGATACTCTGCTCCATCAATGACTCCGTAAGCTTCACCTTAGCAATCAGCCATGCAAACTTCTTCAAACTCTCGTCTAACCTCCCTCGAGATGTCACCGATTTCCACACCTTGGTTCCTCCTCTCGCCTCCTCGGGCGACGAAGTGGAAGTTCTTGCGGTGCAAGTGACCGTATTCCCTGACGTTGGGGTTGCCATCGGCACTACTGTGCACCACGCGGTCGCGGACGGCTCAACCTACTCTAATTTCATGAAGACATGGGCTTCGATGTGCCGACTTGGACCAGACTCCGCAGGTTCCTACCTACCATGGCTTGACCGTTCGGTGGTTCGTGATCCGAGAGGACTGAAGTCCATTTTCCTCAAAGATTTGGAGCTCCTCGGCGTGGAGCAGAGCCTCCAAGTGTGGGATCTGTACGGCTGTCCCAGTACAGTAGTGCGAGCAACATTCACGTTCAGCTGCAATCGGCTCGACGAGCTCGGCAGCAGGACATCAACGAAATGCTCACCGTACTCCCTGGCGTGCGGCTACATGTGGGCTTGCCTGACCAAGGCGCGACCATGCAGCCGTTCCGTTAATACCGCCTGCAAGGAATACTTTGGGTTCGTGACGGGCTGCAGGGCCCGCCACGACCCGCCACTGCCAGCTGCCTACTTCGGCAACTGTCTCGGAATCTGCTGCGTGGAGGCGAAGACGAACCAACTCGTCGGTGAGAACGGCGCGGTGGTCGCAGCCGAAGCGATATGGGAGGTGATCAAGAACTTGGCAGAGCACGCGTTCACGGGGGCGGAAAATTGGATCAAGGACGTATCGGATTATGCGAGCGCCAAGGCATTGACGGTTGCGGGCTCGCCGAAGCTGGGAGTCTACGAGGTCGACTTCGGGTGGGGGAGGCCGAAGAAGGTGGAGCTGGTGTCGATCGAGAGGACCGGTGCGTTGTCGCTGGCGGAGGCGAGAGACGAGAAGGGTGGTATTGAGGTCGGATTAGCGCTTCCAAAACATGAGATGGACAGGCTCGCGGCGATCTTCGCCGAGGGTCTGATCGATTAGCGTACGTCTGATTTCGGTCACTAGCACCAAATTGTTTCCGGATTTGATTTGATTTGATTGCCGTAACAATAATCTTTGGATCCTGTCAAATTGTCTGCACGAGTTTGTTTCGTGCTTGCTGCGGTCTGCAGGAAATGATCGTTCTGTGCACCGGAAATTATTCGATTCCCAATAATTTTGGATAGTGCCAAATTTGTCCCGTTGTCCGCGCCAATTTGTACATACTTGTCTGGGGAAATTCTAAATGCGCAACACATTTTACTAGTGAGCACCGCATACTATGATTTACAACACAGGGGAAATGGTGCTCACTAGTAAAATATGGTGCGCATTTAGAATTTACTGGGTTCAACATTGCGTATGATAGACCTAAATATAAAACTGATCATACCTAAATATAAAACTGAGAATCAGTTTGATTAAAAAACTTAAGTCATTAGGTTAAAATTCTAATTTTATATTTAAATTCATAAACTTTTTTTGTCCTATCCGATATGGGATTATACTCACATATAAACTAAATTAACAATCTCTCTCTTTATTGTGAGTATACCAACTTAATTTGCCATCCACGTGGAGGCAGACACGTGGGAAATCAAATCCAAATTTAACTCGACCAATTCGGATTTCAAACATCGGATTCACCTATTGATCCAATGATAACTTGTCTGAACCTAGGCTCTGATATCAATTGTTAGGGAGAAACACCGGATCCAACGGGGAGCATGATGGGCCTAAATACAAAACTGAGAAGCAGTTTGACCCAAAAACTTAAGTCATTAGGTCAAGAACCCAACTTTGTATTTAAACTCATAAAAAAATTTTGTCATATCCGATATGAGACATACTCACATATGAACTAACTTAACAGGTGGGACGTCACTTTTCATTTTTGGGACGTGCCTGTTCGGACTTGGCCTGTCGGTACAGTCCGCCAGGCACATGCTGTACCCGGACTGAGGCGTGTCGACACTTTTTTAATTTTTTAAAAAAATATTAAATTGATTATTAAGTAAGTTTAATTTAATTAGTTTTAAAAAAAATAAACGATAGTAAAAATAAAATTTTATCATATTAAATCTCATTATATTGACATAATTACTCTATAAATCTCTTTAGAAATCATACAAAATCCGAAGAGAGAGAAGAGAACCCTAGTCGTCACTCTTAACTTGTTCTTAGTATTTTTTTTAAGAGATTTATGAGTTTAAAAAATTATATGAAAAAATTTAAAAAGAATTACATAAAAAAATTACAAATGTAGAAATTACAATTCGAAAAGAAAAATAAAAGTTTATTTTCATTCATTTTCTGATGAGTTCTCTATTTCTATTTCGTTGAACGATCCTTATTTCTTTTTTCTGCGTCGAGCTAGTCTTTCAAGCAAACACACATCTCCAATATGTCTGCTGCCATTGAGTTTCTCCACTCCGTGAGCACTCAACCACCTACACTAAAAACAGACTCCGATGCTACAATAGACACCGAAAAAGTTAGTAGATCACGGACTATGTTGGAAAGTACAGAATATATTTTTTCCTGTGATTTTTACGAGCCAAAATATCAAACCTTTCATAATTTTCAAGGGACACGTCATCTTCATAATTAGTCCTTTCTAAATATAATGTAGTTCATCAAAATATGTAATAGATTGCCTAGCATTTTTTCGGTAAAATACGAATGATATTATTGAATTTTGGATTTTCCTGGCAGTTGATTCCTTTGTGGATTGTGTTTTATCACCATACATATCTTCATATGTATAGTACATATTATCTAAATAAATTTTAACATCATTAATTAAATCTCTAATATTATCTTCGTAACAAATATTTTTATAAAATAAATCTATTAAAATTTCAAGTCAATCTAACTTACAACGTGGATGTACAAAAGTTGCAAAATATAGTAAGTATGAAAAATTTCTAAAATATTTATTAAATTTAGTTTCCATGGGTTGAACAATATTTTCAAGTATTGGGTGATTCTTACATTCATTAGAAACTAAACTAATTTTGGTTAGATAATATAGTGCAATATGTGTAGTTGGGTAATAAGTGCTTGACAGTGCTCTAGTTGTAATTTCAAATTTACTTAAAAATTTTGAAATGCAATGCAAATGATGACATTCATTAATATCTAAACAACATATTAGTAATTCTATTTTGTTAAACATATTTATTACATCTTTATATTTAATTATCGCGTTTAACATTTTATATGTAGAATTACATCTTGTTTTTATATCTAGAAGTAAAATTTTAAGTTAGATTTTAAAATTCCTACATATTTATTTAAATAATTGTCTTCTTAGCCCACTATTTTTAATAAATAGTTTTGTATTTCTAAGTTTAGTTATTGAATCACTTACTATTCTTAATCCATCTTGTACATATAAATTAAGTATGTAACAAATACACCTAATGTGAAATAATTTTCCATCTAAAATTGGTTTAGTAATATTTTTTAGAATTTCTATTGCAGTTGTATTTTCAGAAGCATTATCGAAAGAAATGGAAAAAAAATCTTTCTATTTCAAATGCCGAAAAAATACTAAGTAGGGATTGTAATAAATTATATGCATTATGAAGGAATTCAAATCTCTAAAGCCAATTATTCTTTTATGTATACACCAATCTTGATGTATATAGTGGACCGTTAAGTATAAATAATGACAGTTATTTAGGGCCCTCCAACAATCTGCGATTATTAGTACTTTAAAAATCAAAGTTGTTAAAATAACAATTAAAGTTTTTCTCCTATCTTTATATATTTTAACTGTGTCAGATTTACATGTAGAATGTGGGACTTTTTTTAAATTCGGGAATAAAAGATTTTTTATATATTTTTCTAATTTTCGGTCTTCCGCTAAAGAAAAAAGTTGTTCGGCATGTACTATATATATTGCTAATTCTTCTCTTGTGGTCATAGGATTATATTTAAAAGTTCTTAAAGTTTCTTCATAAGTATTTATTTATATTTATTGCGGTTCATTTGGTGTGTGTGTTTTATCTAGGTGTCTTTTAAGGTGACCCGTTCCATTACCTAAATGAGTAGATTTTTTGATAATATTTACACCTAACTTTTCTAATACCATTTTCCATAATTTTTTAAGAATGTTTCTATATGTCTGATCTAGAAGTTCTACTGGGAGTGATTGTTTGGATTTCAGATATGGTTGTTTTGGTTGGTTCTTTTTCGGGCATAGAAAAGGATACTTGAGAAGTGTATTCTAAGGGTTGAAAAAGGTTTTGATATTGTTCACTTGATAAAAAATGAGAAAAAAACCTGCAGCTTGAGAGCAAGAAACGCCGGCCGAGTATGTATCCATTTCAAAAAACCTCGAAAAAACTGAATAAAAAATTCAAATTATAAATACCTCTTCCGCGGTGAACCACTTGAGAGATAGACTAGATAAATGAGTACTAGAGGGCGGAAACCGCAAAAATGAAAAAAAAAGTTTGCTTGAGAGTTAAGAGTTGAGGCGTGCTTGAATTTTGATGTTGAGGCTTACTTGCTTGAGGATTCTTGATTACTTAATGCTTGCTTGAAACTTGATCGAATATGATATAATTTATTTAGAAGAATTTTATTTTTAGAAATTTTTGAGATAATGAGGATTGAGAAGAGTTTTGAGATAATGAAGATTTTTGTGTAAAGAATATAAATGGAGGAGATGAGAGGTTATTTATAAAGAAAAAAATGCAAAACCTCCCCCCCAACGGCCATTTTGACCGTTGGGGGGGGGGATTTGCAAAACAAATTGCAAGATGACCGTTGGGGGGGGGGTAATTTGCAAAACAAATTGTAAGAATCCTCCAACGGCTATAAAATTAGCCATTGGGGGCTCTGTGCAAAACAAATTGCAAAAAAAAATCCTCCTTACAAGTATAAACGGCTAATTTAAAAAAATAAAATAAAATAGGCAGGCCGAGCCATGCCTGGCACTTGCCAAGCACGGCTCGGTCCGCTCAGGTTGCACCATGCTGACGACCCAGGAAACCCCGACTCGGTCGAGACCCGGACCGTGCCGAGCACAGCACGACTCAAACGAGCCGTGCCGAGCGTGCCTAACAGGCCACCTGGTCTATTTGCCACCCCTAATTCTAACATAAATCTTTTTTTTAATCACTAATGTTCAAAGCACCCTTATTCTATGTTTGGATGGTTGGAAGGATGTAAGGAATAAAAATTAGAAATATTTTTGTATTGAAAGTATTCTACTTCGAATATCAATTTGTACATACTTTTAAGTATTTGTTCAATTTCTTTTAGAAGAAAGAAAAATTGGAAGAGATATAAGATATTTATTTTATAGAAAAAAGAGGAAAAGTTAAAGTTGTAAGAGAATAAAATAATAATACTTTTACTTTCTATCTTTCTTTCATATAAAATTCATATGAAGTAAACTGGAGAAGTAATAGTGTCACATTGACTTCACTCTTATTTTATGAACTAACTTCCAATCTACTTTGTAACCAAACAAACATATGAAGTGCTGAAAATAACCACTACTTCCATACAAACAAACACTTTGCTAAGTGAGCCCCTCTCAAGAACTTAAAAAATTTATACTATTTGTTATTTTTTTGACTAAATTACCCTTGTCTTCTCTCAAAACCACCCCTTCTCCATTTCATGAACTCCCCCATCATATGAACTCATTAATTAAGGATTTGTTTGGCTCTTAGAATTGGATGAAATAAGAAAGAAAAATAAAGAAAAATAAAGTAACTTCTAAAATAGAAACTTAGAAAGAGAGTTCTTAAATAGAGTTCAAGTGTATGTGTGCTCTTATAGTATTAATATATTGCAATTTTTACGTATCGATCTCTTAATTCTTTAAAAATTAAATATCAATCTTTCAAAATTTCATATTTTGGTATTAGTTCCTCAAAATATTTTAGTTATAACATTTTAGTTCCTCTGTTACCTATTCCATCAAAATAAATGGTGCTCCTATTTATTTAATTTTTATATATTAATAAAATAACCTAAATACCCTAAAGGTTAAACCTCCGACCTCTCCAACCTCCTTATCTTCAATCCCCATGTATTCTCTCTTAGCAAACTATGCTTTTTCTGACGATGATGAAGGTCAATAAGAAGAAGTGAAGGATCTCAAATCCTCATCTTCCAATGATCTCCCTCCTCCACAATCAAAACCTTACCATTCCCAACTCAATCTTCCGCCTCCCAAAACCCTAGCTCCATCATCATCATTGCCATCAACTTCAACCACCTCTTCTTCTCTCTTCTCTTTGCTGTCTCCCCCAAAATCCCAGCTCCCCAATTACCAAATTGACCCAAATCTATCGATCAAAGCCAAAGAATTGAGTCAAAAATAAAGGCCATCTTCACCTCTCTCCCCCGCCCAAATCCCAGCAACTCTCAAATCCTAATTAACCAAGAAGAGAGGAAGAGAGGAAAATGGAGAGGGGAATTGAGGTCATCCTTCCTTTCACCTGATCAGTTAAAAGCTATTGAGGCCATCATTCCTCTAAGGTCTGCATCACAGCTTACTAACATGGATTGATCCTTAAGGTCGTCCTTGTTGCCTTACTTTACAAGATGAGAGAGGTAGGGTTTGGATTTGGTGAAAGATGAGGGAGCTAAGGTTGGATTTGTGGAGGATTTAGGAAAAGACAAGAAAAAAGGAGGAGAGATAAATTAGGGTTTTAGAAAGAAGAGGTTGTGAGTAGATAAAAGTTATCCATTAATAAAAAAACACATTGGGGAAGAGAGAGGTTGAGAATGGTGTAGACAAAAAAAAATAATTAAAAAAATTTTAAAAAATAATTTAAAAAATTAAAAGAGCACGGGTGTACCGCAGGTGGCAACCCACGGGAGATTCCCGCGGGTTGACACCGCGGGTTGAGCCGGATTTGAAGTCTTCTCAATCTATAAAATAAAGGGAGCGGAGTTCAGAAATGGGGACTTTTTTTTTTGGAGAGTCACCAGAGTCCAGAAAGCAGAGGGGCAGAGAAAAGTGAGGTGATCCTTTCTTCCCAGTCGGACCGTCAATGGAGTGGGCTTCATCGTCACCGAACCCACAATTAGAAAAAGGGAAATGCATCAATTTTTCTCATTTTTGTGACCTCGAAAATTTTGTAATTCAATTATTATTTGTTGCTGTAAATCAAAAATTTGCAATGGAAAGGAAATTTACTTTTTTGAGCAAATAAGAATTGGCGACCACAGTACGAGCCTCTCTGTTCACAACAGAGAATCTGATGGCGCAGTCCGACCGGATACCTATCGGATCGGTCGTTGAGACCCTGGTCGTGGAAGTTGACCAGCAAAAGTACGAGGAATTTCTCTCTTCCTCTGATTCGGAGCCTAGGCGTAATTGCCGGGTGACGATGAAGAAAGGGTGAGGCGTCATCGCACACCAAAAATTCATAAGACATCATCGCCTGTCAGGACTTATGAAGCGTCATCGCGCATAAAAACTAAAACTTATGAGGCGTCATCGCCTGCTAAAACTGACAAGACGTTTTCGTCAGTCAAAATAGATACGGTGTCATCGCCTGTTCCAAAATCAAACTAGACTTCAACCCGTTCCCAAAAACGAAATCAAAGGCGTAAGGCCCAACAAGCACGCCTCAATAGTGCAAAAGCGATTATTTCTGAAAAGCTACAGTCGGAAAAGATCTGCATGGAGAACACCCTGTAGGTGGCACCCATGGGCGATGCCCCACTCGAATGCAAATCAACAGGTGCAACAGCAGGAGCGCAACCGCAAGTTACAGCCCACGGGATGCATGCTGCGGGTGCAGACCTGCGGATGCAACCGCGGGTTGCATCCCACAGGATGCATGCCGCGGGTGCAAACCGGCGGATGCAACCGCGGGTTGCATCCCTCGGGTGCAAACCCGCGGATGCAAAACCACGGGTGCAACTGCGGGTTGCATCCTGCGGAAGCAATCCCACGGGTGCAACCGTGGGTTGCACCCCACGGGGGCAACCACGGATCGCATCCCGTGATCATCACCTTCCATTGTGCGCTGTTGGCAGTGAAAATTTCTAAGTTAAAAGGATTTTCCACAACAGAACGCGGAGCTAATTTAATAGCCCCGCATTTGGTTACATTATCCCTGCGTTTGAATAAAACGCGGAGATGTTTAATAGCTCCGCGTTGATTCCGCAGTCTGGCTTGTATTAGCCTCGCGTTTGAGTAAAACGCGGAGATAATCAATAGCTCCGCGTTAGCTCCGCGTTTTGGTTATTTAGCGTCGCGTTTTGATGCGATTAAAGCTCCGCGTAAGCAGATAATCAGAATCTCAAATTGATTGAGATAATGATTCTGGACCTATCCAAATACCCGAATCAAGTCTAATCAGAATTCCATCAAAACTAAGATATTTGATTGGAATCCCTGATAATGACAAGTTCTATTTAGATAGAAACTCTTGCATTAACCTGGGGCTATAAATACCTTCCTGGTGAAACCCTAAGGGTCTTCTTTTTGGCATCGGAAATCTCCTATCGATCCTTTGGCAATTCAAGTACGCGAGAGAGCCTTGAAGCCTTTGCTGATCATCTTCTGAAATCTTGGAGAATTCAAGTTACGCACAGAGCCTTGAGTTCGTGAAGATCAGAGAAAACCACCATCTTCTTTTTGGAGTTCTTGAGAAGTTCGAGTTACGCGAGAGAGCCTTGAACAAATCAAAACCAGAGAAGATTGTCTATATTCGGCCGATATCTTTAAAAGAGAAGATTTCAACGTACCGATCGTCCAAAGGAGCTGCTTGACAGATCCCATCGCTACAGATCCCACACTATTTTGTAAAAGAGAGAGATTGAAGTATAAAATCCTCTCGTTTGTTCTTTTTATATCTTGTTCACTTCTATTGTAATCTAAGATGTATTCAATGGAAGGAAGCGAAGGAAATTTTGCGACGAACAAACTGGCGACCACAGTGGGAGCCGTCTCTTTCACTGATGAAGAGATTGTGGCGCAATCGGACGTTGACTTGATCGAATCCGAAGTAGACACGCTGGTCGTTGAAATCGACCAGCAGAAGTACGAGGAGTTCCTCTCCTCCGGATCAGGTGACTTGGATGAGACACGGCACTATCGTCGCATGTACTCCAGTGCCCGAGTGACGGGTAGAAAGGTATCCACCGAGAGACGGGGATCCTTGGAGACTGCGGCTATAGAGCTGGAGTTCACACAAGAAATCCTAGCCGATGATAAGCTTCCGACTGCCGAAGAAGATTTAGGGACTGGACTGACCAGGACCCAACTCCGGAACAGGAACCGGAGAGCGAGGCGTAGAGCCCTCAAAGCCCGCCTTGGACGCGGAGCTAACTCTAGAGGACGCGAGGCTATGGTCCCTCGCAAACTGGCTCGCGCTACCCGCGAGACCAATCTCTACCACGTTAAACGCGAAGATACAACTTGCCTTAAAAGCAAGGAAAAGCCAGCGTGTGATTTTCCACGCGAGGCTGATATTAAGCCAAGCAAGAGACGCGAGGCTGGTAATACTGGCGAGTTACACAAGATTCCTGACACTCGCGAGCTACGCGAGTATAAAAATTCTTCAAAGCCAGCGTGTGATTTTCCACGCGAGGCTATTACTGAGCCTAGCGAGAGACGCGAAGCCAGTAAGGGTTGCGCTAGTTGCAAAATACCCAACACTCGCTAGTTACGCGAGTATAAAAATTCTTCAAAACCAGCGTGTGATTCTCCACGCGAGGCTATTGCTGAGCCTAGCGAGAGACGCGAAGCCAGCAAGATTTGCCCTAGTCGCAAAATACTTAACACTCGCGAGAAGCGCGAGTATAAAAATTCTTCAAAGTCAGCATGTGATTTTCCACGCGAGGCTAAGCCAAGCGAGAAACGCGAGGCTGCTAGTGCTTGCAATAAACACAAGATTCCTGACACTCGCGAGAAAAGCGAGTATAAAAATTCTTTAAAGCCAGCGTGTGATTCTCCACGCGAGGCTAATACTGAGCCAAGCAATAAAAGCAAGGCCAGTAATACTTGTGAGAAACGCGAGATTCTCCGCGAGGAACGCGAGGATGATTGGCAGATAGTTGTCAGTCGTAAAACCGCGCTAAGCGCAAAGCTATGATTTGCGTTAGTCGCAAGGATGAGCCAGCGTGCAAGAGTTTTCCTTCACGCGGGGCTATTATTCCAGAAGCTAAATTTCTGAAGACAAGCCAGACTAGCGAGAAACGCGAGGCTAACATGGCAAGATGCGGAGTCATTCCTCAGCGCCGCGCTACAATATGCGAAGCTTCTAAGCTCCGCGTGGATCAACCTAACTGCAGAATCAGGACAGATCCTCGCGTCAGCGGACCAGAACTGGACTCCAGTAATCCCAAGAAGCTCCAGTGAGTTCCTAGACCCTCTCAAAAGATGGATAGGTCCCACGACTCCATGGCTAAGGTCACCGATCTCAGAAATTACTTGACAAAAATGAGAAATATGACTCAAGCTCAGCCACACTCAACATGTCATTGTGAGCAGCTCATAACAGCCATATCTGCTGTATTGGATAAATGTTGTTGTACCAAGAAGAGAGTGTCTGTATTTAACAGAATAACTGAGTCTCGTCAAGATACTCCGATAAGGAGGAAGAATAATCTGAGATATCAAATCACAGAAAAAGAGGTAAAAGCAGTGACCTCAAATATGGTCGGCAAAAGCAAAAAGATTATGGAGAAAGAATATGAGTCGGATGCAGATGATGAACAACCTCGCCATCTTACTCGACTCAAATCAGGTGCTGTTGTTCCTCGGAATTATAAGAAACTTTCAAAAGGTTCTTATGATAATGACAGCGATAATTCAGCTATAGCTTCCCCAAAATCTCGTGCATCTTCCCGACCACGAAAATCAGCATCGCATATGGTGGATAAATCCGATGATGTTGACCAAAGGATGGAAGCCCAAGAGCAGATGATTCGACGTCAGCAAAAGGCCATTGATGATCTCAAAACAATGCTTCTAAAAGTGATCGAAAATACCCAGAAGATAGCTGATGATAAGGCTAAAACTTCTTCGGAACCGCCACCCAAGGCAAATGAAGAAACTAAAAAAGAAAAGGCTTATTCGATACATGAGGATGATGACAAATATTCTTTCCATGATCCTCATGGAGAAAAGATCGAGAAATTGCAAAGCCAACTTGATGCCTTGATGCACAAGAAGGAACTGAAGGAATTGGGGGTTTCAAGGCCATATCCGCTTGAGTGGGACTTCGCCCCTTATCCAGAAAAATATAAACCCCTTAAATTGGAGTCATATGACGGGAAGGGGTCCCCAAGTCAGCATATCTATTATTTCTTATCGCAGGCAGGTCATCTAATGGGAAATGATTCCATAATGACCAAAGTATTTGTGAGCACCCTGCGAGGGCCTGCTTTTACATGGTTTATGCAGTTGCCCCCGGGAACCATAAATACTTGGTATGACGTCGAGAAACAGTTCTTGGCACATTTCTTTGAGGATGATACCGAAATATCGGTTCATTCCCTCCTTGCGACGAAACAAGGGGAAGAAGAAACTGTTAAAAGTTTTATTGAACGCTTCAGGGAAAAATCCGTGTATTGTCGACACGGTATGACCCAGGAAACCCTGGTGGCTTACAGGACCAGCGTGCTGATAAGCATGGGAGCTGTAGAGTCCAAAACTTGGAAAGATCTGCTGAAGCAGGGAGAGCAGGCGGAAGATATAATTCGTCGAATTAAGGAATCTCGTGGCACGAGAAACTCTACAAATAACAGGCCATATCCACAGAATCCTAAAAATAAAGGGAAGGCTGTGATGGCGTCAGTTGCAGGTCCGAAACCAAGACCTCAGAATCCGAGAGGTGCAGGCCAAAATAAGCCCCGACAAGATAAAACTTATACATTCAAGACGGAGCAGACAGGTATTCTATTCCATCTCCTTCTCAGAAAGGGCTTGCAAAAACTTCCGGAAAATGGAAAACGGGAAGTCGTTGGTAAAACCAACGACCCTAACTATTGCCTGTACCATCGGAACGTTGGGCACCCAACTAAGGATTGCTATCATCTTAAAAACCGAATTCAGGCGTTGATAGAAGCAGGAGTTCTCACACTTAAAGAGGAACAGAAGAAAGTTTCTGCAAATATGGCAACTTTAGTAGTAGGAACCAATGAGTTTCCTACCAGAGCGATCCCTGTACCAGTAGGGAAGCCAATATCGACACCAAGCATGGGCAGCCCGCACTTGCAAGCTAGCCCCTTGGATATGCTCCAAACCACAGCTGCGATCGGATCGTCCTCATTGGCTAGCAGCTGGATTTGGCTGGGGGTGCTGAAAATATTAACGATGATAAACATCATGCTTCTGCTATTCTCAATAGCCATTGGAATGGCTAATTGGGTGCTATAAATAAATTTTTTTACCCAATGCTGTTAAAGCAGAGGGAAGAGGAGATCAAGTTCCTCGCCAACCCTATCATACTGGGGGTAAAAGTATGAAGTTAACTACCCAATGCTGATTAAAGGTAAATGGGAGAGGAAATCAATTCCTCGACAACTCACCATGCTGAGGGGAATAGTATGGCTATCCCAACGTAAACGGCGATTGGTAAAGGCTAATCAAATCCGTTGATAGCTGGGGGTTTGTTAAAAATCCCGTGGACCTGTCATGTTAAGTTTTTACCTCTGACAGTATGATTTGGATTATTCCAATCTCCGTTCAAGTTACGCGTGAGAGCACTTGGACTAGGCATGCGCAATTTGGCGCCTCTGCCGAAATTAGATGGTCCTTACCCGATCATATCGGTATTAATGATCTAAGTTACGCAAAAGAGTCTTAGATTATTTTACCAGAATTATCAACCATCTATTTGTTGAGCAAGCAAGATTCTTGAAGCCGACAGATAGAGAGGAAAATAATTTTCCTTTATTTATAAAAGAAGGAAAGATTACAAAGAGGGAGTTATAGCTCTCCCAAAAACTTCTACATATTCATCG
Source organism: Dracaena cambodiana (assembly GCA_036321105.1). Taxonomy (NCBI): domain Eukaryota; kingdom Viridiplantae; phylum Streptophyta; class Magnoliopsida; order Asparagales; family Asparagaceae; genus Dracaena; species Dracaena cambodiana. The sequence goes on from JAYEPQ010000008.1 coordinate 29,230,508, forward strand.
ACTCATCAATAACCTAACGGCGAGATTCCTCCGCGGGTGTTGAAGTTCAATTCCATGGTTCACATACAAGAGATCTTCTCTGCAAATGTCAACTAGGATCTGTCATCTGAAATGAAGCACAAGTTGAATTTGAAGCGCTGCAAACCTTTACATTATCGTCTAACAGAAATGATCCTCAAGAAAACTTAATGGGCTGCCGCAAAGTTCTTGTAACTCCTTCAAGAGGAGCCAGAGCTTGAAAAACTGCAATTATGTTGTAAAGTATATGCTTCTGGCTTCCTTAGAGTTACTTTCGTTGATGAAGATCGATGCATAACCTGCTTTTGAAGATATATCAGGGAGAAACTACATCCCAAGTCATCAGATTAGACCCAGTTCACTGCAAAAGAAGAATCAGGAGTTCTACTAAAATTTGAAAAATCTTCTAAGTATGAAAACGCGGAGCTAAACTCCGCGTACAGTTGAAGAAATAGCCTCGCGCTTTAAACGCAGAGGATGACGCGATAACTTCGCGTAAAGGAAGGATAGAGTTTCTCTCTGCTGTTTCCTTCTCTTTCATAGCCTCGGGACATGAAGCGACTGCTAATCAAAGATAGCCTCGCAATTCCTCGTGATTGCTAATCAAAGATAGCCTCGCAATTCCTCGCGACTGCTAATCAAAGATAGCCTCGCAATTTATCGCGACTGCTAATCAAAGATAACCTCGCAATTCATCGCGACTGCTAATCAAAGATAGCCTCGCAATTCATCGCGACTGCTAATCAAAGATAGCCTCGCAGATTCATCACGACTGCTAGTCAGATAAGCCCCGCGTTTCAAGCGCAGGGATGATGCGATAACTTCGCGTAGAGACAGATCAGAGTTCCTCTCTGACTTCTCCTTCTCCTTCAAGCCTTACGGCCGGAGAACGGCGATCTCGCCGGTAAAGCAAACAATTGGCCTGATTAAACCGAGCCAAAATATCTCAGAATGGTTCTTAGAAGACCAAGAGTTAAGTAGACTGGTTCGCCATCGCGTCTACTTCCACGGCCACTGCCATTAACGCCGGCCAACATGCGTCTAGCCAAACTCCTCTGAAATGACATCCTAATGATGAAAATCTATGGAGAGTTAAGGGGAGATCAATTGAAGATCATTTGTCGACATGAGTCACTCGACTGCCAGAGTTTTGGAGTTTTCAAACTCTCCCGATGAAGAAGAAGAGGAGCCAGGAGCTCTATTTAAATAGATGATCCGCTGCTTGGTATTCGGCGCAGAAATTCGGAGTAATTAATGAAGAAATTACTCATTTCACTGAAAATGAAGTGAAGCTGATTAGCTCCGCGTAAGTGAGCATAACGCGAGATAGACTTGGTATTCTAACTCTTCGTTTCAGTTTAAGTATCCAAAGCATTTCAAAATTTGCTAAATTCTAAGCCATTTTGAAAACTTTGGAGGGGGTTCTGTTGGTAGTGAAAATTTCTAAGTTAAAAGGATTTTCCACAACAGAACGCGGAGCTAATTCAATAGCCCCGCGTTTGGTTACATTAACCCTGCGTTTGAATAAAATGCGGAGATGTTTAATAGCTCCGCGTTGATTCCGCAGTCTGGCTTGTATTAGCCTCGCATTTGAGTAAAACGCGGAGATGATCAATAGCTCCGCGTTTTGGTTATTTAGCGTCGCATTTTGATGCGATTAAAGCTCCGCGTAAGTAGATAACCAGAATCTCAAATTGATTGAGATAATGATTCTGGACTTATCCAAATACCCGAATCAAGTCTAATCAGAATTCCATCAAAACTAAGATATTTGATTGGAATCCCTGATAATGACGAGTTCTATTTAGATAGAAACTCTTGCATTAACCTGGAGCTATAAATACCTTCCTGGTGAAACCCTAAGGGTCTTCTTTTTGGCATCGGAAGTCTCCTATCGATCCTTTGGCAATTCAAGTACGCGAGAGAGCCTTGAAGCCTTTGCTGATCATCTTCTGAAATCTTGGAGAATTCAAGTTACGCACAGAGTCTTGAGTTCATGAAGATCAGAGAAAACCACCATCTTCTTTCTGGAGTTCTTGAGAAGTTCGAGTTACGCGAGAGAGCCTTGAACAAATCAAAACCAGAGAAGATCGTCTATATTCGGTCGATATCTTTAAAAGAGAAGATTTCAACGTACCGATCGTCCAAAGGAGCTGCTTGACGGATCCCATCGCTACAGATCCCACACTATTTTGTAAAAGAGAGAGATTGAAGTATAAAATCTTCTCGTTTGTTCTTTTTATATCTTGTTCACTTCTATTGTAACCTAAGATGTATTCAATGGAAGGAAGCGAAGGAAATTTTGCGACGAACATGATCAACTGCGCTTCCCTGTGCCTCTTTAGGTGAATGTGCAGGGAGCACACAGCGCACACCTAACTTTTTGGTCACTCTGTCAGGTGTTCTCTCCTGTTCCTCTACAAATGCATATAAAGATGTGCTTATGTGCTCCTCTGAAGGCACGTCTTCAAATTTCTCTTTAGATGATAAACACATTCTGAATAAAACTCGCCAACATCTCCTGAAGTGTAATGTAGAGGTGCGCGAGGCCCGCGTAACTGCGCAGGCCAGCATGCACTCCATAAGTTTCTACAAAAAAGTTAGATTTGTTCTGAGGTTGGAAAAATGCTTAGCCCTGAAATCCTGCAAACTAATCAGCACTATGAACAAAACCTGCGACGCCAGAGGCATTAGATTGTAAATATAAATGAGAATAAATCTCAAGATTTAAGGGAATATCTCACTTGAAAGAGGAGAGCCTCCCAACCCACTCCTCAATGCAAATGTGAACGGTTGATTTTAGCCGTTTTATCAAATTGTAAATGCAAATCAAAACCGTCTATTTTTTAGTGGATTATCGAGCCGAAAAGAAGACGGGCGGTGAAAAAGGTATGCTCCGGAACTGATTTGCCCACTATCTCATCCTATATGGTTAGTAAGGGCAAAAAGGTTGCCGAAAGCGACTCTTTAGATAAAGAATTCACTACAAAGTTGAAAGGAGCGTCTATCGAGTCAGATGGCGTGTATCGGCACACTCGGGCTAGGAGAGGAGCTGCCATACCATTAGATTATAAAAAGTTTGCTGGAAGATCTGACGAGAAAGAAGACAAATATTCTGCCGTTGTGTCTTCATCTTATTCAGATTCAAACGGAGAATCGGAGGCTACAGTGAACGTGACCAGCCTTCCAGAATAAGCCTCTTAACAAGAACAACGTCTCAAACAACAAGAGGAGACCATGGAAGAAATGAAACAACTCTTAACTGAGTTATTGCTCAAACTAAGAAGGGCCAATCCTCGTCGTCCACTTCCAATCGGCAGGAAAGAAAACAACCTGTCCATATAGATGAAGAGAGCGAAGGCGAGTATGAAGAACTACCTCCTCACTCAGGAGAGAAAGGAAAAGTGAAGGTTATCGTCAACCCTCATGTAGAGAAGATGGAAAAGATGGAGAACCAGCTGCAAGCTCTTCTTCATTTCAAAAAGCTACAAGAAGTGGGGATAGTGTGTCCCTATCCCATAGAATGGAAAATTATACCCTACCCTGCAAACTATAAATCGTTGAACCTTCATTCATTTGACGGAAAAGACTCGCTGCAACAACACATCTTTTACTTCCTGTCACAGACAGAACACCTAATGGGGAATGATCCAACTTTGACTAAGATATTTGCGAGCACTTTACAAGGACCCGCATTTACTTGGTTCATGCAATTACCCCAGGGGACAATTAAATCATGAGCGATGTAGAACGTGAGTTCTTAGCCCGATTCTTTAAAGATGATACTAAGGTCTCTGTGTCATCCTTGCTCGCAGCAAAGCAAGAAAAAGGTGAAACGGTGAAAACCTTCAATGAGCAGTTCCGAGAGCTTTTCGTGCGGTGTCCACATGGCATGATGCAGGAAACTCTTATAGAAACTTGCATACACAACTTACTGACCGATATTCTGATCAAAATGGGTTCGGTTGAATCCAAATCCTGGAAAGACCTGCTTAAGCAGGGTGAACAGGCTGAAGACATACTTCAACGCCTTGAAGAGCAGCAATCCGAAAGAAGAGGCGCTACAAATAAAGCTCCATTCCATTTCTCCCGTTCCAAAGGGAAAGATATAATGGCGGTGGAAAATACGTCAAAACTGAAAGAAGGGCCAACTAAAAGTAACACAGTAAGGCCACCCAGGTTTCAAAAATAGTATTTATTTAAGGATGACCATACTGTTACCATGTTTAACTTGCTCATCAAGCGCAACATTCCCAAGTTGCCAGAGAGCAAGAGGTCTGAAGAAATTGGAAAGGCCAACAATCCGAATTACTGTTTATATTATCGGATCGTAGGTCACCCCACAAAAAATTATTTTATTCTAAAAGACAAGATTCAGACATTGATTGATACTGGAGCAGTTCAGTTCAAAACTGAACAAAAAAGAGTTACAGCTAACTCGGCTACCTTTAACGTAGGTGGTCTAGAGGTACCACTTGGGCTCACACCTCTTCCAAAGAGTGAACTCAGAGTGGTTAATTTAGACCCCCATAACTACCAGAAGAAAGGGTTAACCCCTTTTACAATTGAGAGGCAAGAGGTCCTTGGGTGCATCTGAACCTTCTTATGAATGGACAATGGACAACAGTGACACCTAAAAAGAAGGCACAAGCAAAGGGAAGACAGCGCTTGTGTAATGTTGTCTACGCAATGATTGAGAAGGATTCAGATAACGCACCTCTGTTAACAGATTCTGAAATAGAGACAACTGCTTTAGCAGTAGAGTATGAACCCATGCCCCTTTCAGGCACCAGGTCTGAAAGACAATATTTGAATGACCATGCAAATGCAGAAGTTGGCTCCTCTAAATAAACAGAGGAGACCAATGAGAGAACCACTAGACAGACTTCCGACAAAGGAAAACAGAAAGAGCACAGATACAATCGGGCTCTACGGAAAGATGCTCCTGAAAAGCAAAACTCTTCTTTTCAATTTGATGTTATGGCGCAACTGGCGAACATACTAGCAAGAATAACTCTATACAAGTTATTGCGCTTGTCCAAGTCTACAAGAGACGCACTAAAGGAAGCTCTAGCAGAATCTGAAGTTTTCCAAGCCTATCTCCCAGAAGAGGTTGAGGAGGCATGCCCGCATTGCAACTCAGTGTCGAGGCGTGTCCCTTATATCACTTTTATACCAGAGGACATGCAGTTGAAAAATATCAAACATAATAGGCCTTTGCACTGTACAGGATATATTGGCTCAACAGAAGTGGGTCGGATTCAGATTTATCTAGGGTCTGCCTTGAGCATTACGCCGCGAAGGCTTATGCAGTTCCTCGGGATCCCTCATCACAGGTTGACCTCAACTAATACTATCATCTTTGGCTTCAACACCAATGGTAGTCATCTTCTGAAATAGATCAGACTCAGATGTCAAATCGAAGGTCTCAAAAGTGAAGTGACCTGCTATGTGATTGAAGAAGATACTTCTTACAACCTTCTTCTAGGGCGACCATGGATTCATGCTAACATGATCGTCCCGTACACTCTACATCAATGTATTAAATACGTGGATGAAGATGGAGAAGTGCACACTCTAATTACTGACAAGCAACCATTTAAGGGGGTTGAAAACTACTTTGTAGATGCCCTCTTATATACTGAGAGTATTGAGATCGATTCACCACTACATGATGGGTATGATAGTGAGAATAAGGCTGACACTGAGTTTGAAGCGTTCATCGCCAAAGAAAGGTTTGAACCGCTTGTAATCAGTCTTGAGGATTTAGATGTAAACGACACCGCTAGTGATGAAGGCGAGTGGAAAATAAATAAAAATCTAGAATTTGCTTATTTGTCTGGTGTTGCTATTGATTCTATACCTTCAGCTACTAGTACGGATACAGATAGTATCTCAGAAATCGAGACTTTAGCAACCATACACATGCCAATTAGATCATCAATGATGCTACAATTAAGCATCGAAAATGTAGATGAGGCGGTGTTCAAAGTACCTGCCCATCGACCTAATTAAAAACCTATTCTTTTTTGAAGAGTTCAACCACATGTAGCCTCATCCAGTAATAGTGAAGATGAAGCTCAGTGAGCCCCTCAGTTCTATCATTATGGACTAAAGTTATTCCGAATGATGGCGAAAATGGGATATGATTTTATCTGTAAACCTGGATTAAATTTGGGTAAGGGATGTCGAAATTTGCTTCCCTCGTTCGTGCCTGAAGGAAAAGAGCGGACTATTATCACAAAGCCGACAGGGAGTTGAGATACGCCACAACACCCGATCCTTCGGATATCGAAGATATGATTTGCCAAAATACAGAACATTTCGATTGGGATTCAGATATCAGTCTGGGAGTATTATCCAAAGAGTTGACTGTAAACATGACATCTGTCAGCTCGACCCCAAATGAAAATGATAAACTGACTCTTATCCAAGACGAAGCATTGATTAAGCATCTCGATGCCCAATGGAATATGCGTTTCGAGCAACGTGAACCTCCTACCAAAGATAAAGTGATTCCAATAAATGTGGGTAATGAAACCAATCCTAATCCCATATTTATAAGCGAGAGTTTTCCTCCAAATGAAAGAGACGATCTTCTAACTCTCGTTCGAGAATACATAGATGTCTTTACCTGGAATTTTGAAGGCATGCCAGGCTTGAATCCTCAAGTTACTATGCATTGGCTTAATATTAAGTAGATGCAAAACCAGTGAAGCAATAGTAAAGAAGGTTTCGTCCAGAACTAATGGAATCGATTAAGAATGAAGTTAAGAAGCTTATACAATCTGGTTTCATCCTAGAAGAACAACATCCTGATTGGGTAGCAACATTGTTCCAGTTTCCAAGAAGAATGGAAAAATCTGAATTTGCATTGATTTTCGAGATCTCAATGTGGCATGTCCTAAGGACGAATTTTCACTTCTAATAATGGACGTGATGATTGACAATACCTGCGGGTTCGAAAAGATGTCTCTCATGGATGGATTCTATGGGTACAATCAAATCAAAATGTATCATGAAGACAAAAAGCACATTGCTTTCAAAACATCATCAGGCGTGTATTGTTATACGGTTATACCATTCGGTTTAAAGAATGCAGGTGTCACATATCAACGTGCTATGAGCATAATTTTCCACGAGCATCTCCAAAAAATGGTAGAATGCTACGTGGATGACCTTGCCGTCAAGAGTCACAAAAAAGATGATCATCTCCTAAATTTGAAAACGATATTTGATATTATGATAAAACACCAACTAAAAATGAATCCGACTAAATCTTTTCTTGGTGTCTCTAGTGGCAAATTCCTTGGTTTCGTGGTTACATCAAAGGGCATCCATTTAGACCCGAAAAAAGTAAAAGCGATTCAAGAGATGCCGCCACCAAAGAATCTCAAAGAACTTTTGGGATTACAAGGGAGGCTAGCATACATTCAGAGGTTTATTGCTAATCTCTCAGGACGATGTCAACCCCTTCACCAAGTTAACTAAGAAAGGGGTGTCGTTCTTTTGGGATGAGACTTGCTAATAAGCTTTTGAAGACCTCAAAAACTATCTCACAAAAGATCCGGTGCTGGTAGCCCCTGTATCAGGAAAACCATTCTTAATATATGTTCGAGCGATGGACCATTCACTTGGTGCCATGTTAGCCCAAACCAATGACTCAGGTCACGAGCAAACCATTTACTATCTTAGTAGAATTATGGTAGGTGCCGAGCATCGGTACACTCCAGTAGAGAAAGAGTGTTTGGCCCTAGTATTCGCGGTTCAGAAAATATGACACTATTTAGTAGGCCAAACGATTCATGTGATTTCTCGGGTAAATCCCCTGAGAGTGCTCATGACCAAGCATGGGTCACTCAATTGCAGGTTAGCTAATTGATCGATCCTGCTATCGCAGTGTGATATGCAATTCATACCGCAAAAGGCGATCAAAGGACAAGCAATTGTTGATTTCTTAGCAGAACATCCTGTCTCAAAATCCTCTAAATTTTATGAGGATATTCCAGATGAAATGGTGGAAGCCAACATGATTTCTAAAGAACCGGTTTGGTTGGATTCTTTGATGGGGCAGCTCGAAAAAACTCTGCCGAGTGGGAGTAGTTTTAATATCCCCGCAGAATCATGTAATCCCCCGAGGATACTCACTCACTCAGCCATGTTCTAACAATGTGTCTGAGTACAACGCATTGTTAACGGGACTGCAAATTGCCCGACAATTGGAAATTTAGCGTTTGGAGGCTTATGGAGACTCCAAACTCATAATAAACCAAGTAAGAGGAGAATACGAGATCAGGCATGAACATCTCGTACCTTATTATGAGGCAACGATCAAACTTACCAACTCTTTCAAGGAGTTTTACATTGACCACGTGCCACGGCACGAGAATGTATACACACTGATGCCTTGGCTTCCCTCGCAGCCCCATTAGCACTCCCTGCTAAATCGAGTAAAAGCATTGAGATTGGAAGTCGCGAGCTTTTTTGCCCTGAAGAAATACTTGAGGCGAATGAAGTCTATACATCAGGGATGAACTTCGAACCTAGAGACTGGCGATTCATCTTTGTTGACTTCGCACTCTACGGGATACTACCCGAAGGTCCCAAGGAAGCCGCCAAAGTGAAAAAAGGCTGAAAAGTTCCATTATAATTCGGAACTTAATACCTTGTATCGGAAAATGCCAGATGGAGTTTTACTTCGATGCCTATCGCAACAAGATGCACAAGAGGTACTCAAAGAAGCACATGATGGAGTCTGCGATGCTCACCAGCCGGGACCTAAATTAGGAGACTGGATAAAAAAAATGGGTTTCTATTGGCCAACAATAATGCCAAACGCCATAGCATATGCAAAGAGATGCCATGCCTGTCAGATGCATGCAAACTATATACATCGAGCTGCAGAGCACTTACATCCAACCACGATCACGTGGCCATTCGAGACGTGGGGAATGATATCATTGGTCCCATCACTCTGCCTTCCTCTCATGGACATCGGTTTATACTAGGTATAATCGATTACTTCTCGAAATGGGCAGAAGATATCCCTTTAAGAGAAGCGAAAATGAACGATGTTGTCAACTTTATCAAACACCACGTCATCTATCATTTTGGTGTTCCTAAGCGAATCATCAGCGACAATGGCCCTCAATTCACTAGCAAGGCCTATATTAAATTTTGCGACAAGTTCAGAATATGAAATGTATTTTCAACCCCATACAACCCAGCCGCGAATGGCCAAGCAAAAGCGTTCAACAAAACCATTGTAAAGTTTTTGCAGAAATTTATCACCACATGTCAGCGTGACTGGGATGAGAGGTTGAGAGCTTGTCTATGGGCTTATCGCACAATAGTAAGGACACCGACAAAAACCACACCATTTTCTTTGGTGTATGGATGCGAGGTCATACTACCTCTGGAAATTCAAATTCCTTCTCTTCGGGTGGCATTAGCTACGAGAATGACTACCGAAGAAAAACATAATCAACGACTTCAGGAATTAGAAGCATTAAATGAAATGCGCTTAAAAGCTCAGCAACAAATAGAGCTCTATTAAGCACGAATATCCCGAGCCTTCAACAAGAAAGTGAAAGAATGAACTTTCAAAGTGGACGACTTGGTCTTAGCGGTCAGACGACCAATGATCCTGACACACAAGATTAAAGGCAAATTTCAGCCAAAGTGGGAAGGCCCGTTTGTAGTAAAGACGGTCTATTCAAATGGAGCATACCGATTGATCAATCAACATGGTGATCAGATGATGATACCGATCAATGAAAAATTCTTAAAGAAATATTACTCTTAAGGGAATAAAAAACATGGGTGCACCTGCGGGAGCACTCCCGTGGGGGCTCCATGGGAGCCTCTCGCTGGTGACAACCCGCGAGGTGCTCCCGTGGGTGTCACCCATGAGTTGCTCCTGCAGAGTTGTCCAGTCCCGTACTTTGATTACGTGATCCGGATTTTTAGGAATTAAGTACGTAAATTTAATCGGGATTTGAAGTAAGAATTTGAGTCGGATTTGAAGTCTCCTCAATCTATAACAAAATGAGAGTGGAGTTCAGAAAGGGGGACTTTTTTTTTAGAGAGTCGCCAGAGTCCAGAAAGCAGAGGAGCAGAGAAAAAAGAGGTGATCATTTCTTCCCAGTCGGACCATCAACGGAGTGCGTTAGAGAGGCTCCAACGCCACCGAATTCACAATTAAAAAAAGAAAAATACATCAGTTTTTCCCATTCTTGTGACCTCGAAAATTTTGTAATTCAATTATTTTTTGTTGCTGTAAATCAAAAATTTGCAATGGAAGGAAAATTTACTTTTTTGAGCAAACAAATGGAGAGTGGAATCCAACCAAGAAGAGAGGAAGAGGGAAGGATGGAGAGAGAAATCCAAACAAGAAGAGAAGAAGAAAGTAGGAGAAGGGAAAGAGCGAAGAATGGAGGAAAATAACTGATTTTTTTCATTTCTTTCCAAATGTATAATAGGTATAACAAGCGAAAAATTGAACTTAGCCAACTGAAGTGACCCGGGGGACTAAAACGGTATAACTTAAATATTTTGGAGGACTAAAATAAAAATATGAAGTTTTAAGGAATCAATATTCAATTTTTAAAGAATTAAAGGATCGATATGTAAAAACCCATAATATCTTTATTAATTGAGTAGAATTGAAAAGTAATAATGAGAAATTAATAAAGAAATAATATATTACTTTGTTTTCCTTGAGTTTAAAGAGCACTTTCAACAAAAACGAGGAAAAGAGAAAAGAAAAAATAGCGGTGCCATATATAGGATCCACATCATTCTAATAGAAGTAATTTTTTAATTCTCTTTTTGGTCAAATAAACAAATGAAGTAGTAGAAATAGCACTACTTCCACTACTTCTATTCTACTTTCATTCCAACAAACACACCCTAAAACTCTAAACCGTAACTCCAATTTTCTCTCTAGCTTCTTACTCCTTCTAGTTCTAAGTAGTTAGCATCATCAAATTCTTAGCTAATCTCAAACTCTAATTTATTCTAATACGAGGAGAAAGGAGACGGTAGACATGGGGGACAAAGGAGATGGGGGACAAAGGAGTGGGGGTAGAGATGGGGGACAAAGGATGAAAGAATGAGTGGGCCCACTTAGCAAAAGGGCATTTAGAATTTCCCCATCAAACAGTGTGGAGAGGGCAAGAATAAAGTTCCTTTAACGCCACCGGCATAAAAAGGACCATAAACTTTCCTCCGTTTCGACTGTTGTTAGTTAAGTTGCATGGAAATATTGCGCAAGTAAAGAACACATTTATCAAAACCAAAAAAGAAAAAGAAAAACAGAGAAAAGTTTTATCAATATATTAATCGATCATCAAATAAAAATGACACTGTTTAGTTCTAAAGTTGCAACATGATCATAGTCTTGTTAGCGATAGGCTATCAAGCTTAGTTGTCATATTGGAGCTCTTCTGTAGAGGTAAAAAGAAAATGTCTGAGAGTTCTCTAAACTTTTATTTTACAATCCCAGATCGCAGAGTTAAGTGTCTTGTTGGGCCCATTGCCAATCTGTTACGACTGTTGTCTCTAAAAAACTATGTTGTGCTTCTTCACTTTTATTAATGCCATTTTGTTAAATAATTTACATGTGCAGATCATGGGAAATAAATTATTAATTTAGTTTAAAATTAATAATTTACTTCACTTGATCTGCACATGTAATGGGGGAACCATGAGCTACCACCAGATGGGACGTCATTCTTTTTATGGCAAAAATCATTTTCAGAAACAGCCGAGGCAGTAATAAAGGGAGTTTCCAAAGGAGCACACCATTTTCCTCTAGTGGGTTCACTAGAAAAAAATGGTTTGCTCCTCTGGAAACTCCCGTAATAAAGGAGCCTCGTGTGTTGGTCACCTTGTCAAAAATAGTGATCGTGGGTGCCACTTACATATTTAATTTGACTTCTGTCCAAACTTAAATTAGTGGGATGCAATTTTCATATCAAACTAATTTAATTTAATTTAATGTCCTCTTTGTATTGGGAACATCCGAGCATCTTTGATTATAACAATTCGATTGGATAGTGTAGTTATTGGCATAAAATGCATGCCAAAAGTATTCATACTTCATACACCTACTAAGCCAAGCTTAGCTGATCATTAATGTAAATTAAAAAAAAAAAAAGTGCACTATACCAGTTGTCTCATGACCACTTGGGAAAATATGAGAAATGTACAAGTATATAACCACACTCCACAATATATAATACTTGGCTCGTCTCTACTTTTTTAATAGCTTATACTTTGCGTGTACGCTAGAAACTTTTGTTGTTTGAAATTTCCTTAATAATAAAGAAAAATACGACAATTTCTCGTTCCAGAAAAGGAAGAGTATGAATTCTTAATTCCTTTTGTTTAGAAGGTAGGATACTTGTAGTACTGGTAGGTAATGATCCTATTTGAGAATGATCCTATTTGACTAGCAAAAAAAAAAAAAGATAATAATTCTATTTTCTATTGATGATTTGTACACTAAACTCTACGAGTTGATAACTTCTCGTTGCTCAAGAGTATAAATTTTTTGGAGATGAAAATCTCATTTCTTCTTTCTTTTTTTATATAAATATGGATAGCCAGGTCCCCCTCTAAGCCTCGAGTGTACTATTTATAGGATTTTTTATTCTGAGATAACTAACTAATTAAAATCCCTCTAAATAAGGGGAGTTTCCAAGGAGCACACCATTTTTCCTAGTGAGCCCACTTCATAGTGAAATTTTGGCCAGTTTGGACAGTTGTAAAGTGGACTCATAAGGAAAAAAAGTGTGCTCCTTTAGAAACTCCCTAAATAAGCCTTGGATAAAGTGAGGCGTAACCCCTATTTTAATTATTTTGAAAAATACGACGGAATGTGAATCTTCGTGTTTTTGCTCTTTAGAAATGTGGCTTTCAGTTTGAGACTCGCGTTTGTTTTTTGATAATGCAAGTCTCGGTATGAGACTCGCACTTGTTCTTTGAGAATGCATATGTCAGTTTAAAACTCACATTTCTTCTTTGAGAATGTAGGTCTCAGTCTGAAACTTACGTTTCTTCATAATACTATGAGTCTTGATTTGAAACTCACATTACATTCATGAAAACACAAATTCTTTATTTTGTATAATTTTCATGTCAACATAATTTCCTTCAAAATTCTCGAACTCACTTTAACTTTTTGAAGAAATTTCGAAATAATTTGGGTATCTGGGTATTGTTCAACTATTGTACTTAATCATGGAGGATTATCTTCTCGATTCTGAAATTTTGTAATTTGAAGTTCTATCTTTATATCTTCTTCTTATCAAATGCCACTCTTAGATTTAAGTTCACATTCATCTGAGAATCAAAGATGACTTTTGGGGTAAAGTCCGTTATTTTTAAGGATCAAATATGACCCTTTATATCACCTACATTTTTCATCTGCTTTTAAAAATAGAATGTGCTACTAACGAGCAAATAAAAGCCATAGATAAACTAGAGCTTGTAGCATATTATTGGTGCCTCACCATCGAGGTTTGGCTTCTAGCTCTCCTCCTCAACCTCTTATGGAATGATCCTAGCCTTGGTTAGGAGATAACATTTTTGGCCAAAAATCCATGGGAATGGTAGGATGAATTGGACCGGATGACGACCGTAAATGGCTTCATCAATCAACTCTAGGATGTCTTGGCCAGTCTGATTCTACTCGGTACCTTTCCTTTTGTAGACACTAAAAAAACGAAGTAAGATGGAGCCTATGCAGCAACGTCGAAGCGCCAAATGCATTCTAGC
>JAYEPQ010000008.1:29249307-29371807 GCA_036321105.1 Dracaena cambodiana
TTTCTACAGTAATATATATATATATAGTAAATAGGAAATTTATCGGCGACAATGAAGGGAGTTCATTCATCACCGCTTAGATGACTCAATAAAATTATTACACGTAGCGTCACTTAAAGGGCGATTAAGAGAATTCTTTTATTTATTATCTTAAATGGAGTCACGTGTAATAATTGTATTGTGCTGTCTAAGCAGCTGTGAAGGAACTCCATTCACCGCTGATGAATTTTCCGTTCTCTTATATATATATATATATATATATAGAGAGAGAGAGAGAGAGAGAGAGAGACTTGTACACCAGTAGAAGATTATGTAGTAACCATAAAGAGAGGGTTTGATCTCGAAATCATCACGTTCGCGACTCTGTGAGCGAACCAAAAGAGGAAGAGAGAGAAGAGAGAAAGGAGCATGCCATTACCGATGTGAGATTTTTAAGAGGATGAGATAGATATTGATAACTAAGATTTGATTTCAAATGTTCAATAGGTTTGTCCGCTGTGGCTGCTGCCTATTTATTATTGATTTATCATTTTTTAGTAGTTTTTTGTTTTGATTTGTTTGGATTCTGTGATGATTTCTTATAGGGGGAGAAATGTAAAGAGTGGGAAATTGATTTTGATGATTGGATCGTAATTGAGAGAAGTGCTTTGAATGATTGGATTGCTTTTGGTGGGCAAAGTTTTGAAGTTGGTTCTAATTTAGGAAGGATTGCATTTGGTAGGCAAGTATTGAAAAGGTTGTTTGATTTGAAGAATTCTACCAAAAAAACAAAGCAAGGCCGAGCAAGAAACAGTTGAAGGCAAAGCAAAATCAGTTGGTGAAATGTGACCTATTTCACGGCGGAAGCCAATAGATACTCCTTTTCTGAATTTGGATCCTCTCTTTTATCTCATAAAGACTATACTCGCACAATTTTAGCTGTAGATCAAATTTGTGTAAAATATCTATCCATTTAGTTTTCGAAAATGACTATATAATAATATAAAAAATCCATAAATTGACCCAATATGACCTATCCCCAACATGACTTGAATTTATAGTGAAATTTCTAGTAGAAGAAGCAATTCTTCTCAAGTTTGCACAAAAAGATACTTGGGTCTTCGAATGAAGCTTTGAGACGAAGATATGAGGGAGTTAGGGTTTGAATTTGGTTGGGAGGATTTGGAGGGAGACAAGATAGGAGGAGGAGAGAGAAGTTAAGGTTCTAAAGAGGAGAGGTTATGAGTTGAGGGAGGTTTGCCAACTATTATTTCAAGAGCATATTGAGGGAGAAAGAGAGGTTTAGAAAGAGAAATTAAGGTTTAGGAGAGAAAGAAAGAAGGAGGGAAAGAAAGAAGAAGGGAGGGAATTAACAGTCATTTTCCTCTCTTTTATGTCCATTTTCAGGAGTATAATGGGTATAAAGAGCCAAAAAGTTAAGTTTGATAACGGAAGTGATTCAGGAGGACTAAATTGGTGTAACTTAAATGTTTCGGAGACTAACATCAAAATATAAAGTTTTGAAGAGTTGATATTCAATTATTAAAGAATTAAGAGATCGATATGCAAAAACCCCATATATGTGTGTGTGTGTATGCATGTGTGTGTACGTATGTATGTATAGTAAAAAGCAACTGCTTCTCTTTTGCAAAGAGTGGAATTCTTTTCTATTCGAATAGACGCTTTGCTGTTTTTTCTGTGGATGCTCTCCAGAAAGAACTGACACAACTTGATGCCTTCTTAGATCTATTCATTCAACCTTTGTCTTCCTTTCATTTGTAGATACTTTCTTATAAATAAGGACGGACTAGAGTGCTACTTCCTAAGGGAAGGATTGCTCATCTAGTCTGGTTAAAAAAATGGCTATTCTTTTTTATAGCGCAAACTTGTAAATTGAACTTTCACAAAACTGTTTATAACCTTCATATATAGTTTTGTATCATGAATATATGTCTTCATAGACCAGTAGTTGGGCCAAACAAGCTTATGACGTGATTTTGGGCTATTAGCAGTTATAAATTTAAATTTTTTCTAAGCCTTCTTATATGTTTTGGGGAAATATTATCAAAAATAAAATATTTAAATTACTAATATCAAAATATTGAAGGTTTAAAAAATCGATACATAAAACTCCTAAAATTTAAGAAGATGATCTGAAACTAATTAATAATTTATAATGGCAAATTTGTCTTAGACAAATTTATAATAAAATTAAATTTTTTAAGCATCTATGGATAAATTTAGAATTTTCCTTCTTGTATTGTACCGCATTATTATATTAGAAATATTTAAATATTTCGCTATTAGGAGTTTCTAAAGAAGCACACTATTTTTTCTAATTTGCCTACTTCACAATGGTTCAGAGCCCCAAATAAAAAAATAAAAAATGTACCGTCTAGTAGGCTAACTAGGCAAAGTGATGTGCTGCTGAGCGGGGTCGCAAGGAAAATTGGTGTGCTTATTTAGAAACTCCCTAGCTATTTCAGCGGATATATTAGATTTAGACCCTTTACATATTTATGAATTACAAACTTACTCGTAAAGTTAAATTGCTTTAAGTTTGAAATTTTACAAACAGGCCCTCCATCTCCTGTGTCCTTTATTCTTCGCCGAGGACGAAGCCCTAACCCTAAATCGCTCGCCATGGAGGAGGCTCAAGAGATCCTTCTGAGCTCTCTTCAAAACTCGGGAATCTCTATTCCGTCGAATATCTCTTCAGTTAAGGACTTGACGCCAGATTCTCTCGTTTCAATTTGCACCCAATTCTTGCGTCTGATCGATGATGGCTCGTCCCCTCCGTTTCCGAGCTCTCTTCCTTCGTCAATGGCGGATCGCTTCAAGATTTGTGACGACATGGCTTCTGCCATCAAAGCTTTGGGCTATAAACAAACTCTCAGCTTTAATCAAGTAACTCAACTTTCTGCTCATAAAAAAATTTGTACTTTTTCTTCATTTGAACTTAGTGGCACTCTCAAATTTCGATCACAATTGTTCTTGGGCTAGTAGCCGCTTTGTATCAGTAAAGTCTCAAGTTTGTAGAAAAGAAGTCTTGAGTTGAGTTGTACCTGGTTATGATTTCGTAATTGTTCGCTCGACATTTCTTTAAAGCAGAATGTGTGTTGATTCCGACAGTTCCTTTATCCATCCGACGAGGACTCGTATAATTTGGTGAGGTTTCTGGTGGTGAAATTATCTGAATCATCTGATAGAAGGAAAGATGCCGATATTGGTAAGAGCGCCAACGAACCACCTTTGGATCGTGAAGAAGCTGCCATTGATATTGGTAAACCTGCATCAAATCAACAAAATGAAGGGGTTGCTGAAGAAAACAAGATAGCTGCTGAACCTGAGGAAAAGGCGGCTTCTCCTCAAGTTCGACTGTCTGAGGTAAAAAATGCATCACTTATTAAAACAGAAATATCTTCAATTAACCACCAGTTGAATATGATTTATGATTTATACACAGATAACTATATTGTTTGTGATAATCAAATGCAGCATTTCTAACTTGTTATGTTCAATTCTATTTGTGTACATTGATATTCTGTTTTGTATCCCAAATGCTTAACGGTAGGAGTTCAATGACCATTGACATAAGTCCTCTTCTATCTTTAGCAAATGTTTCATAGACCACATAAAAGCAACCATCATATTGTGATTATTAGTCATAGACCGTGAAATTTTCTCATCCTCGTTCTGAATGACTTTGTAGATAGTTAATTTTTCTTTTTCTGTCCAAGATGGCTATTATGCATGTTAACACTTCTTGCATAGTATTCGTTGTACCATTGATTCATTGACTTGTGTTAACGTTCATTAAATTTTAACAGTTGAAACTGCAAAGTTTCTGGGCTATCCTTTGGCATGAGTTTATGGATGCTGAGATATTATAAGTCTTATATTTACAATTCGTATGGCCATTTTGAACATTTTTGCAGTTAAGAGAGGGAGTGGCAAACTTACAAAGTCAAGAAAAGAAGTTGATAGAAACAGGACATGTGAAGGCTGTGGAAAATTATAAACCTGAGCAAGATTGTGAGGTATTAAAAGCAGCTGTAGACATGGCATTTGATAAGGAGCATTCTGTTGAATATTTTATCGGACAGCTCAAGGAACAAGTGGAGGTAAAGAGGCGTAATATCGCGGAACTTCGATCAAGATGGTAGGATTATGATTTTTTTCCTTTGAATATTAAGTTCAGTGTTAGAAATGCTCGTTGTAGAACAAACTATATAATTAACTTCTTTCGATGCAAATATCATAATAACAAATAACTTCAAAACAAAAGTATTACAAACAAGTACGTAGTAAAATTGAAACTACATACAAACAATGAATTAGTGTTTGCTAGATAAGAAGAATACACCAAAGAATTGATCCAAGTGCAGCTGTGGGCTTGTGGATGGCCATACTCTCAAATAACAGATAAGCAGTTGTGAGGATTTTAAATAGTAACAAATTAAGAAGTAAGAACAATTGTTAGGGATACCGTGTCCGTAGACGCGCTACAGACACACCAAAAACCGTGTCAAACGCGTCACATGGCGTGTCTAATAAAATAAAAGAAAAATATCGTGTCATTGTCATATTCGATATTCTTGTATTTGTGCTTTTGCTGTATTCGAGTTTCTTGTAGGTTGTTTCTAAAGAGGGAGTTAAATGCTCTGGATAAATTGAAAATGAACCTTACTAAATTTGTAACATCTATCTATCCCTGTTAGCTTAATGAAATTATACTATAATATTTTCTTATAGGCATGAGTTTTGGTTGGTTCTATATTTGAAGAAATGAGTTTTGTGTTCATATTCTATCCTGATTTATGACTCGCTATTATCAGCCTATTTCCTTTTTATCTCTTTATCTATAGAGGGTAAGGAAGTTAAATAGATGCATGGTTGATGGCGAGACTTATCCTTTGTAAAGGAATGTAGAGACACAAATCCATATATTTCTAGTACTTTCTTTTGGATATTTTAGTAAAATTATTATACCAATAATAGAAGAATATATACTTATATATTTTTCTGTATCCTTGATGTGTCCGTTTCCTAATTTTTTAACAAGTGCCGTGTCTCATATCCGTATTCAAATTCGTGTCCAAATCTGTGTCTGTGTCCATACTTTTTAGGTAACAGGTAACAACTCTGACAGGTAAATGGTGGTTATAAACACCTGATGTTTAAGATTGGAAAATGAACATAATAGTTTTCGTAGATAGATCTAAACTATCGACTACCCATATCTGGAAATGGGACTGCCATGTTCCTACTATTCCTAATGGACAACTGAATCTTCGGTTGTGGACTCTAATCTTAATCTTTTCTATTGCTACTTATCAGAGGGTATAAGTTCAGTCTTCTGTTGTTTTGGCTGAATTGTGTAGTTACTTTGTTGAAGTCCTTAATTGTGCTAAATCACCAGTTTGTTGGGTGTTCACTGTCAACATGCAGTCTTTGAATTACTTTTGATGTTTAAGATGGATGGAGGCTATGGTGATAACTCTTCCTAAAATTCTAACGTCTATGATCCCCTTGGAAATCTTTTAAGTGTTTGGGGTTGGACAAGGTTGATTATTTGTTGTACATTTTTTTTTTTGGTGAGGGGGTGGATAACATTTTCTCTTTCTTTCATTTTATTCTTTTCATTTGAAGCTTCTTTTGTTATCTAACAGTAAACATGGTTACTTATCTAAAGAGGAGGTGTCAATTTCTTTAACTTCAATCAAGTTACAAATATATATTTGCTAAGAAGGTTTTGATATGGTTAACTTGTGGTAGCTGGTCTGAAAATTTGAATAATTAACTGAATCATGCTTTAACCTGTTAAAATTCTTTTACTGATTTTTATCAAATGCACATGAAATGGTATTTCTGCCAAGTAACCCAGAAAGGCAATAACAAGGTTATTAAGGAAAATACACACATGGTAGATCATATTTGTAATTTTCAAAAATCTGAGTGGAGATCAGCCAAAAACCCACATTAATGGAATGTGTGTGTACTCGCACACCTGCACCCACATAAAATGGAAATGTGTTTCTGTGATGATTCCTTAGGAGACATATCTTAGGAGCTGGCTTAAAATCACATAGTGAACCATCACAATGAAAGAACTCTACACTATTCATCATGATGTTGACAGCTCAACTGGTTGTCAATGATTACTCAAAAAAAAAAAAAAAAAAAAAAACTAAATGCAACTCTAGAAAGTAGATTTAACAGTTTTTCCATCACTGGGTTTGATTTAGGTTCAGGACACTAATTATTATTTTGTTATTTTACTTAAAGTAAAATGATTACTCAATTCCAATCTGGATAGAACTAGTGCTATTGCAATTGGTTTGGGAGATGGGCAGGGGCAGCTCCAGAAGTAACACATTGTTTCTTCTGGAGGGTAGTTTACTCAATTGCATGCTGCACACATTTTTTTCCTCCCGAAAACTAGAAATGATGATTGTACCCTCCAAAAGGTGGCATGCAGGCATCAGGCATCATTTTTGGAAGTGGAAACAAACTGTAGCATTGTTCATGGGCATGCTCTAGTATGTGTATATGCATGCATATTCAGACGTGTATCTTGTTATGTTTATATGTATTTTACATTACTTTAAATTACCTGCTAGAAGAAGATCTTTGTTACAAAGGAGAAAATGTGGAGCATGGCCTATTGTAATCATCTACCTCAAAAAGTTGATTCAAAGCAATACCGATAACATCATTTGAAGCTTTTTGTAGGAATAATCGGCAAAAGTCAGCCTTAAATAGTTGGAACAAAATCAAGTAAAGGAAAAAAAAGAAAAAAAAAGAAGAAGAAGCCTTGGGACAAGACCCGATGGTTGTGGACTTTACCGATAATGCATCTACATATATCTAGCTACACACACACACACCCACACACCCCCCATTAAACAGCCTCCTAATTTTACGATACTTATATAAAGCTTTTGGCTCATTGAAATTGTAGGTCTATCTGTAATTTTTCTCTTCCCCTTTTACTTGGATAGTTTTAGAAACTTGCACGCTGTTTCTTTTATATAAGTCGGAAATAATACAATATGCCTTTTATAGTCATCTGTCTTCAAAGTTCAAAGATCTAGCTTGTCCCTTTGTCTTTAAAGATCCAACTTAAAGTAGCTAGCTATTATAAAAATTGTATAGCTAGCTATTATAAAAATTGTTTGAGGCCCTGATTCCCTTCTCATTTTCTTTAATTCATTTTTCTCTTAAATCATGCTGACTTGAAGGTTAATCAAGTTTTTTGTTAATTTTTCTTCCTACATGTCAAGACTTCAGTGCATTGTCATTCAGCAATATCTAATGGATCTATCCTTGTTGATTTACCTTGCAAACTTTCATTAAGATCATATACTCTTCCCATGTTAATGGATTGATGCCGACCATTATTATTTAATTTTCTCTTATTTTTTTGTGCTAGTTTTAAAAATTCTTGATCCTCTTTTAGCTCACCCTGTTGCATGAACCATCAAAATCAAAGATATGCTCCTTTTTGTGTATGTAGAAAGTACGTTCCCTGTCTACTTTATTTGGTAATGTCCAGCTGTCTTCTGCCATATGTATATGGTATACTTCAACAGTTCTTCTGGACTTCCTTTTAAATATTATTATTCATCTTCTTGTTGTTTATTCACATATAGGCTTCAGTCTCAGAAAAAATACCATTTGAACCTGTCCTACGTGCAAATTGATGAGGTTTTTATTGTTGTGGGCAGGGTATGTTCCATGCTACTTTTTCATTGAACAAAGCATCTATAAGCAATTATTATCATTTTTGTATACACTAAAATCCTGCAGCAGTACAGGCGAAACTATTTAACTTTCATAAATCTTATATTTTCAGTAATAGGTCTGCGAAATCATGATCAAACTACCATATGTTGCAGGAATGGTCTCAAACAAACACCGGAAGAAGAAAATACGGCTGTTGTACTGTCATCGCATATCCTAGAACCTGGAGTGCAAGAAAAGCTAGATCAACTGAAAGAAATTGAGAGAGAAACAGAGGCAACCATATCTGAAATAAACAGGCGGTAAAATTCATTAGTATGAATGCATCTTGGAATTAACTTATGAATATGCTGCATTGCATTTTCGATTTTGTCAAAGCTTTATGATTAATGATAACTAAGGCAAAATGCACGTAAGATCTAACATGTGAAATAGTTTAAGAATTGTGAAAATTCTTATGAACTTTAGTAGAACTTTAGTTTCTGTGTCAATAAATTATCGGCTGCATGCTTCAATAGTTTTAAGTGTAAATGGAAGCAGATATTCAGACATCGTCTTTCATGCATCTCGACTGGAGAGGAATGGTCTTTTGAGTGTCATGACATCTTAGATTTTAGATATGAAGATTTCTTCATCTAGTTAGGTTATTCTTGTGCTTTCTGAAGAAATTCAGTCCTACGTTACCTGTGCATTTTTATCATACATGAGCATACAAAAGGAAAGAAGAATAAAACTGCCCTTGTTTTGATAATTTCTCTGTTGTGGGAGTGGGATGTCCACATTCCTTAGACTGCTTCTGTTCTTCTACTCCACTTCATGTTTTCATCTATTCTCTTTGCAAATTCATCATTTTCATGAATATTTTTGTGTCGAATTTGCCATTTGCATGAATACTACTCTCTTACTATTTGATAATGCAATTATTCCTTTAGCAATTTTCTGGATTTTTTCTACACTTTTAATTCTATTATGTTGTTTCAGGGAATTGGAACTTTCCAAACTTCATGAGGAGTTTCTGAAGCTGCCTAAACTTCCTCCAAGAAAATCATATATTCAGCGCATAACTGAGATTACAAAGAACAGCTGGAAACAAGATGCTGATATAGAAAGAATCCTGAAAGAAACTCGAGATCTTCAGTTGGAGAGTAATTCTATACGAGAACGACTTGATAGAACTTATAGGGTAGTTGATGAAAAAGTATTCAGGTATTGACGCCTATCTTTTGCTTGGAGTGTTCATTTTAAAAATAGCTACTAGTGTTCCTCTTCCTTAAGTAAAATTATGTCTGTGACAGTTCATACATACAATATAGTTAAAAAATGAGCCTCCAGATGCTGGTGGCTTATGGTGGTATATATGTGAGGCTATTATAGTCACCTAAGTTTGAACATAATTTGGTGACCTGTGAATATTCAGATAGTTGACAAACAGAGAATTTTGTACGGAAGTTGATGACCTGAGATAACCCACAAATCACAGGATTGAAACCCGGCTCTGATTCCAACTTAACTGTCACGCCTGAATCCAAACCTTAGGATCACTGGTGACAGCCGGCCACTATTCTCCCAAACCAGAGAATTCTGATGCCTACACATGACCTGAGAACATTCAGATAGTTGACAAATAGAGAATTATGTTTCTGCTATCAAGATTCCAAACCTCGTGAAGCTAGCTTCTTCCTTTGACTGCTGTGGTCGTTCTTTTGCTTTCAAATTTAAAAACCATTGCTTGATGTCAAATCAATGGCCTTCTAACCTGTCAATATCTTTGGGGAAATAAGAGTCAGCTATATTCAGAATAACATGTTGCTAAACATCACTAATAAATACTCTTGACATCATCAATATGTTGGTATTTTTAACCGTCTGTAAATGAAGCTTTTTCGGTTTTTCCTTAAGAGTGTGCTTAAAGATTGAAGAGCAGGTGCTAAAATACACATTATGTTTGCATTTGTGGATCTTACTTTTCCGACTATAGTTGACAACAACCACGTCATTCAACTTCTACTGCTGACAACTCCTTTCCTCCATCTCCTTGTCTGCATTGAGGTATTACTCCGTTTGTGGCATCTTCCAAAAATCAAAAAGTGAATGGAAAGAGATAATGATTAGAAGTAACCATGTGATTTTGACTGATTCAGTTTGAACAACAAAGTAACTTTCAACCTGATCCAATCAAGAGTACATTTCTAGTTTGGTTCTTTACTTTAGTGGCTAGATTACTGTTTCCTTAAACATCAGGTTCAACTGAATCTTCAAACCTTGGGACATCAGAAGATCAATGAGTATTTACCAAGGTTCCTGTCATAATGGAATTCTAAATGAACACACTTTTTAATCTAATTTTTCGATCTTCATGGTATCTTCAATTATTTTAATAGATCATGGTAGCCTAAACTGATAGTACTTCTGGGAATATTAAGCTAGAACAACATAGGTTCCTTTTCATTCAAGAACCTACTCAAGGTAAAGGGTTTCGATGATATAGCCTATGGTTTGAGTTTTGGTAGGATTAGGAGCAAAGTTAAAATGGATAACTGACAGTCACTGATAATGAAGTGGAAGAATTTAAGCAAGAAATGTGAATTCAAATGTAAAATCTGATTTCAGTATATTGGGATGAGGGAGGGGAAAAGAGAGGGAAATGAGAAATGTTAAAGCAGTGCATGAAGAGAAATCAGACATTAAACTTAAAAGAGAGAACATCCTCCCCTTGCTACTCTACTTTCCAACACCTCATATGTGCTGCCACGTCAACCAGGCTGCTTTCTCCAAAATACTATTTCCTTCCACTTTCTTTGGCCTCTAACCTTCATTGTCAAAAGTAAAGTGCTCAAAGAATGATAATTTTCAGTAGGGTTTTAGGGCTAAATATCATTAAAAAGATGGTATGACTAAGCTCTTCAAATGACCAAGGATTGTGGCATCTGGAAAAGGATGCAGAGTATGATAATTTCAATAGGATTTAAGGGCTAAATATCATTGAAAAGATGGTATCACTAGGCTCTGCATATGGCGAAGGGTTGTGGAATTTAGAAAGGGATGCGAAGTATGATAATTTTCAATAGGATTTAAGGGCTAAATATCACTGAAAGGCATATGCTTTGCAGATGGCCAAGGATTGTGGCATTTTCAAAAGGATGCAAAGTTTAAGCGGTAAAATTTTGGAGCATGCCTGTTGCCTAAAGACTTTTTTTGCATTGGGATTAGTTATCTTCTAGACTTCAATTGCATTGAAATCAGCTACTTCTTAGAAAATTCAGTTTTAATACGCCAGCCTTAAGTTTAATTCCAAATGTCAACCAAGTTCTGGCCATTTAAGGAGGTGAGAATCATGAGAATGAGGAGGTGATTAAGAGAATGATGGTGTATGATGGAGGCAAGGAGGTTAGGAAGAGAGCAGTCCAGCTCGACACAAGAAGAGTGATGTTTTCTTGTGCTTCTTCTTTTTTGTTGAATAATGGATCCAAGGATCCATTTCTTTTTCTTTCTTTCAGATTTACGGATGTCAGATCCTAAAACATGTTAATAAATTTGACGGCAACCAAGTTCAGGCTTTAGAATGCTGGCATGGCCAGAACTTGATTGATTATGGAATTAAACTTAAAGTTGGTCTATTTTCAATATAAAATATTTAAATTAGATTTTTTTTTTTTTTAAATTGTCCTATTGAAATTTGTTTTGGCTGGAGGATGATCTCCATCCAATGTTAAAAAAAATGTCCTATTGAAATTGGAGGATGCAATTTACCTGGTATAAATTTAGGTCTTCGCCAGAGTCAACATGTTGATCCTTTCTTCTGTGTTTTGAAGGATGCAATGAATGCCTTTTTCTTTGTTTGCAGGGAAGCTAAGAAGGACGCAATGGGACGGCAGGTATATAGGCTTCTAACCAGCATTCATGATAGCTTTGAACAGATATCAGACAAGATTCTGGCCATCGACAGAGCTCGAAGGGAAGCTGCTGAGCAAGAGGCAAAGCTTGCAGCCCTCTCCTCCCGCAGTATTGACATCAATAAACTCCAATCAGATCTAGATTCCATTAGGAAGGAGAACGATTTCCTAGAGCAGCAGCTCCCCCCAGATAGATAGTTACAACTTACAAGTCTCTGCAATCAGTTTGCTACTTTATGAACGCCTGTTTCGAACTAGGAGCAGTGCTCTGAGATTCATGATAGATTTATGTAGATTGGAGGCAAGTCAGAAAGTGATGTTTGTGCCACACTCGGCAAATTTTATACAAATGTTGTACTTGTGAATAGAGATAGTAATTGATGCGTCTACGGACCTACTTTTTACCCTACCTATACAAAATTTAGAATTAGAAAACTGAAAATTTTATTTTTAATTCAAAATTTTGTATAGGACGGACTAAAAATTGATTTATGAATGCATCCATTACCATTCCTACTTGTGAAGATAGTATTGGTACTGTATTAACATTTGTGAAGCTACTTCTGGCTTTCATGATATTTATGCGTGACAAGTTTTGCATTCGGATAAAGTGTATAAACAGCAAAAACATGCATTCGAAATTTGTACAGAAATCTCAAAACTACTGTTGCATACTTTTATGTTTTGTATAGAGTTGGAAAATGTTCATGCTGGCAGGAAAGAACTTCACCATTTCATAGTCATGCACTTTTTCTTTTTGGTAGTGAAGTGGTTTACTGTCTGTAGTTCTTAACTAAGGCCGTGTTTAGATGTCGAACACAAAGTGTTTCCAGGTGTTTTTAAAGTGTGTTTTGGAGTATTTTTGTAGTATGTGTTTTGGGTGTTCTGATCATGGATTTTGGAGTGTTTAAAGATTTTATAAGGATTTTGGAGTGTCCAAGGATTTTATAATAAGTGTAAAAGGTAAATATATTTCAATTTGGGAAAACAAAATGATGTAGAAAAGGGTTGATAGGGTATTTTTGGATCAAAAATTCCAAACACATCGGAACACTCTGATTTGGGATATTCTAAAAAGGGTTGATAAGGTATTTTTGAATAAAAAATTCCAAATACATCGGGATATTCTAATTGATAGGGTATTTTTGAATCAAAAATTCCAAATACATCGGAACACTCTAATTTGGGATATTCTAAAAACACTGAGAACACAATAAAATATTCATCTAGAAGCTCATCAGCAAGTAGTCTTATGAACACATCATAAGATATCATTTTGAAATGCCCTAAAACACTTTAAGATTAATCTTCCAAGTATAACCTAAACGTAGCTGAAGGAATCTTTTGCCTTCTTGTGCTAATTTTCACGTATTGTCTATTCTGTTCTTCTTTGGGTTTGTTTAGGCCCTTTGGTGCTCGACTAGTTTTATTCATGTGGACTTTGTTGGGTCTATGCTTTGTTTGGCTCTAAGGATGAGAATTGACGGATCCAAGGACTAGCTCTTAGGTCGCCCTACTAAAAATTTTGAATTTAAAAAATAAAAATTTTATTTTTAATTTAAAATTTTGAATAGAATGGGCAAGGGTTTACCTTTGAACCAGTCTATTCTCATTATTAGTTGGGCCTCATTGTGGGGTATTTTGTGCTCTCAATGGTAAAAACTATTCTACTCTACGATAACATCTCTCTTGTGTTGTTTCTCTTGCGCTTTGTTGGCGTTGGTTGGATTTGTGCTTTCTCACAAGTATTTTCGGTGCTTTTTAGAAAAATTCATAATGCTCTGTGTCAAGCCCCAAATAAAATTTTCTCTTAAACTATATGCAACCTAAGTGAGAAGAGTTACTCTATATTCTGAGTAAGAAACCTGAGTTAAACCCAGTGAAGAAAGTTGATTACACTGTAGACTAGCTGTTGATTTCAAATCTGTAAGGGAAGAATGGCTTAGTGATGTTATTGATGGGTATATAAGCATTGGTTACCAATGTAACCCTTGGAATGAATCAAATGAGTCCCTAATTCTTATCCTCCTTCCTCTTTCTTCCTCTCTACTTGCTCTTTATCACTTTTATCTCTATTTCTCTATTTTTCTCTCTCTGGTTCCTGCTGTTGTAGGTTATTCTATTGTGGTCATGCCGACATCTAGACCCTCTAGCTCTTGAGTTCTTGAGGGAAGTCCTGACACTGGTATAAGAGCTAGCTCGGATCTCTTTTCCTTCTTCGCGGGGCCTAAATCCTTCCCACCACCTAGTGCAGTATATTTTGAATCTATGCATGAGGTTATAAATATATACTCAGGAACGATGGAAGAGTTGAAGATGATGATTCAGAGGTTGGATTTAGAGAGGGCTAACAACAAGAAGGAAATTCAAGACCTTGATTTTGGATCTGCATCAACGATCTAGGTTTGAATCCTGCAACAAAATTTAAGTTCTCCACCCCCAAGGGCATTGTAGCTCTAATGACCGAAGGAAAGATATCTACCAATGCTAATAGGGAGGGCCCCCTCCTTCTGACTCCACCCCCTTCCCTACTTCAATAGTGGCACATTGTTGTCCAAGATGAGCCCTTTTTTGGGGTGTCCCAATCATGTGAGGACGAATACCAGTACCATCTGGACTAGATCTTACCATCTTCAAGGGGAAGGAGGTACATAGTTGGTTATACAAGATAGAACAATTATTTAAGTTCTACAATATTGAAACAGATCAAGAGTGCGAATGGCTGCACTATACTTAGAAAAAAAAAATACTTTACAGTGGTAGCGGTAGAACATGTGGCCAAAGGGATATCCATTGAATTGGTATGAGTTTGAGAAGGGGCTACTCTCCATATATCACTTTGCGAACAACATTAACTACGCTATAGAGATATTAAAATAGAAGTAGGACCAGAATACCTACAACGAATATCGAAGAAGTTTATGAGATTATCACACTAGGCATGGCCTCTCTCAAGGGTATTTAGTGAGTTGCTTCATCAATGACTTCCACGATTAAGTCAAGTTCGAGGTGATAGCAAAACATCCTGTGATCATAGTGGAAGCAACCAACTTGCTAAGCTGGAGGATGATAAATTTACTGCTCTTCATAAAGGCCCAAAAGGGTGGATAACCGTACCTTTGGGAGTGACGGAAGCGAGATTCCTCCTAAAGCAACCATGACTCACTCCTCCGGAGGTGTAAATCTCGTTAAGAAACTAGTATCTCATGAAATTCATGATCAGAGAAACAAACGACTATGCTTCCATGGCAATGAGAAATATGTCCCATGGCACCCTCACAAGAACCAAAAGTTCTTCTGATTAGAAGTCTCCCCAGATGTCGAAGAAGAGAGAGAATGGGGCTTTGAGGATGAGATAGAAGATCTTAAGACCAAACGCATTTCACCCTTAGCAAATGCCATGGCAGGATCGTTGAGGTAAGTTTGAAAAAACTAGCGAGTAAGGTGGTGTGAAAAGAGTTGGGGCTCCTAATATACCGGAGCCACCCACAATTTTATTGATCCCATATCCGCGGATTGCCTATAACTAGGGCTTATTAATATTAGTCCTTTTGATGTGACGGTGGCCGGGAGAAAAAGGATAGAAGGTTGCAAGTGTTGCCAAGAGAAGATCATAGTTCAAGGGGTGAAGCCAATACAGATTTCATGGTGGTGCTTTTAGGGGATCCACAAATTATTCTAGGTACCGTATGAGACCCAACTTGTAGGTAGTAGAAAAAAGTGTTAAAATAAATCGATCCTAAACATATTCAGTGATCGAAATGAACATTGATGAATTAAAAGCGGAAGCAAAAATTGAATCAAATTCATACCTCCAGCCATTGCAGTTCAAATTGTAAAAACACTCAAGGGAATGTGTTTAATTTCGGTTTTGGTGCTTCTAAACCTCACACAACCTCAATTAGATGGCGTATTTTTGACTGTAGGAGATTGTAAGGTGTAGGGACCTAACCTGAGGATAAACACGGTATTAATAGGCTCTGTCCATCACCGAGCCATTTTCCACCGAACACAAAACGTGAGGCAGTTTTGAACGTGATTTCATTCCTAAAATCGTGGAATACATGGACCATATCTTTAACTTTCTCAAATCGGTTGTTACCGATTCTCATCTTTAAATTTCTCAAATCGGTTGTTACCGATTCTCATCTTTAATTTTCTCAAATCGGTTGTTACCGATTCTCATGGGAAGAGGAAAAACTAACATTCTTCCACTTAGTCCATATATTCCATCATTCACTATAATGAGAAACAAAATACATGAATCATGGCGATAGGTCCTCTAATGACGAGTATTTTCTTCCATGTATTACGATGCATTGTGTCTCTCAACCCCATAAAACTTAATGAACAAACCCAATGTTTATTCAAGGTCCTAACTTAATGACATTTCTCAAAATAAATGAATATATAAATATGTGCACAAAACAAATGAGAAAACATCAACTGAATAAGAGTTTTATTAAAAGAAAAAACATCAAATGTACGTACAATAAAAATTACATCACGGGACCAAGTCTCATTCTTGCTACATGATCCTTAAAATTCTTTGTTGGTATGCCTTTAGTCAAAAGATCAGCAATCATTAACTCAGTGCTAACGTGCTCAATGACCACTTTCTTCTCTTTAACACGTTCTCTAATGGCTAAGTATTTAATGTCGATGTGCTTACTACGACTTCCACTCTTGTTATTCAGCAGCTGAGTTGTCACAGTACAATTTCAATGGCTTAGAAACTGAGTCAATTATTCTAAGCCCAGACATGAAACTCTTCAACCATACACTATGTGAGGTAGCCTCAAAACAGGATACGAACTCGGCCTTCATAGTGGAAGTAGCAGTCAAGGTCTGCTTCGTACTCCTCCAAGATACAACTCCACTGACAAGCATAAAAATGTAATCAGATGTTGATTTGCATGAATCAACACAACCAGTAAAGTCTGAATCCGAGTAACCAATCACCTCCAAATTTTCGGTCCGTCTGTACATGAGCATGTAATATTTTGTACCTTGAAGGTATCTCATTACCTTCTTTGCAGCTTTCTAGTGGTCAATTCCTGAGTTACTCTGATATCTCCCTAACATCCCAACAACAAATGCAATGTCAGGTCTGGTACAGACCTGAGCATATATCAGGCTTCCAACAGCTGAAGCATATGGAATGTTTTTCATCTGTTCCCGCTCAAGCTCATTTTTGGGACATTGTATTAAGCTAAATTTGTCACCCCTCACAATGGCTGCTATATTCGGTGAGCAATCCTTCATCCGAAATCTCTCTAAAACTTTGTTGATATAGGTCTCTTGAGATAAACCCAAAATCCCTCGAGATCTTTCCCTATGGATCTTAATACCAATGACATAAGATGCCTCACCCATATCCTTCATATCAAAGTTCTTCAAGAGGAATTGTTTCACTTCATATAGCAAGCCCTTATCATTGGTTACAAGCAAAATATTATCCACATATAGAGCAAGGAAACAAATCTTGCTCCAACTGATCTTCTGGTATATGCAATGATCCATGACGTTCTCTTCGAAACCAAATGAAGTGATAACATCATGGAATTTCAAATACCATTGACGTGAAGCTTGTTTTAATCCATATATGGATTTATTAAGCTTACAGATCAAGTGCTCACCACCACTAGAAGAAAATCCTTCAGGTTGTTTCATATAAATCTCTTCCTCTAGATCACCATTAAGGAACGCAGTTTTCACATCCATTTGATGTAAGTCTAAATCAAAATGGGCGACCAATGCCATAATTACTCGAAGCGAATCTTTCTTAGATACATGAGAGAATGTTTCCGTATAATCGATTCCTTCCCTTTGAGTAAATCCTTTGGCAACAAGTCTTGCCTTATGTCTCTCAATGTTGTCTTGTGAGTCTTTCTTTGTTTTGAAGACCCATTTACATCTAGCTTTTACACCATCATGCAACTTGGCGAGATCCCAGACCTTGTTAGATGCCATTGAATCCATCTCTTCTTTCATGGCATTGTACCATAAGTTTGAATTCTCATAACTCATGGCCTGTGAAAACGTTTCAGGATCATTTTCGGCTCCAACATTATAGTCAGACTCTTGTAAATACACAACATAGTCACTAGGAATCGCCGATTTCCTTACTCTAACAGATCTTCTTAATGCCGCATCATTATGATCCTGTGAAGCAGGATCATGTTGTCGGCGAAAAATTCTGGAAAAGCAAAGCAGATCCACGAATTCAGAGACAGAAGCCCGCAACTCATCGGATCCGCGAATCTAAGAAACTGAGGTCCGCGAATCTAAGAAACTGAGGTCCGCGAATCTAAGAAACTGAGGTCCGCAATCCAGACGACGGAACAGGTTCGCGAATCTAAAACTGAGATTCGCGACACTACCCATAGCTTTCGGGTGGGGGTTTAATACAAAGTCACTCAACCCGAATAGAAGAATTGCCACCTCGGATCGTGGGAATAACTGCCAAACGAATGCAGCGGCGTTACTTCGATCGTGGGAATAACCACCTAACGAATATGGCGGCACTTCTCGGGTAGTGGGAGCTAACGGTCGAGCAAAATATGGCGGGACGTTATTCCAAGCCTTCTATAAAAGGCAGGGAGCGAAAGACACACGGACAAGGACAGAGGAGAGCATGGCAAGAGGAGCTTCTTCCAAAAAACTATCTTTGCGATCAAGAGCAAAAAAAAAAAACCTTTCTTTTCTCTTTAGCCAACTGAGAGAAATTGTACGGAGTGTCAACGGAGAGCAGGATCGTCCTCTATAGCTACCTAGAAATCCAGTATTAAATAAAGAGGGAGAGCAATCTTCCTCATTTTCTGTAAACGGAAAACCGTTCAATTGTATCCCTTTTATTGAAAAGACTTCGATATAAAGAGCGTGCAACTTTCATGGCAAACAGAAGATTGGCGACACCGCTGGGGACTACCATCACCTCCGGTGACTTGGTGATAGCTCAATCCGACAATATTCCAGTTGGTAGTATGGTCGACTCGCTCACCATTTACGTCGACCAGGAAAGGTATGAAGAATTTCTTTCTTCAGGCTCCAAGAGCCCTACTTCCCTAAGGGGATACCATAAAATCTCCAAGGGGTCAATTCCTAAGGAGATGGCAATAGCCCAGTTAAGGAAATCAACGGACCAAGATAGTCCGAAATCCCCTTCCTTAACAACGGGCTCTCTGCCAGTTCCGACAAAGACTCTTGATCTCTCAAGCAAAGTGGACCAAAGGCCCCGCTTCAACAAGGGGAAGTGACCACCACCCGCTCCGCAAAGCTGTCATGCAGAGAAGGAGGTTTCTCCCACTCGTACAATGAAAAAAAAACCTGAGGAGAAGCAAAGCTCGTGCCTTTCACAGGAACGCGCAACAAAAGGAAACCGCCAACTTATCTCGGCAGAAACCTACCATCCAAATATAGAAGTTTAAGGGCGAGGTTGGTCAAGATGCAGAGGGATTCACTCACGTTTCCTACAGAAAGTAGAGTGAACCCGTCAAAGTTGTCCATAGTTAACGCGGAGCATACATTCGCGTCCCAAGAGGAAAATCTGAAGAAGCTCGCGAATCTCAAATTTGCAGAAAGTGCATGCCTATCCGCGAGGTTGAAACTCCACCGTCCCTGAAGTTATCTCTCACAAATGAGCCCATCACAAGGGATTCCAGTGCAAGAGATCTTAGGGAACTTCTAAATAGAAGAAGAGAAGAATCCCATGTATCTCAATGCCACTATGAACGACTGATCAATATAGTACTGTCTCACTGTCATTGTTCAACTCATGCCCGATCCTCGGTGTTTTGTCGATTGTCGTCTCCGTCAATATCGTCATCCCAATTGGCAAAAAGGAGACGACGCGGGCTCGAGTTTTCTGAGCCGGAATATCCCGCGATAATCTCCAACATGATAAGCATTGGAGAAAAGAAGAAGAAAAAGAAGGCGAAGAAAGTCTCCCAAGAAGAAGCTTCTGACCCAGAGCTCTCTTCGAGTTCGAAAGACCCATCCAACGAAGAGCGAGGAGTTTTTCGGCACACTCGACTCAAAAGTGGGGTGGCGATCCCTATGAATTATAGACAGATAGCGGGGATCTAATCTGATGAAGAAGATATAGCCAAGTTTGTTATGGCTGAATCACAGACGTCTGATTCATTCTTAGAAGACTCCGTCTCTGCATATATGACGCAGAACAATATCCCAAAAGAGTTCATGCGGAGAATGGAGGAGCAAGATAGGCATATCCAGTAACAGCAGAATGCCATCAACGAGCTTAAAGATATGCTACACGTTCTGATGGAGTTAGAAAAAGCTAAACTGAAGAATACAGGAAAGAAGACCGAAAAAGAAGGTCATGGTCCTCATAACAATCGAGAAGAAGAAGAACATCATAAAGATGATGACAACCGCTCCATGCACCAGGAGGGAAACGCAAATACTGTCTAGATGGAGAGCTTCCAGAACCAACTGAATGCCCTCATGCATAAGGGCGACCTACAAGAACTGGGTGTAGTAAGGCCATATCCTATGGAGTGGGAAACGGTACCATTCCCAGAAAGTTACAAACCGATGAAGCTCAAATCTTTTGATGATAAAGGATCACCAAACCAACACCTCTACTATTTTAAGTCGCAGATAGGGCATTTATCCGGAAATGACCCTATTATTACAAGAATATTTATTAGTACCTTAACCGGGCTAGCTTTTGAATGGTTCCGGAGATTAGAACCGGGAACCATCAATTCCTGGAGCGACATGGAGAAAGCCTTTCTCACTAGATTCTATGAAGATGATTTGGAGGTATCAATGCCGGCACTTCTAGCCGCTAAACTAAAGAAAGAAGAGTCAGCCCGGAACTTCATCCAAAGGTTTCAGAACGATTCTCTTAGATGTCCGCATGGGATGCCAGAAAAGACCCTGGTAGAAATATGTCGACATAATTTATCGACCAAGGTTCTAGCCAGAATGGGGGCGGTGAAGTCCTCAACTTGGAAGGATCTCGCCCTACAAGCTGAAGAAGCTGAAGAAATTGCTCAAAGGCTTAAAGAAGAAGAAGGCGAGGAGAAACCGAAGCGAAGTGGTGATAACA
Organism: Dracaena cambodiana; assembly: GCA_036321105.1. NCBI lineage: Eukaryota > Viridiplantae > Streptophyta > Magnoliopsida > Asparagales > Asparagaceae > Dracaena > Dracaena cambodiana. The sequence continues at coordinate 29,270,005 of JAYEPQ010000008.1, forward strand.
GCTATAAGTCCCGACCCCGAGGGTATAAGGAAAAGGAAACAATGGTCACTGATGTGCCACAACCCATGAAGACTCCCCCGAAACTTCCATGTTAGATGCGAGTGCTACAAAAGCAATACTCCTTTAAGGATGAGCACACGAAGACTATTTTCAACCTCCTCATGAGTAAGAAGATGCTGAAGTTGCCAGAGTCTAAACGTCCAGAGGAAGCTGGGAAAGTTAATGACCCTAACTACTGTGTCTACCATATGATCATTAACCACCCCACCCAAAACTGCTACATCCTTAAAAATAAAATTCAAGCCTTAGTGGACGCTAATATTATCAAGCTTCAAGAGCACCAGAAGAAGGTGACTGCGAACATGGTGACCGTCAAGTTCGGTAAAGCACCCCACTGGATAGAGTCAACAGTTCAAGATGGAGTGCAGCCCATCCATAAAGGCACGATGCAAGTCGTAAATTTGGATCCACACCAACAGCTAAAGAAAGGACTATTCTCCTTTGAAACTGATAGGGGAGAGATACTATGGGTACATCATGATCTCCTAAATGATGAACAATGGAGTTCCAGTTCATCTGGGAAGAAGCGAAGAGAGAGAGTCTTCACCTCCAATATCGTTTCCGTAATTTTCGAAGACGATGAGATCATTCCTGCTCTAACCGATTCGGAAAAAGAAATCGAAAATTCCTTGGTCGCCGATGCAGACCCTCCCTCCGAGGGGACCCGTTCGGGAAAAGATTACTTAAAGAATTATGGCCAAGCAACAGGTTCTCAACCATCTCCAGAGAAAGTCAAGCAAAAAGAGCTGAAGTTTGACAAAGCTCTAAGGAAGAAGGGAAAAGAACTTGCGGAAGACTCGCGAAAGTCATTCCAGTTTGACATCCTAACACAGTTGGCCAATATTCCTGCAAGGATAACCTTGTACGAGCTCCTGAAGCTCTCCAAATCTACTAGGGAAGCTTTAGGGAAGCTTTAAGAGAGGCTCTGCAAGATTCGAAAGTGTTCTTGGCGCAAATACCAGAGATGATCGAAGAAGGAGAGTCTCTTTGCGCGACATGTCACTAGATCTCTGGTAAAAACATCCCTTGCGTCACCTTCTCTCCGGAATATATGCAAGTCAGGAGTAATAAGCATCATCGCCCTTTGTATTACAAGGGATACATAGGATCTACGGAGATTAATCGTATTCAAGTTGATCCAGGCTCGGCCTTGAGCATCATGCCGCGAAGGATGCTACGATATCTTGGAGAGCCGATGAACAGATTAGCCGCAACGAACACTACTATCTTCGGGTTCAATGCTAACGGTAGTAGACCCCTGGTAAAATAAAGCTCAAGTGTCAAATCGGCGACCTGAAAACGGAAGTCACGTGTTACGTGATAGATGCAGACACATCATACAATCTGCTATTGGAGAGACCCTAGATCCATAGCAATCTAATCGTGCCCTCTACGTTACACCAATGCATGAAGTATGTCGACGAAGACGCGAACGTGAAGACGCTCATTGCGGAAAAACAATCCTTCAAAGGAGTTGAAAACTACTTTACTGACGCGTTGCTGTATCATGATGCATTTGGCGTCGCAGATCGGCCCGTTCATGATGACTCTGATAGTGGCAAAGAGGCTGATATAGAATCAGGATCCGAAGATTCGGAATCCGAGAATGTGATTTGGGATGGTGAGCCCATTGTGATAAGCCTCGAAGGCCTTGATGTAAATAACGCCGTTCACTCTGATGGTGAATGGGTGATAAATGAAAATCTGGAATTTGCTTATTCTTTTAGTGTTGATTCTGAACCCTCAAGCACTAGCACAGATGCATTTAGCGACTGTGTAAATGAGATATATTCTCTGACTTCTTTCCAAGCATCTATCCGATCATCCTTATATGAATTAAGTGATGACGTTGAAAGTGCTGACCAAGTTATTTTTGAGGTCCCTCCCAAAAACGGAACCCAAAAGGCCATAATATTTGGAAGAGCAAGTCACAGGAATAAAGAGAAATGTTCAGATTCTGAGGAAGAATAGGGAAAACCCGAGTTCTTCCATTATGATCAAAATTTTCGTGGAATAATAAAGAAAATGGGATACAATCTGGCCGAAAGCAGGGGGTTGAATTTCGAAAAAGGAAGGAAGACAATCCTTCAACCTTTGTCCCCAAAGGGAAGACGTCAGACTATTACCAGAAAATCGGCAGGGGGTTGGAATACGTCACCACTTTCGAGGCCTCCTCAAGCGACAAAGCTAAGGAAAGACAGTACGATCATTCGTCAGAATCATTATGCTGGGATTCAGATGTCAGCACAAGTGTGATTTTCCACGAGGTATCCACGAACATGGCTTCCGCGATCCAAGAAGACGAAGATTTGAAGAAAACCTCACCAGTAAGAGACGACCCTTGAGACAAGCATCTTAATATAGAGTGGGAGATTCAGTTTGAACAGCGGGAGCCCCCAACTGAAGATAAAGTGCTCCAAATCAATATGGGAGATGAAAAGAATTTTAAACCCATATTTATAAGTGAGCACCTATCCTCGGAAGAAAGGAAGGAATTGATATCCCTCGTCTGCGAATACATTGATATTTTTGCTTGGAGTTATGAGGTGATGCCAGGGTTGGATCCAAGCGTGGCGGTTTACAAATTAAAGATCCGACCAAAAACTAAGCCAGTAAAGTAGTAACAATGAAGATTCCGCCCAGAGATCATGGAAGCTATAGAAGCTGAAATCAAAAAGTTGATCGCGTCAGGCTTTATTCGTGAGGAATAGCACCCTGATTGGTCGCAAATATAGTTCCCGTGACCAAGAAAAATGGAAAAATCCGAGTCTGTATAGACTCTAGGGATTTGAATGAGGCTTGCCCCAAAGACGAATTTCCATTACCCATCACTGATATTATGATAGATAATACTTGTGGGTATGAGCGCATGACGTTCATGGATGGATTCTCGGGATATAATCGAATAAAGATGTATCCTGATGATGAGAAGCATACGTCCTTCAGGACACCACTCGGAGTATACTGTTATACAGTCATGCCCTTTGGCCTAAAGAACGCAGGTGCTACATATCAACTCGTCATGAATGCAATTTTCCAAGAGCACCTCCGGAAAATAGTGGAGTGCTACGTAAATGACCTAGCAATTAAGAGCAGAAATAAAGAAGATCACTTGAAAGATTTGAAGACAGTGTTTGACCTCATGAGAAAGTACCAGCTCAAGATGAATCCAGTTAAGTCTTTCCTGGGGGTCTCAAGTGGGAAATTTCTCGGCTTTGTCGTAACTTCGAAAGGAATATATCTTGATCCAGACAAAGTTAAAGCTATCCAAGACATGCCACCTCCCCGTAACCTCAAAGAGTTAAGAGGGTTGTAAGGCAGGCTGGCGTACATTCGCAGATTTATATCAAATTTATCTGGTAAATATCAACCTTTCACCAGATTGATGAGGAAAGGAGTATCGTTCATCTGGGATGACGCATGCCAAAAGGTTTTTGAAGAGATCAAACAATATCTCACGAAGCCACCAGTACTTGTGTCTCCAGTTTCGGAAAAGCCCTTCCAGTTATATGTAAGGGCTATGGACCATTCATTGGGCGCTTTGCTAGCGTAGAAGATTGAGTCAGGCCATGAGCAAGCCATTTACTACCTCAGCAGAATGATGATCGGGGCGGAACACCGGTATAATCCCGTGGAAAAAGAATGTCTAGCGTTGGTGTCGCAATACAGAAAATGCGACACTACTTAGTTGGACAAACTATCCACGTTGTATCGAGAGTTAACCCTCTGAGAATATTAATGACTAAACCCGGGTCATTAAATTCAAGACTATCCAATTGGGCTATTTTGCTATCACAATATGATATGCACTTCGTCCCACAGAAGTATATCAAAGGACAGGCCGTGGCCGACTTCTTGGCCGAACATCCAGTCCCGGCATCCTCGAGGTTATAGGAACAAATCCCAGGAGAGTTGGAGGAATGAGATTTAATTCCATAAAAGGATGGTTCGAGAAGGTCTTCCGAATCAAATACGGTTTCGAAAGGTGTATGGCAACTTTTCTTTGATGGTGCCTCCAGAATGGGATCCAAAGGAAAGATGACAGTGGGGTTGGGAGTTGTTCTCATCTCTCCTCGCAACCACATCATTCCTTAAGCTTACTCATTGACAAGCTCGTGCTCCAACAACGTCGCGGAATACAACGCCCTCATAATCGGCTTAAGAATAGCCAAACAACTGGGGGTCAAATATTTGGAGGCATATGGGGACTCTCAACTCATTGTAAATCAAATAAAAGGGGAGTACGAAGTCAAATATGAAGACCTCCTGCCGTATTATCATGCGGTGATCAAGGTCGCTAACGGTTTCACTGGTTTCTATATCAGCTACATAAAGCGCCACCTCAATAGTTATGCGGATTCGCTAGCTTCCTTGGCTGCTACATTAGCCTTGCCCAAGCATGCTAAAAGGCAAATTGTGGTAAGCAGCAAGGAGTTGTTCTGTGCAAAGGGTGAGCTCAAAGAAGAAGCGAAAAAGCCACAAGAAAATGAAGCTGACGCTTGCGCATCTAGCCTAGAGCCAAGGAATTGGCGTTTTCCTTATATAGACTATGTCTTTACGGGATATTACCCGAAAGTTCAAAAGAAGCCAAAGTCATTAAGAGAAGGGCTATCCGGTTTTACTACAACGCGGAACTCTAGACATTGTACAGAAAATCCTACGACGGAGTTTTACTTCGCTGTCTTTCCAACCGCGAAGCTCAAAAGGTACTCGAAGAAGCTCATGCTGGCATCTGCGGAGCACATCAGCCAGGACTGAAACTCTGGAATAGAATCCGAAGGATGGGTTATTATTGGCCTAAGATGATGATAGAAGCAGTCAACTACGCCAAGAAGTGTAGGGCCTCCAAAATACATGCAGACTTTATACATCAAGCTCCAGAATATCTCCACCCGACGGCTACATCATGGCCATTTGAGCAATGGGGTATGGACACCATACGGCCAATTTCTCTACCATCAACTAGAGGACACCGGTTCATTTTGGCCATAACTGATTACTTTTCAAAGTGGACTGAAGTCATCTCACTGACCAAAGTAAAATTGTCAGATGTTATCAGGTTCATTAAGCACCATGTGCTTTATTGCTTTGGGGTATCTAGAAGAATAATTCATGACAACGGACCTCAATTTGTAAGCCAAGTGTATTCCAGATTCTGCAACAAATACAGGATCGAGGATGTGGCTTCATCTCCATACTACCCTGCAACCAATGGTCTAGCATAATCCTTCAATAAGACAATTGTAAAACTTCTTAAGAAGTTTGTGTCATCCAATCAACGGGATTGGGACGAAAAGCTCGGAGAGTGTCTGTAGGCATATCGAACCACAGTCCGAACTCCCACCAATGCCACGCTGTTCTCCTTGGTATATAGATCAGAAGCGGTCTTGCTTTTAGAGATCTAAATCCCTTCATTACGAGTCGCGTTAACAATAAGGATGACAAAAGAAGAAAAGCATCAGCAAAGGCTCCAAGAGTTAGAAGCCTTGGATGACAAACGCTTAGAAGCTCAACAGAGTATCGAGTTATACCAGGCGCAGATCTCCAGAACCTTTAAGTAAAAGGCTAAACAAAGAACTTTTAAGAAAGGTGATCTGGTCCTGTCAGTTAGAAGACCAATCATAATAAGCCAGAAGCCTAGGGGAAAGTTCCAGCCAAAGTGGGAGGGACCTTTCGTCATTGATACGGTCTACTCCAATGGGGCGTATCGGTTGACAAAACATAATGGTGACAAGGTCCTAATGCCAATCAACAGTAAGTTCTTGAAGAAGTATTATCCTTAGCAAAATTGCAGAACACCAGTTATAATACGGCCTGAGCAGTTCTATACTAGTCATGAACAAATAGTTTCTCTGTAATCAGAACTTCGTTAATGAAAGTTCTTGGTTCCGGACTAAAAAGCCTTTAGTTCACGAATTAGATTTTCTTCATATCAAATTTGCCAGTTAAAAATTACCTCTGGTGAATCAGATTTTTCTTCATATCAAATTTGCCAAGTTAAATATTACATCTGGCGAACCAGATTTCTTTTTTCCAAAATTTGCCAACTTAAAAATTATCTCTGGCGAATCGAATTTTACTTTTTTCAAAATTTGCCAAATTAAAAATTACCTCTGGCGAATCAGATTTTCCTTTTTCCAAAATTTGCCAAGTTAAAAATTACCTCTGGTGAATCAGATTTTCCTTCTATCAAAATTTGCCAAGTTAAAAATTACCTCTGGCGAATCAGATTTCCCTATCCATCAAATTTGCCAAGTCAATAACACATTTGGCGAATCAAGTTATCAGCAAGAAGTTCTTTCATTCATAGTAGTTTTGGGTACTTAGAAAATTATGATTCATTTCGAAATTATCAAGTTAACAGTTACCTCTAGTAATCAACATCAGAATCATCTTTCAGATACTCTCAGTTACGTAGAAAGAAAAGAACTTCTTTATTCATCATCAGAACAAAATTACAGAGAATTCTCTAAGTGCTATACAGCCAATAAGAGTAAATACAAATCACTAAAAAAAGAGGAAACTTGCTTCTCTAACCGTCTCTTTCGGTATGGTTCAGATCAAAAAGTTTGCTTCTGTAGGCCCTTCTTCTGGAATGACAGACTTGCTTCTGTAATCGCCTCTTTCGGTATGGTTCAGATCAAAAAGTTTGCTCCCTGGCCTCCACTTCCAATTTGCTCTTGTAGCCTCCTTTTTTTTAAGGATGGCTTAAAAGGCATAATCTTGTTTCTTCTTTCCGACCACAATCAGGGACCTCCTGGTTGGTTCCCCCAGTGATGATGTCAGTGAATTGATTAGTTCAAAACTGGGCATACCAAATGCAAACCCCAGCTATATAGCTGACGGATTGCGCAAATTCAAGGTCCTGGTCATTAGTACCCCAATCTTGTGGGATACTAGGATAGAAGAAAAACAATGCCCCAGATCCGAAATCTTTTCTCTCATGAAAGATACATGAGACCTTCCAAGCCCCTTGAGGCATTGGAAGCAATTACGAGCTCATTGGGTCTGGTCCATTGTTAAGGAGAATGACTACGGTTATCTCCTGCAGCCGAAACAAATCCTTGTTAAAAAGAAAGAAAAAGAAGAAAGAGGAGGGCATGAATCAGAAGAAGAGATATACCTTAATTAAGAAAAATGACTACGGTCAGAAAGACCTTGTCGGTGGGACACCCCGTTGGATTGATGCAGTCTGGAGGTCTTGTGACATGCCAACTCTTATCCATCACTTCAGTTGAAGAATAGGAAAATATAGCTGCGCTGGTGCATCGACTACAAAAGAGAGAAAGAGAAGAGAGTCAAGAAGAAATTTTCTCACGGCTGAATGATCCTTCATTGAAGAGAGCAGGTGCCTTATATAGGCGAGCTGCTAACTGTGACCTCCAGTTTAGAAGAGATAAGACCAAGATTTTCGGTCAAGATTTTCAGTTCAGATCTCAACAGAATTTATTGCTGTTGTATGGGACGCTTAGATATCACAATCCAGAGATCTCGTCATTAATAAAGGCATGCAACGCTTGGAATTCCCCGCCCAAACGGCTGCATCCCATGGCTTGCGGAAGCCTCTACAAATTCTAGAAAAATCTACGGTCTATTCCGCAAACTTCCAGACGAAACATCACGGGCCAGAATTCCGGAACCCGGATCGCGAGTTAGATATGGATTGTGTAAATCCGCGAACCTCTAAAATTTATGTGGAAACAGATATACAGATACCAGAGTTTTGCGGTGGTTCGCAAATCTTAGACAAAAGATGGTAAGTTCGCTACAAGTCTTTGGAGAACAGCTGCAAGACCGTACCTTAGAAGGCCAAAATCAAGTTCTCTATAAAATGACAAGGAAACTATTACAAAGAGAACTAAAGCAGTGTACACAAGAGTTCTACAATTCAATGGTTCAAAAGGGCTTTTATTTTCTCCTCCGCATCCTCAATGTCTTGTTGGAGGGATTCGTAAGCTTGAATAGTGGCTTGGCGACGTAATTCCTCATCACTGATGACTACATTCTGCGCTGCAGCAGCCTTCAATGTAGCCAATTCAGCATGTATCTCCTGGAGATCTCTGTTTATATTGTCCTGCTGGCGAGATATGTCGACGAGGTTCCTCATTGATTCGTCGCGCTCCTTGGTTATTTTGGCCAAGAAAGCTTGAGCCTTGGAGATGGACTCTTGAGCCTTAATAATAGCTTGGTCATGACTCTTGACAATTGAAGCAGCGGCCTCCACTTGAAGAACCAGAGATTTGCGATCTGATTGACATTTCTCTAAAGAGGCCTTGCAAACAGTTGCCTTCTCTTGAATCTCCTTCTGAGACTTAAGCTGTTTCTCTTTCAGCTTCTGGAAAATGATTTTCACTATCTCGGATTTATCAACACTTTTGGCTTTCGACAGAAATTCAGCGTACTTTTGGAGCTGAGCTATCATAAGCCTAAAAGAAGTGGCTCTATCCTCCCCACCAATGCTAACAATACCAGTTAGATAAATGTTGAGAACATTGGCGAGTGAAGCAAAAGGAACCCCCCTCAGTATTTTCTCAATACAGCGGTCCAAGAAGAGAAAGAAAGTCTCCACTGTGTCCTTCAGTAAATCAGTCTCAAGCATGTCGATCTCTGCATGAGGAGTAATACTGGAGGAGGCAGAAGCGGATTGATCCGCAATAAAGCTAGCACCATGAGGAATAGCACCCCTGAAAATTTCCGCGGAGCTACCAATCATAATCTCTTGAACTGCAGCAACAGTTGGAGTGGCTGTGGCCAAAACCATAGACATGGCAGCCGAGGGAACCACTGCTTCTGAAGTATCAACTGCAGAAGTAGTAATTTTGGCCATCTCACCCGTTTCAGCTCCTGCGATAGTATTGTTTGGGAAAGTCACCTTCGCGCCTATACACTCTAAGTCCGGAGTCGAAACTGGAGCTAGCAAAAAGAAAAAAATTGATAGTTAAGTATCACAGTATCATTTGATAAAATAGCATAATTGCCGAAGAAAGAAGATGAAAACCTAAAGGTTGGACGCTGGATTCTCCAAGTCCGTACACCTCAGGATCGAACACTGCAGGCCCATATACTTCGGTTCGAACCTCCTCGCTCAAAAAGACGTACTTACCATGATCGGAAGGAGGAGTAGAAGAGTGAAAACTGTCACTACTGGCGTCATCATCATCGCCCCATTCATCTTTATCTTCAGAAGGGGGTGCTTCCTTTGGAGAGTCTGGTGCGCGGGCCTCCCCAATGATTTGCACTTCATCATCTGTAGTGCTCTGAGCAACAGGAACCACAGAGTCCTCTTATAAAGCCGAAGGAGCACTAATTTCAATGTTGGCCTGGCCAACATGAGGAGTAGAATCCTTTTGAGGAGCCAGACCCTTTTGAGTAGTGGGAGCAGGGTCATAACAAAGAACAGGTCCTTGGTTCCGACGCCTCTTGAGGGAGCGAAGAGTTAAGGAGGAATCATCTTCATCCTCCTTGGATTCTTCAGTGAGGGGTTCAGCAAGTGGAGTAGGTGTTGCAGTTCTTGTCTCAGGCAGGGTACTCTGCGAATTAGTTCCCCACGGAATAATAGGCAAGTCGCTAAGAGGCCTTAGTCTCTTCCGCTTATGTGAAGATTTCTCAGGAGAAGACGGCAACGGAGGAGAAGTCTTCCTCGATATCGGATCGGGAGAAGCATCAAGGGAGGCAGCCTAAGCCAGTACCTCAGTGTCCTCTTCTCTTTGTTCCGATTTATTAGATGCGTTGTCTCCCCTAAAGTCCTCCATCTCTGCCACTTTCGTGCTGTCGGCCTTCTTTTTCTGAGCATACCAAGCTCTAATCTCCCGCAGACTGGTATGGTGTATATTGAAATTCTGAGGAGCAGAGTTAGCATCCGCGAACCACTTACAGAAGCGAAAGCTCATATTCGAATTCGGGGTCTTGAGCGGAAGATCAAATTTGGCTTAAGTTCCACCTGCAACAAAATGAAACCAAGCTCGAGCTCCCTCCAGAACATTCCCAACAAAGCTTAATTCCCTATTGGGATTACCCACATAGAGCTGATCATACCCAAACTGACGGGCAAAACGACTCGGGTAGTAAGGTTCTATATAGCAGAGGTTCCCCAAACGAAGGACCAAATGTCCTGGGCGGATATTCAACAACCACCAGAAACACTCCAAAGATAGGATAGTGAATTTATCAGCACCATCAGAATCCGTGAATTCTTTCCCGTACCCAGCATTCGAGAAGTATGGAAAACATCTAAAAAACTCAAAAGTTGAGAAACAACGAAGGGTCTTGCGGATCGCGGCCATGTAGCCCCCTTTCCATTGCGACCTCTCATAGTGCTGCACTTTTGGAGCACTTAAATCAATCTGCGAATCTGCAGAACTCATCAGAGTGGGGCAATGTAGAACCAGCCAGGCCATCAAGTAAGTATAAGGAAGTTCTACAAGCGGATTATGAGTCTTAATGATAGGGTCTCCTTTCTTCCTCTGCTCTTTCTTCATACTGCAGAATTTATCAGAGATTCTTCTCAATCCGCTTTGGATACTGCATACCATGGCGGGCAACAAACTAAGTCGCCTGCCCAATACCAGTAGAACGGCTGGGTGTACAGCCCCAATGGGTATGTTTTTCTGCGAAGGAATAACACACTTTTTCAGCCAAACCAGCAAATAACCCACCAAGAAGGCAGGGTCAGATAATGGCTGAAGGGCTTGATAATGAAAACTCTCAAAGAACACCCCAGCTTTGAAAACATCTTCATCAGCTTCGACAACATAAGCATCTGTTCCGAAGCTTGCAATTCTTCTCTCTACCTCTTTTTCAGAAACTGGAGGAAGGCAAGTGAAGTTCGGAGTACTCTTAGAAAAACTAGGCAAAAGATATTGCAGCCACTTCTTTGGCTTCAAACTACGGGTGCCCGATGTATGAGTACAGATATGATAATGGCATAGCAACTCCCAGTAAGTATCATAAGTCAAATGGTCCTGAGTCTTTAATAGATGGAGTTCCTCTCCAGTAGGAACATACTCCTCATACGGGATGTTTCCCATAGGTAAACTCGAGATCTCATGCATCTCATGGAGAGCGAAACCCAATTCGCCTCAGGGGCAAAAGATTGTACAAGTATCAGGATTATACAATTTTAACAAAGCAAAGAAATGGAATCTGCTAGCGGGAATGTCGTGCTGAACCGCCCTGATAGCGCGATATAGCCCCGCATGATGAAGCTGATCTCTAAATGATCGTAGAAAGAAATCGGTCAAAACAGCCCACTCTCCTTTTGAAGAACAGTGAACCCATCCAGGGGGGCAGAAATCCTGAACAGGGAACTCTCCTTGTGCATTGGTAAAACGATGCAAGAAAGTCTGTGCGATTAGGGGAACCTCGCCTCTAGGGAGGTCACGATTAAGCAACCCCGGAAGCAATCCACGAAAACTCTTCCCAGTGCCACGAGGAAAAGCACCTTGAGCATTGAAGCCCCCCAGTAAGATACCGTCTTGCGATCTGTTTATATGCCAGTTCATTTGTCTGGGCATGGAAAGGGATTGAAAGAACAAGAACAGGTAAGACCTCTCCATATTGGGAAAAAACAAGTAGCGACCTTCAACTTGACAAAGCCACTTGTAATCACCATCTTCCAAACCATTGTCGGGCATTGAAACATGATCCCCAAACAAAAAGACAGGTTTAAGCAATGGAGACCGACCTTCTCCCTCGAAAGATGCATTGGTCATCAGCTCTCGCAATGTTGAGCGAGAAAGGTGGAGGATCCTGTCTTCTCTCTCTTGATTATCCGAGGCTGTACAATGGGGAAAGACATGATCAAATCTGAACTCTTTATTCCCATCATAGCCTTCAGAATATCCGAAATAATGATCATTTAGCCAGGGATTCGAGGCGTAATCAACTGCAAAAGACATTCAAATTCAAGACAAAAATAAAAATGAGAAAGGGACTGCTTTTCGACTTTTTACCTCCAATCAAGGGTTCCTGCCGAACCACTATCGAGCTAGATGCAGCTTGAGGATCTTGACGACTCTTAGCAACGGCGTCGAAAGAAGAAGCTTTCTTCGGCATCTTTTGCAGAGGGAGGAAATCTCTCACACGGAGAATCAGATAGAAAATTGAAGACGAGAAGTCTAAGGAGTCCAAACAAAAAACTCAGATTTCAAATTTCTCGAGATAAGGGCAACCTCTCGTAAAGTGGAGGTTATATAGCCGGTGATTTGACGGCCAAGATCTTTGAACAGACGTGATATCCGGCTTGAATAGCGTGGATACCTTTTCATTTAATGCGGCTCATAAAAACGCCTCGAATCTGACGCCATAGGAAAACAACCGCCTGCCAGCCCTCCCGCAAAAGCTCGCGACCCTAATACAGAGTCGGTTTCTCCTCAAAAAGCGAAGTTCGTGACCCTAATACAGTGCCGCTTTCTTCTCAAAAAGCGAAGGCTTGCGACCTTAATGCAGAGTCGCGCCCCTTCCGAAGACAATTTGCGACCCTAATACAGAGTCATTTTCTACTCAAAGATGAAGGCTCGTGCCCCTAATACAGAGACGTGTTCCTTCCAAAAGAAGAGTTCGCGACCCTAATACAAAGTCGTCTTCTACTCAAAGATGAAGAGTCGCACCCCTAATACAGAGACGTGTCCCTTCAAAATCAAAAAGTAGTAGTGGCGCTAATACAGAGTCACAGACTTCAAACAAACACAATGGAAGTCCTAATACAGAATATTATATCCAAAGTATTCCAAAACTCCTCAAAGAATCATGAGAGTTTTGGAAATTTTGGAGGGAGTTTTGTCGGTGAAAAATTCTGAAAAAGCAAAGCAAATCCACGAATTCAGAGACAGAAGCCCGCAACTCATCGGATCCTCGAATCTAAGAAACTGAGGTACGCGAATCTAAGAAACTGAGGTCCACGATCCAGACGACGGAACATCGCGAATCTAAAGCTGAGATTCGTGACACTACCCATAGCTTTCGGGTGGGGGTTTAATACAAAGTCACCCGATCCGAACAGAAGAATTGCCACATCGGATCGTGAAAATAACTGCTAAACGAATGCAGCGGCGTTACTTTGATCGTGGGAATAATCACCTAACGAATATGGCGGCACTTCTCGGATAGTGGGAGCTAACGGTCGAGCAAAATATGGCGAGACGTTACTCCAAGCTTCCTATAAAAGGCGAAGAGCAAAATACACACGGACAGGGACAGAGGAGAGCACGGCAAGAAGAGCTTCTTTCGAAAAACTATCTTTGCGATCAAGAGCCAAAAAAAAAAACCTTTTTTTTCCCTTTAGCCAACTGAGAGAAATTGTACGGAGTGTCAACGAAGAGCAGGATCGTCCTCTATAGCTACCTAGAAACCCAGTATTAAACAAAGAGGGAGAGCAATCTTCCTCATCTTCTGTAAACAGAAAACCGTTCGATTGTAACCCTTTTATTGAAAAGACTTCGATATAAAGAGCGTGCAACTTTCATGGCAAACACACGTTGTTCAGCAGGTTGTTCAACAGCTTCAGGAATCTGTTGAACTTCAGTATCTACTGGATCAGGCTCAATAGCTTGTGGAACTTCATGGACTGATCCTTCAATATGCATTTGTACTCGAGGCGTGTTGTTAACAACAATGATCAGTTTGTTGCTTGAAGTGGAACACTGAGCATCTGAATGATCTTTCTCAGGACCAGTGCCCCGGGATTGATCGCTCCCACTAATCAAGTCATTCTCAAGAAATTTTGCATTTCTTGATTCCACAAATCTAGTGCTATGAGATGGGCAATAAAATTTGTATCCCTTAGACCTTTCTGCATATCCAACGAAATACCCACTTATGGTCATTGGGTCTAACTTCTTTTCATGTGGATTGTAGACTCTTATTTCAGACGGACATCCCTAAACGTGTACATGTCGTAAACTCGGTTTCCAACCTTTGAATAACTCAAAAGGCGTCTTTGGTACAGCCTTGGTTGGAACTCGGTTTAATATGTACACAGCCGTCTTAAGAGCTTCAGTCCACAAGGAGTTAGGAAGCTTGGAGTTGGCAAGCATGCTACGCACCCTGTCCAATAATGTTCGGTTTCTTCTTTCAGCTACCCCACTCTGGTCCGGAGAACCAGGCAAACTGTATTGGGCAACAATCCCATTTTCTTGAAGAAACTTCGCAAATGGACCAGTCGCTTGTCCACTCTCAGTGTATCTACCATAGTATTCTCCACCTCTATCGGATCTCACGATCTTAATCTGTTTACCGCATTGTTTCTCTACTTCAACTTTAAAAACCTTAAAAGCATCTAGAGATTCATTTTTACTGCTAAGCAAGTAGAGATACATGTATCGTGAGTAATCATCTATGAAAGAGATGAAGTATTTATCACGGTATGCATCTAAGACTGGACTACAAATGTCTGAGTGTATGATCTCCAGTAATTTAGAGCTTTTTTTGGCACCCTTTTTCGACTTGTTAGTCTGCTTGCCCTTAATGCAGTCTATGCAAGTCTCAAAGTCGGTAAAATCTAGAGCACTAAGTACTCCATCATTTATCAATCTTTTAATTCTATCAATGGAGATATGTCCCAATCTCCGATGCCACAACATAGAAGACTCTTCATTTACAACACATCGTTTTGTACCAACATTTTCATGAACGTGCATAGTAGTATGGTTATCATCATTTTGTAAATTAAGCAGAAAAAGACCATCAGACAAAGTACCATATCCAATAACATCAAATTTATAAAATAAATTAAAACCAGAGTCTGAAAACTTAAAGGAATAACCAACTGATACAAGTCTGGAAACTGAAATCAAATTCTTAGAAAATTTGGGAATATAAAAGGTCTTTTCTAAATTTAAAATGAAACCACTACTTAGAACCAATCTGCATGTGCCAATGGCTTCCACATGTGAGGGCATCCTGTTTCCTGAATAGATGCTTCACTCAATTCCCACTGGTTTCCGCAGGTCTCACAAGTCCTGCAATGAATTGGTTACATGGATCGTAGAACCAGAATCAATCCACCATGTGTTATGATTAACATCAATCATATTGGATTTATAACAAACAAGTGAGAGTTAAGTACCTTTCTTGTCAAGCCACTTCATGAACTTGGAGCATTGCTTCTTAACGTGCCCCTTCTTCTTGCAAAAGAAGCACACAATCTCCTTCTTAATGTCCTTTTGAGGAGGGATTTTACCCTTTCCCTTGTCCTTGGCCTGATCATTCTTCTTCTTTCCTGGAGTCGTCAAATTTACGATTTTCTTTTCACTTCCCTCCATAAGTAGCCTGCTCTCTTCCTAAACACACATGGTTAGCAACTCATTAATGGACCATTTATCCTTATGTGTGTTGTAGGAGATCTTGAATGGGCCATATTATTGAGGCAAAGTGCAAAGGATATAGTGAACCAGGAATGAATCGGACATCTCAACTTCCAATGTCTTGAGTTGGGCCGCTATATCTCTCATGCGCATGATATGATCGCGCACACCCTTAATGCTGGTGAGCTTCAAAGATGAAAACTGCATAATGAGAGTGCTGACCATTGCTTTATCTGAAGTGACGAATTGTTCGTCAATAGCCTTAAGCAATTCTCGGACTTTGTTATACTGCTCGACGGAACCCCTAAGACCAGCAGATATTTTCGTCTTTATGAACATAACAGAGAGGCGATTAGATCGCTCCCACTTTTTATAAAGATCAACTTCATCAGGGATACTGGTCTCAATAATAGCAGGTGGTTCGTCTTTCCAAATAGCATAATCAATGTCCATCCAATCTAAATGAAGGAGAATTCTTTCCCTCCACACTTTATAATTGTCACCTTTGAGCTCAGGAATATCACATTTCATATCAGAAAAATTCATAGGTACTGCATAAATCAAACATTCATACTCATGTTACAAAATTTGAGGCTAACATAATATATAACATGTTCTACCAATGTAAAATCATGTATAATATGAATCTAGTGACATAAAACTTACCTGTGGGCTAAAGTTCTAATTCAATTAGATTCATCTTAAATTCATGATAAAACTATCAAATTATATTCCATTTCCTAATCCCTGTGGGTAAATTAGAAAATATAGTTTGATATTTTATCCTAATTAATCATGCAAATATAATAAAAATTCCTGTGGGATAAAATCTATTATATTCAATATGACTAACCACAATTAATGTCATAATGTGATCCTAAAACACTTAATATATAATTTTGCATAATTAAAGATGCTGTGGCTACTCCTTAATTAATTGAAATTATATGGATCACACAACATTTTATTTAATTCACAAAATATGATCATATAAATTGCACAAAACCATAAGCAATATAAACACAAAATTAAAATTTTGATGTACTAAATGATTTAACTTAATATTGTATGTATAATAAAATAATAAAATTATACACACAAATCAACCAAACAATTTTAGCACATAAAATAAATCACAAAAACACACACACATATGTATACGTATTTGAATTCAATAAGAAAACAAAATAACACATATATATTAAGCCCAAAATCATACATAAAGGCCTAAGATAAACATAAAACGTTGAATCAGCTTAATGAAAAACGAAATGTCAATTTTGACATAATCGAAACTTAAAAATAAAGCAAGGCAGAGGATGAAAATTTAACGAAGCTCTGATACCAAATGTTAAAATAAATCGATCCTAAACATATTCAGTGATCTAAATGAACATTGATGAATTAAAAGCGGAAGCAAAAATTGAATCGAAATTCATACCTCCAGCCATTGCAGTTCAAACTATAAAAACACTCAAGGGAATGTGTTTAATTTCGGTTTGGGTGCTTCTAAACCTCACACAAGCTCAATTAGATGGCGTATTTTTGACTGTAGGAGATTGTAAGGTATAGGGACCTAACCTGAGGAGAAACACGGTATTAATAGGCTCTGTCCATCACCGAGCCGTTTTCCACCGAGCACAAAACGTAGGGCAGTTTTGAACGTGATTTCATTTCTAAAATCGTGGAATACATGGATCATATCTTTAACTTTCTCAAATCGGTTGTTACCGATTCTCATCTTTAACTTTCTCAAATCGGTTGTTACCGATTCTCATGGGAAGAGGAAAAACTAACAAAAAGTTCATGCAAAATCATCCAAATAAAAGTCATGAGATCTATTGGAAAATTTAATGTGTCAGTAGAACAAAGAAATTATCTTTGCTGATGAAGGAACCATTGCTGCCAACAAAGGTAAACAAGTTATCCTAAGGTGACTAAGTATAGCTCCGCCAACAAAGGCTTATCTCTACTAATGAAGAAGAAATTCATCTCTATCAATGAAGAGCCAACTTTGCCAATGAAAGGAAACTATTCGAACCGACAAAGGCAAATTATCTTTGCTGATGGGTAGTTATTCAAACTTATCAGATTATGGGTGTTGTATCGTCATGATCTCCTCAAATTAAGATGAAAGCTACAATCTCCCTTCTATAAAACAACTCTTGAACCATTAGGAAAGGGGGATCAAAATTCAGTTTCTAGAATCCAAGAGAGAGAGAGAGAGAGAAAGCAGATAAGAGAAGGAAGCTCAGGAGTTAATCTTCTTTCTCAATCAAGGTTCTTGCTAGATAGTCAATATAAGTAGAAGAAAGACCACTTTATACTCACTCTCTCCAAAAACTCTGTTGTAACATCCCTAGATTGTAAAGAGTGAAATTTCATTTTGATAAAAGTAAATCTTGAGTATTGCAATTCCTAAATTTATAAATCTTTTTTTAGTTTTCTCTATAGTGACTTCATCTTCTTTTGCTATTGTTAATGGTAAAAATCAAATTGGCGACTCCGTTAGAGAATTATTCTAGCCGAGTGAAGGAATTTGTGCTGCAATCCGGCAACATGACACTTGATAGGCATTCTACCGATCAAATTCAACTAGGATAAATACGAGGAGTTCCTTCAATAATAGGACTCTCTCTCTCTGAATCCAACACCAACTCATTCTGCAACACAAGAATTCACCAGCAAAGTTCAAAAATAGATTTGACCCTTGGAATTTACATTCTTTTAACCATATTTGCTTATTTTTATATAAAAGTTATCTACATTCTTATTAATTATGGCTTTATATAAATTTATACGATCATATTGGGACACGACAAGATCTTTTCAGAAGAAAAAAATACTTAATAAAATCTGCACTGCCAAGTAAAATAAAATAACACGGGGACTTTTTAGCAAATTTGGGATATCTTGTCAGAAAAATGAATATTAGATAACCGAAAACACGAACCTGGATGTGGTGAATGGTTTTTTTTTAAGAGATAGATATTACTTTATTAAATCTAAAGCGTAAACCAACTCCGTTGTAGTCTAGTTGGTTAGGATACTCGGCTCTCACCCGAGAGACCCGGGTTCAAGTCCCGGCAACGGAATATTTAATAACTTCTAAATATTTATTCTCGTCGATTTTTTAAAACGCAAGTTATTCTTCAACAGTCTCTTTTCCAGCGTTAGATAGAATCTCTTCATAATATACAAAATGCATTTGGATTAGAAAGGGTTAGTAGAATATCCGATTCCAAATGAACCATAGTAATCTCCTGCGAAAATCTAAAAGGGTTTGTATGCCGAATGTGAAGAACCACAATGCTTCCTAAAGAAAACCTCACGGATTGAGTCCTAATGAGTAAATACATAAACTGTATCATGTGTATTTGTAAGATCTGTACGCGTCATTGCTAAATACAATCTGCCTATGGAGATTTACATGCAAATGATACATGAGAGGTATAAGTGAGCTTATAGATGGATCATACATATCTACCATAGAATCGGAGTCTATAAAGAATATGAATCTAGATTCAATATGCTCATGGTTCTTATGCATAAAATAAAGTAATTTATGACCTTATATTAGCTTTATTAATCCATTCTTTTTATGCAAGGGGACTCTTGGATTGGGAAATGGGTCAACATAATTTTCTTTTCATGAAACATAAATATATAGGTGCTAGACTTTCTATAATTCTTAATATCTAAATCAAATAAATAGGGACTATCTACCAAAGTACATGTAGCATCCATGTAGGACATCATAATAGGTGCAAGATAACACTAAATAATAGAATAAAAATTCTTATCAACTCAAGTGACTTTGTACGGTTGTCAGTGTAGTTCAACTTTGAGACTCATCCTCTGAACAACGAAACGATATTCACGCAATTGCCTTCATCAATTGTAACTTTATAACTTTTACCGTTTTGTTTAACACAGGTATGAGATACATTAGATCTATACCAATCCTTATCTCTAGATACATTATATAAGTATCTAACAACGTGTAAATTTGTACTAATTAGATCATCCTCAATATCACTAAAATCTCACTGAGGTTCATAGATTTCTTCAATTCTATGTTCATTTGTATTATGGACCTTGTCTATTACCAAATTTCTTGTGGGATTTTGATAAGTAAAATAACCAAAACTATGATATTCAAAGCACTTACTTTTTCATATAGCTGGTTTTGATGGCTCATTGATGATAATTTTACCTTTATATCCTTAACAACAACATTGGTGTGTGTAGTAATAGTGTCAAATTATCACTTAGGATACTCCGTGGATTTAAAAGTGGACTTTTTATCAAAAGATATTTGTAAATGTCTTGCAATTGAAGCATACTAAAATGCATTCTCAACAGAATCTAAAGATTGCATGAAAACTTCATGCTTGAGCTCAGGTTCGAGTACCATGTGCAATCGTGAAAGGATAAGGCAACTCTTCCTGGATGCCACATCACATTATAAGCTTATCTAACTTATGTATGCATTTAGTTATATTCATATTTTTCTGTCTTAAATTAAACAGCTAATAAAAAAGGTAACTCCTAAAAGTTGGAAAAAGATATTTCTTTTCATCCTCTTCTTTCATTTCGGTCCATATTTTAATTGGTTCCCAATACTTTCTTGCTAACCATCTCTCAAAAAAGATCCAATATATTTTAGCTTACCCTTGTACTTTTATCTTAGCGAAATTGACCCTCCGGGCCTCTAAATCCCATATGATTAAAAAAATGGTACATATCTGCTAACCAACTACAGGAAAGTTAGGAGTTATAAATGCTAGGGGTCATAAGTGCCGTCAAAAGAAAGAAGATCTATCTTGGTCTTGCCTGTGATGTCATCATGTGGTTTTTCATCCTCAAAATTGTTACATCCTCTAGTATTATCATATCTTTCTGGCCTACCCTCATTCATTTGATTATTTCCAGCGAATTGTTGTCCATCTAACTCGTGTCTTTAAATTATCTAGATGTATGTTGATTACATTTAGGCAAGTTTAAAGTTTTTGATTAGTGTCTATAATTTTGAAATTTGAAGTATTTTATTAGTGCCCATAATTTCGTTTAATTTATTCAAGACTTCAGTAACAGATGACTTATTTAACTTTTTTTTCACTATGAAGCATACAATAGCTATCCTATATGCATGTGCAATCAATCTCACTGATAAATATGCAAAAATCTTAGACACATACTTAAATATGTGACTATATGATCAAAATAAGATATCATAATGGCCGAAAGTTGTTATATGAAAAGAAATGCAATTCTTTTTTATGCAATAAAATACAATACACAAAGAAAATCTGTGGAAAATTATAATAATATTACTATGTCTATGCAAATAACAAAATTGAGTGCACAATCAACAGACAAGACGATCGTTATAACTAGAAGTTACCTCAATGTTGTTTTGTAATTCACATTTGAGTACGAAATCCTTAGAGGGTCATTGGGATCCATATGCGAAGCATGAATTCATAAATTCCACAAAAAAAAAATCATTTAGAAAATAATCTAAAATTAATATGGCTCTAATATGGCTTTGGCAGCTCAGGATTGACTTGGACAAGCCACGAAAGCCATTATTAGCTCTATACGCCTGAAATCGAAGTGCTTTTTCCATTGCCATTACAAATCAATTGCAATAAAAAAGTACAAATCTTTATTTCGGATTACAGGGAAAGTAAAGATATCACTCTTCTCTTTTTTTATTGTCGTGGGCTCTCTTGGGCAATGAGAGAAGATGGATCTTGTTTTATGTGGACGATCCGAAAACTCGTTGGCTTCTCTTGATCCGAACTCATGATCTCTCCTCAGAGATAACTCTGTTTTTAGGGAGAAATAGTTGAGACGCTTGAAAATTCTTCTACGTTCTTCTGTTGTTGAAGTCTGTTGGATTCTTTTTTTTTTTTTTTTTTGATCTAGAGAGGGCAATTTATAGCTATTGGGAGCATTAATCTCTCCATAATCGGAGTATCTAATTTCACATTATGATAGAGTTGGAAGTTATAACAGTTTTTCCCATGATTTTAGTGTAACGTATGCACAGAGGCAACATAGTGCACCTGTTTGGGAGTGCGCAAGCCTAGCGCTTTCGCACAGAGCTGATGCCCTAGGTGGTGCATTGGCCTAGCACTCCCACGCCCAAGTGGGTGCCGCGCACAAAGCTAGCATCTAGGTGGTGCATTGGCCTAGCACTTGCATGCCCAAGTGGGCATGCAAGCCTAGTGCGCGTGCGCCCAGGTGGGCGTGCGAGCCTAGCTCACACGTGCCCAGGTTGGTGCACGGGCTTGACTGCCAGCACCCACTTGGGTGCGCCTGGGGCTAGCCTCTCACGCTCACTTGGGTGTGGCTCCAGTTAGGGAGCATTCTAGATACGTTAATTCGGCCTCTTTTTTTCTGAACAGATTGTTCCAATTTTTCAATGTCTACAGGCTCAGCTCAATATGGCGGCTCGACTCAAGATGGTAGCTTGGGTCCAAGCCGGCTTCAGTCGGCCCAAAACTTAGTCGATGTCATTGAATTCAGCTCTGGTGGACTTAAGTTGGCTCGGATCAAGCAAATATTTTCTTTTATTTCTTTACTTTTCCGTCTCTTTTCTCTTTTTCCCATCAGTTTTTTTCTAGGTTTTTTTTTTTGACTTTTTTGAATTTTTTTCAAATTGAACATGTAAAAATAAAAAATAAAATAAAAAAGAAGATGGAAGAATAAGGTGGTGGACTTGAGTTTTGATATCAATTTGACATAGGAGGGAGGAAAACTAGGGTTTGTAATGGAGATTTGGGCAAGAATTAAGGGATTTGAAAATAAATTAGGGTTTAGATCTCACATACAGATGAGTTACACATCCGTTTTCTCACGAATCACTCGACAAAAGATTTGGAAGAGCAAATTACATGCTCTCTCAAATATCCCGAAATCATTCTCGGACTAAAATTAGAGTTTTACTGAAAATATATAGTAAATCGTAAATAAGATAAAAATAAATCCAAACAAATCTTTTGAAATCCTAATTGAATCCCTAATTCAATGTTATCGCTAATCCAATGTTAGCTAAATCTAGATAAATAGATAAATCTTTTGAAATTTTAACTAAATTTCTAGTTCAATTTTTTCTCTAATTTAGATAAATTTGATTGTTATTTACTTTTATCATGAGCCTGCTAGGCTTAACTAACGACTCTGAAGGTAAAGTGACTCATAGATTACGCGAGGCTAGAGGGGAAAAAAAAAGCATTTATATATGATAATTATGCAAGAGAAAATTTCTATTTTCTGTTGTGATGGATTCTTTTTCTGAATAGAGAGGTTTCTAAAGAATGCAAAATATGGGAGTTTCCAAACGAGCACACCATTTTTCTTACTGAGCCCATTTTATAGTGTTATATTGGAAGCCAGAACAGTTATAAAGTGGGCTCACTAGAAAAAAAATGTGTGCTCCTTTAGAAACTCCCCAAAATATCAACTCCCCTAAAGAAATCATCTGCATTTTCTTTTTCTCCCCTTTTGAGCCAAGGACATAATACTATCTCAAACAAATCTAATTTTTCACGCATTACTCAAGTGGGAGAAGTCTATTCGACAAATTCCATTGATTAAATCTGAACCTAGTCTACTAATTTAAATAAATATAATCTAATTTTAAAGAATAAAAACCGTGAATGCATCAATTAATATTATTTCTATTCAATAAAATTAATTATTCAATCATGAATCTGGGAGCTCTCATTGTCCAATCTATTTACGGTTTGCCTCGGCGAATCAACAAAAATGAATTGATGAATCAGCCATTAATTAAATTGCAAGGCTCTAAAAGAGCTTTAGGATGCACCAAGAATCGAATACGACATATGCCCAAATCCTTGTCCAGGTCAGTTTGATTGTCAAAATTTCAACGATCCCTCAACTAAAAATCGCACCTTTACTTATAGAGAAATTAAAGAACCGAACTTGTTGGTTTAAAGATGTGATGACGAAGAACAAGAAAAATATATAATGCAAAAAAAGAAAAAAAGAAAAAATATGGGGGTATTTACAGTCTTGTCCTTAAATCTTTATAAATTATAATTTAGTCCCCCCAAATCTTCATATTTAGAATTCAATCTCTCAAATCCTTTAAGTTACTATAATTTAGTCCTCTGTCTAACTTCTATTAGAACTATTTATATTGTGGCCAGATTTTTCCGTTATAACCCCGATTTCCTTCACTTAATTTCTCCTTCCCTCTTCCTCCTTTCTTTTAAGTAATTATTGGGTTTCTCCCTTATTCTTCTATTATTTTTCTATTCATTTATTGGGTTTTCTCTCTATATTGAGATCAAAGGGGGAGAAACCAATAAATAAATAGAGAGAGAAGAGAAGAACAAGGAGGAACCCAATAAAAATTGAGAAGAGAGGAAGAAGAGAGTTGGGAAATTAAGTAAATAAAATAAGGATATAACGGAAAAATCGGACCAAAATATAAACAGTATTAACAGAAATTAGATAGGGGACTAAATTGTAGTAACTTAAAGGATTTGGGAGACTAAATTCTAAATATGAAGATTTGGATGACTAAATTATAATTTATAGACAAGGGGCATATCTGTAAATAATCCAAAAAATATATGATAGATAAATAAACGTAGATAGATGATTTCAAATATAGTCACCGGCTAAACTTGGGACTCTCTCTCGAGTCTCTCCCCCCTTTGTTATTTTCGCTCCCAATATCCCAAAAAAAAAAAAAAAAAAAAATTGGTCTCCTTTCTTCCCTTTCTAAGTTCTATTTCTCATCAAAACTTGTAATTTTCTCCTGAAAATTACAGTGCAGAATCACAGAAGGGACGGAAAAGGGAGGAAAGTTGATTGCTTTATCATATAAATGTGATGCTTTGTTTCCCCTTCAATCAAAATTGGTCTCTTTTGATAAAAAATGGGACTTTTTGGCTCTTTCTTTGGGAGGGAAGGGAGAAAGTTCATCAAGAGGAAGGATAGCGATGCAGGGCAACAAGGTCGGTCCTTTTATTATTTCTCTATCCCTTGTTTCTCTGTTTAAGTTGGGTTCTTTTAATCTAAACTGTGTTCAAAATGTGATTTTGATTATGTTTTCTTGTGCGTATTTAGATTATAACAAATGGGTTTGATCTTTTCTAGCTGTTTAGTACCTGAATTCATTGCACATTGTCGCCCCTTTCATTAGGCTTTAATTTTTATCTGCATTTATTTGGTACTTTTGCATTTAATCATTCAGCATTGTATTGATGATTGTCAATACTCATTGGTAAATTTATGGAATGGGTTCTAAACTTTGGGTGATTTCTTTTGACATTGACGATTTTTATTTTTTTGTATTTAGTTATTTGGTACTCTGTAGATTTTTTATATATTAACTTTTTGTTTTCACGCTTGTTCTTGTGGAAATACTTGATCCTCGAGATTACATTATGTCTTTGACTTCCGACAGTTGGTGTGTTTTGGTAGTCGATACATAAATTCAGTCATCAGAATTGATTGATTTGGCATATTAGGACCCACGTTTACAATAAATTATTGACTATCAGTTTAGGTTGAATGGTTTTGCATGTTCTACCAGTTCTTATTGTTTCTTTTGGTTCTCGTAATCGCTAGGTACGAGTGAGCATTTCTCATCATCTAGGTGGGCCAGTTTTTTACAATTAAGGATGCATCCACCAAAGAAAGAAAAAGAAAAGAAAAGAAAAGAATTCTTGTGAAAATGAGAATGTTGAGATGCATGGCGATGAAATATCAGATAAGAAATTTTTTTAGCGTACAAAAAAAAAAAAAAAAAAAAAGAATAACGTGCATATGAACTTAAAGTAGTTTATAACTTAACTGAATAAGATGTGTGAGATGGTTTCGAAGTGTGACACTGGAAATCAAAGAGCAAGCCCATTTGGAGTAAATGATCTTAGTTGGAAGAGCTAATGTGGCATACACCAATAGTAATCCATGAACACTATAAAGATGAATATGATGGTTGGTAATTTATAGTGGGGAGCATCTGTAATATATATGGAGTAATCCACGAACGTGATTCAGAAGAAAACAACTCGGGATAATGTGGTATGCTAAATAAAAGTTTTGCTCTTTTCCAAGGAATAGAGGAAGAGTGAGATGAACATGCGGCACATGATTGCTACTCTCAAAGAAGATTTAAACTTTAAGCCATGGTTTTAATTTTTAATATCAGTCGATACCATATATTATTGTATATATCGTACCCCACTTGGAAGTACGTGATACTAAGAAACACGGATATGCTGCTGGGGATATTGAATCTGTATCAGATGCTTGTCTGATGCAAATACGCCACAAACATGCTAAAAACTGTGTCGAACATGCTAAAAATCGTGTCAGACACATGATGCTACATGTCCAATAAACTAAAGGAAAAAATGTTTTGTCATTATCGTGACTGAGCTTTTTATAGGTTGTGCCTAAAAAAAGGAGTTAAATAGTCTAAAATAATCGAAAATAAATATTACTAATAGTAACATCCGTCTATACCTAATTAGCTTTATAATATTATCTTTTATTGCAATGTTGAAAATAACGCGTTATGTAACCCGTTATATTGCGTTATGAAACCTAACAGAACTTCAGTGCTACGTAACAACTGAAAATAACTCAGTGCACCTTAACAATACGTTTTTTATGTTATTTTACTTTATATTACGTAACGTTACGTTAAATTACGTTATGTTACGTTATTTACAATTATTTTCTTAGTAAGTCTATATTGTTATTGATTGTTATTTTAATTATTAGCAAATTGCTTAAATTTTCATACTTGATTAGTTGTTGACTTATTCGATTACTTGTATAATTGCTAACTTACTAATTTGCAATTGTTTTCTTATTTGCTTGTTATAATATCTCTTCGGTTACTGAAATATTTTACTTGTTGATTCTATTGAATTTTTATTAGAACTGAAATCAACAATTACAAATAAAATAAATTGAACATTACAAAATATAAATTATAATAATGATAATAACTGAATTGAAATAAAAAATTGGAATCTCATTTTCTTGTTTAGATGATGACTGGAATTACGACTGCAGACTTAATATAATTTATGAAAAATGTAAAAATTATTGTAAAACTTAATATAAAATTAGAATAGATTATGTACTACAAAATGATTGTATATTTTTTTTAGAAATTTTAAGTTTATTTTTCAAATTATAAACATTATTTTATATAGTTTTATAGTTATTTTTATTAAATAAATAGAAAATTGTATAACCTACTTTATGCATTACGCTATATGCGACATAACCTAACAGAGGCAAAATGTTACGTTACCGTTATCGCTATTTTAAACATTGCTTTATTGTTTCCTTGTGGACATGAGTCTTGTTTGATCTCTATATTTGAAAAAATGACTTTTTATATTCACATTCAATGTTGATCTTATCTTTTTACCTTTAGAGGGTGAGAGAAAGAGATACTTGCATGGTTGCTAGTGAGGCTTGTCCTTTGTAAATGAATGAAGAGACGCAAACTAATATAATGTCAGTGTTTTCGTATTGGATATATATATATATATATATATATATATATATATATATATATATATATATATATATATATTATGTGTCTTTGTCGTGTTTGTGTCTTCATTTTTTCACAAATAATGTATCCTGTGTCCGTATCCAAATCCATACCCGACGTAATGCACTATCATATAATATCGGTCTAGTTTTTTATTTAATTTTATCCAAACGAACAAACGCCTGTTGTATTCCAGTTAAGAGAAATTAACATAACGAAGTAGCAGAATAAAAGTAAGGCACTCTTTTACCTATCAAGGTCTAGAAATAAATACAGGCATAATACAAAGCAAAATAGAAAAACAAAAGTATCCCACTGAGTCAATGCCGGATAAGAGCAAGCATGCTGATCGCTCCTTGGAGAGTTGAATTTCCCCATCTGATCCATCATCCGATACTCTCGATATTTCTGATATTGCCGATTCTGATACTATAAGCGGTCAACCAAGAATGATATCAACTTTGATATTTTAAGCCTTGTTTTAAATAGTTGATAGGAATCAATGGCATGATCTTTTCTAGGGTCTTTAATTTAGTGGTATGCATCAAATTACTAATCTTAATTGTTGGTTCCATTGAAGAAGGTTAAACTCTATATAGTATATAGGAGTCAAAACATGGTTTTTTTTCTTGTGTCTTTAATTCTATGATGTGCATCAAATCACTAATCTTTAGCTATTAGTGTGAAGTTTGTTTTCTTCATTTGTCTTCTTTTTAATTTTTCAATAATTGATTTCTATAAGTATACCCCTTCAAATACTTTCTGTTTGAATTTTTCCCCTCTGCCCTTATTTGAGTAAATACATAAATGATTTTTCCTATTGTCTACTTTCAGTTGAATAATAAATAATAAGTTAAATTTCTTTACTATTCTGATTGGTTCACTTGATCCCTAGTCTTGTTCATTATCCCACATTTATTTGTTAGGAAAACACTAATATTTACATTCTTTTTTCTTATTACAATTGGTGTATTCTTTCCATCCATTTCACAGGGTTAATACGCTTCTGTGTTGCAACTTTTATGCAAATGACTGTTTCTGTTGGATTCTCTTTCTGATACTTTCTTACAGGTCCTATTCAACGGAACAAACTAGGTTAACCTAGTTGAGAATACAAATGGGGAAGAATAAAGAGTGCTTTCATGTTACTACCACTACCTTTGAGGGGAAAGTGCTAGTGATATGGAAGAAAAGTATAGTTTGAATCGTCCATTAGGCTTTGCAATTTTTCATGTTCTTTCATTTGTTACACATAGAAGCAATTCCTTGACTATCCTTCTCTTTTCGTCACATGCCTTTGAAATAAAAAATAGCTAGCCTTCCCCTGCAATTTTCAAGTTACCTTTTAATGTAACCAACCTTGGAAATCTAGAGGAGCTGTTCTTTATAAGTTTCTGTGGTTATGGAGCTTACTTGGCCTACATGTGGAGGTTTGTATCTGTCATTGTGTTTGTATGTTGATTGGAATTATTTCCATAAAACAAAGAGAACTTTAAGTTTCTGTGTGTTTTATGTTAATTGGCCTATATATGGATGTTTTTATGATTTATTTATGTTTGCCAAGTTTTATTGTATTGTACTATGCTTCTTTATGTTTCATTAAACACTTTAACAGAACATGGTGGCTCTATCACCTATGTCTTATCGTCCAAAATAATAATAAATAAGTTCAAACGAAATGCCTGCAGCAGTTGCTCTCAGTTCATATTAACATGGCTTTTAACTTCTGTATTATCCCTCTTTTTAATTGGAAGGAAATATGATAAGATAGACCCAGCCTTGGCTCTTTTAATCAAGAGTTTTCCAAATGAGTACATGACACCAAGATAGACAACCATACAGTATAATAAACCGGGTGGTTGGATATTCTAGTAGGCCCCAGGTAAAGAATGCTTGGTAGGGAACTTAAAGAGGAATAATAGAGACTCAGATAAAGGATTGACACCCCTATTACTTGATGAACAACATAGTGAACTATGTAGGAGCCGGTTACAATTCAATGTATGTCTTGCAAAGTTTCTCATGTACCCATGTAACTGAAATGTAATGACTATATCTGGTCAAGGCAGCAATGTCCAATCTGGCCACAATCAGGATATACACCACAATTTTCTTTGCTCCTTGTTGACTGATTACCCTTGCTCAGGACGCCACCTGAGAATTATAGAACGCAAAAATCTATTTGAAGAATTCTTTTTCAGAATAAAAATCATCCTATTTCTCACAAACGTATCTCAAAATAATGTCATAGATTAGATACTTACCACTTCCGCTTTTCTCCTTGACCCCCATTCTCCCCTCTCTTTGCTTTGAATACAATAATCAATTTTAGATATAGAAAGTTCAAGGCAGGTTTCTTCTCCAGTAACGATAATCATACTGATCCCTCATGTTTATCCGAGACACTTCAATTTTGAGGTATATTGGAAGATTTTTTAGATACTTGATGAGAATTTATTCGATTCTGCCAGGCTATATTGCACTACCACTCATATGGTAAATAAATCAATCACTGTTCTACCAGTTATTTTCCTACTGTGAGATTTAAATATAAATTCTAAACACCAGGTGGATCAAATGTATGAACCTGTCCTTCATACTGCCCTTCAAGCTGTTCTCTGTCTACTTCCAAATTGCTGACATATTTATCATCTTTGACTGTATCACCATTCTCTTGCAATTTCTCAAGATTGCATTCCATCAAGCTCTATTGGAGTCCATATAACTAATATGGTTGCATGGACACGGACACACTGACATTGGGTGCGACAAGACACGATTCACTATCATACTACAAATCTTGAAAAAACAAACAAAACCAAAATAATATGACCAATAAAAAGTGTCTTGTTCAATATGGTATCCAGCACGGCTCAGCTTGAGAACAGAAGTGTCTGTGCTACCTTGAAGTGATCCAAAAGGCTAATCATGATATGAATTCATCTAAACCTGTTTATTTTGATATCTTCAAATGTTACTATACATCTTTTCTGGAAAGCTCCTGTGTAGGATTCCTTGAGAAACCTGGATACTCAACAAGTTAGTAATGATGTATTTTTCTCTGTTAAACATATAACTTCTGTGTCAAGATTTAAAATATCGGAACCATACCAGTATCAACCAATCACTTATGATATCAAACTCGGTAATATCAGGTGTAATGTATCAGCAATATAGGTAATACTAGCAATATCATACTAATTTTTTATGGTATATCGTATATTACGTTCTCAATATCTGACACAATGTGTGATATTTATTGGTCTCAGCCGGTATTTCAAACATGTTCTTAATCATCTCACATTTTGAGGCTTTTCTTTTTCTTCTTTCTTCTTTCTTTCTTTTTTTTTCCTTTTTCTTTTTTTTTTGAGAGAGCACTTTGATGGCTTTGCAGGTCGTGCTCTAGAAGAACTGCGAGGTTCTCTGTACAATGATTTTAATGCTTCAGAAGGCGCAAGACGCAAACAACAAAGATTATGTGGTCCAGTTGTGGCGTTGAGCTTTAATTTTGTGGTTTCTATTGGAATAATCATGGCAAATAAAGTGGTTAGTAATTCATATCGTGCTTTCCACTGGGTTAATTGTTTGATTAACCAATTATTGGTTCTTTGCCTTAGGCGTATAGTTAATTTATCATATTTTATAAGCTTGAGCCCTCATATATTCATCTATTTTGTAGTTCCTTTCCGTGTATCAAATTTAGATGGTTCTTCTTATATCTGTTTTGCAATATAGGTGATGGGCAAGGTTGGGTTCAACTTCCCGATTGCTTTGTCATTAATCCATTATGCAACGGCTTGGGCTCTGATGGCCATCTTCAAGGCACTTTCTTTGCTTCCTGCTGCCCCTCCTTCTAAATCTTCACCTTTCTCTTATTTATTTGCCTTGGGGGCCGTCATGTCATTCTCCACTGGGCTTGCTAATATCAGCTTAAAGCATAACAGGTATGCTTTAGCCAAGGAACCCAATGCTTATTGACATGGAACTACTTAAACTTTTTCCCTTATGATTTTGAATATTTCATTGTTCCTTTATGTTAATTAATATTATCCCCCTGCAGTGTGGGTTTCTATCAGATGGCTAAGATAGCTGTTACTCCAACCATTGCTCTGGCTGAGTTTCTTCTCTTCAGGAAAGTGTTGCCTTCCAAAAAGGTGGGTATGGCTCGATCTCATATTTTCACTCGATTGTGTTGGATTCATGGTTCTTCATGTTTATGCAATACTTTTGTGAAGTGAATACACACACACACACACAAGGTGTCTCCATTGAGAGTTGCGTATGGAGTCACTTCTAAATTTCAATATGAATGGTGTATGTAGATGATTTGAATTGTTAGCTGTGATCTTCACATTTTAAAATGATGGTTGATAAAAAAAGAGGTCCAACTAAGGAGCACTGCCACTGCCATTTTCAAGTTGTATCATGGAGGACACCGTATCGGACATGATATTTCTGTGTCAAATTTTATTTTATATGGATTTTTTAGAATATTTCATGTGTCAGTGAGCCGTGTGTCGCACACATGTTGGGGTGTTTGTGTCTGTGCAACCTAGCAGTCCAGCTTCAGTTACTTAAAACTCAAAAAGTTTATACAGTTCGAAGTTGCACTTGAACATTGATGATAACAAATCCTTTATTCCAAGTCTGAGGCCTGCTACAAGCCTCATTTCTTTCTCTATTGAAGGCCAGATCATCTGTTACATTAGCAGACATCATGCCTTTTACTACATTCATATGCCCAATTAAATATCACAAGTTATAGACTCAAGGAATGTGGTTAATAAAAAAAAATTGATATCCCTGTGTTATGGTAATAATCTGCATCCTAAAAGGTCTATAATATACAATTAGAAACGGATGATCTATAACATCCAGTTTCACCAACAAACAGCAGCTGGTTGGTTGGAGCGGATAATATAAAGGGAGCGGAGGGGAAGATATCACGTGTACAAGACAAAATGGGTGCAGAAGATGGGAATTTTGGTTGCTTAAATAGGGAGCTGATGGTGTTGCAGTTGTCAGATAATACTACAACCAGTGAACTCGAAAGTTCTTTCAGATAAATGGTCAGAGGTCCGCAGATCTATGCTATTGCACATATCTTAATATTCTTTAATGTTATCAATCATTATGGAAATTACAAACTTCAAACCGTGATGAACATATCCAAAAATCACTTGCAGATTTCCTAAAAAAGAAATTCACTTGCAGCATTGCACATAGTATACTTGTACGTGTACACATGTGCATATATGGATATGGATACATGGAGTGCTTAATATTCTTGATCACTATATGCTAATTAAATGTTCAGACCATACATATACAAACATACACACACACAAATATATATAGAAAATAGTTTATGTAAGATGTCTCAGTAGGGACTTACTTATGGAAGCACCCCAAAATATCAATATGTAGGATTTATGTGGATGATTCGAACCGTTAGATTATACTTTTCACATCCTAAAATGGTCGTATACAAAAAATCATGCATTTTCGATAAATTTTGACTGTATATTTTATAAGTATAAAATGAAAGGTTTTTTCAACAATAGAACAAATGAGACCTCTTGATCGATAATGAAAAAATATCTAAATCATATTATTTTTTTAATAAATCACCAAATTCAGAATATGGAGATTACAACTAATGGTTTGGACTGTCTACATACACCCTCTATATTGAGATTTAAGAACACCTTCATAGGCAACTCTTTATGAAGACAACTTAAGCTTAAGTTTACCATTTCATATATATGTGTTGGGGCATATGATTGTATGCTGCATTAGACATTCTCAATTTCCAGTAATTTGCTTATTTCATCTTCCTTTTTCTTTTCTGGTTGATAATTCAAGTATGTTGTTGATAAAAAAAAAAGAAGTTTACTCTATTTTGAGGCAATGCAGGTTCTTGCACTCACTTTGGTATCTGTTTGGGTGGTTGTTGCAACTGTCACTGATCTAGAGTTCAATTTCTTTGGTGCTTGTGCAGCATTAGCGTGGATCATCCCTAGTGTCAGATGATTCGAATCATTAGATTATGCTTTCCACATCCTAAAATGGTCGTATATAAAAATTCATGCATTTTCGATAAATTTTGACCGTATATTTGATAAATATAAAATGAAAGGTTTTTCCAACAATATAATAAATGAGACCTCTTAATCGATGATAAAGAAATATCTAAATCACATTATTTTTTTAATACATCACCTATTTAGAATATGAAGATTATAACTAATGGTTTGGACCGTCTATATACACCATTTATATTGAGATTTAAGGATACCTCCATAAACAACTCTTTATGGAGACACCTTAAGCTTAAGTATACCATTTCATATATATGTGTTGGGGCATATGATTGTATGTTGCATTGGACATTCTCAATTTCCAGTAATTTGCTTATTTCATCTTCCTTTTTCTTTTTTTGTTTAGAATTCATGTATGTTGTTGATAAAAAAAAAAGTTTACTCTATTTTGAGGCAATGCAGGTTCTTGCACTCACTATGGTATATGTTGGGGTGGTAGTTGCAACTGTCACTGATCTAGAGTTTAATTTCTTTGGTGCTTGTGCAGCATTAATGTGGATCATCCCTAGCGCCGGATGATTCAAACCGTTATATTATACTTTCCACATCCTAAAATGGTTATATACAAAAAATCATGCATTTTCAATAAATTTTGACCGTATATTTGATAAGTATAAAATGAAAGGTTTTTCCAACAATAGAACAAATGAGACCTCTTGATCGATGATGAAGAAATATCTAAATCACATTATTTTTTCTAATAGATTACTTATTTAGAATATGGAGATTATAACTAATAGTTTGGATCATCTATATAAACCCTTTATATTGAGATTTAAGGACACCTCCATAAACAACTCTTTATGGAGGCACCTTAAGCTTAAGTATACCATTTCATATATATGTGCTGGGGCATATGATTGTATGTTGCATTAGACATTCTCAATTTCCAGTAATTTGCTTATATCATCTTCCTTTTTCTTTTTGTGTTGAGAATTCAAGTATGTTGTTGATAGAAAAAAAGTATACTCTATTTTGAAGCAATGCAGGTTCTTGCACTCACTGTGGTATCTGTTGGGGTGGCAGTTGCAACTGTCACTGATCTAGAGTTCAATTTCTTTGGTGCTTGTGTAGCATTAGCTTGGATCATCCCTAGCGCCGTGAACAAGATCTTGTGGTCTAATCTGCAGCAAACTGGCAATTGGACGGCCCTTGCGTAAGCTGTTGCTACGAAATTTAAAGCTTTTTCCGGCCTTTCATACTTCTTAACCTTTGCTTCTTACCAGGCTAATGTGGAAGACCACCCCTATTACTGTCCTCTTCTTCATGGGTTTGATGCCATTGCTCGACCCACCTGGTGTTTTGATTTTCGACTGGAACTTTAACAATACGGCTGCTATCTTCATATCAGCTATATTTGGTTTTTTCCTTCAGTGGTCTGGTGCTTTGGCATTAGGGTGAGTTCTTATATACCTTTTAAATTGAATTACTGATGCAAAAATTACAGTTATTATGATTTCGATCATTTAGTTATTGAAGGGTGTATCCTTTTTTTCCGTAGCTAAATTACTTGGTATTTAATAAACTCACTTTGAAAAACTAGTAGGTTATCTTGCAGATAGATATAAATTAGTCTGAGAATCATACCTCCAAAAAGTCTCGTTTAGAACATGATTCAAATTCTTCTGCTTTTTGCATTTTCTTCCCAAATGAATCTGCATGTTAAGTTATTGGTATGAGTTTTAGCATTTAGAAATTTAGAAGGCTTAAAATTTCTATATCCAGACTAAGCCCTTATATCTGAATTGGTGATTGATATTATAGTGCCTTTCATAATTTTTATAAAGCGTTTATTCTTAATGTTTTACTAGAAAGAAACTTAATTTTAAAAAAAGTTGAGCATTTAGTATGCTATTAAAGGCAGAAGGAAAGTAAATCATACAGAATATACGCTCGATGAAATGAAAGAAAGTAGTCAATTGTATGCTAAAATAAACTAAGAGCTTCGGTCATAAAATTTCTAGGTGTCTGACATAGCAAGCAACTGTATAGAGATCACAACATGGACATAATGAATGTCGGCCAACAACATGATTGCCATGGACAAAACGGAGCGTGAGAATCTGATCAGCATGTCAGATAGTAGGAAATGTGCTAGAGATCAAGAACCAAAATCAAGGACTAGGAGAATCTATTAAGCATATTGCAAAATAGGCAATAACGTAGATCTCAAGGGTCAGCAAATGAGGAATGAATAAAATACAGTGAATTAGACATATATTTTTTTTGACGATAAAACGGCGGGAAGTTTTCCTCCGCGTTCCATTAAAGAGAAAATAATAGAACAAAGGTAGTCAGGGTCCACTAGGGAAGTGACCCAATAATAAGTTTACAAGACAAAGAAAGCAAATAAACAAAATAAAATAAAAGTACAGTGATCTAACGAGACAGCCATTTCGTGATAAGTCCATCCGTCCTTGCAACTCTGGTATAGGTCCCTACGTTTCATCTGATAGCATGACCTCCATATCTTCTCCCGAGGAGCCACTAGATAGGTGAAGTCTCTCCTCATCCGAATGTGCACCTGTCCAAATGATGATATCATGAACAATGAGTCGCACACAAAATTCAATGGTATGGGATTTGTCATTAAATAATCTATCATTTCGTTCTCTCCGCATGTTCCAGCAAAATGTCGCAATAACACTTCTAAGTCTGTGATTACCAGGTTCCCCCCTATCTAGATTCCTCCAAATAGATTCATCTAGGACAGTTCCGATATTCAATCCTAATGCTCTGACGCATCTCTCCCATGTACTTTTAGAAAACGAACAATTTCTTATAATGTGCTCGCTTGATTCCGCATCCCTCTTGCATAGGGAACATATATTGGGGCCAATCCACCTCTTTTTTGGAGCTTTGGCCAGGTCAAAATAGCATCTTTGCAAAGTAACCAAAGGAAAAATCTAATCTTTTGAGGGCATTTGACTCTCCAGACCCATGCCGTATTTGCAGAGATGGTTCCACCATTTATGAAATGCCGATATGTGGAATTTACTGTGAAGTTACCGTTCTTCTCCCATCTCCAGACTGGTCTATCTTCTTCTAATGACAATGGTGTTAAATTGATCAGGGACTGTTTAAGAAGTCTTAGTCTGACAAAATCCTGACCACATAATGCCGTTGAGTTCCACCTCCATCTTGATCGGCCCCAATAGTCACAAACCCTGGCTTTTTTATTATTAGCTTTTAGAAAAACATCTGGGTATAATGTCTTAAGAGGGAGTTGCGAACACCATCTGTCGTGCCAAAAGGCTATTTTATTACCCTTTCCCAGTTTGTATTCCAAGCTATGGCAAACTAAATGTCGAACTACTAACATTCCTTTCCAAAAGGCTGAGTTATTGTATTTGTTCTTTATTTCCCCATACAATGTACCTCCCTTCGGGCCATACTTGTTAAGTAATAACCTCTGTAATGAACCCTGATTCTGTGTGATTAGATGCCACCACCATTTAGTCATGAGTGCCAAGTTAAAAGTTCTGAGATCCATGACCCCTAACCCTCCCGCCTCTTTTGGCCTACACACCTGACCCCACTGGACTAAGTGGTGTTTATTAGATGAATCCACAACTCCATTCCAAAGAAATCTTTTCCTGATCCGGTCAATTTTCGCTCGCACCCAATTTGACATTATGAAAAAGGACATTAAGTATAGCGGAAGTGAGGAAAGGACCGCATTGAGCATTACAACCTTCTCTCCTAGTAACATGTATTTTCCTTTCCAGCCTCCCAACTTCTTCTCAAAACAGTCCAAAAGGGGGCGCCAATCCCTTGCCGTTGGTTTTCCTGAAGTCACCGGTATTCCTGAGTATGTGATCGGGAAATACTCCTCCTTACAACGAAATACCTCCCGGGTTAGTTGCATGTATAAGTTTCTTGCACCCAAGCAAATCAAAGAACTCTTATTAAAGTTTATTTTTAGGCCCGACCAAGCTTCATATCAGCATAGCGTCCATTTTATGATTATAGCCTCTCGCAAGTTACCCCTTCAAAAAATCAACGTGTCATCTGCATATTGCAAATTAACAAAGGACATATTGGGGGTCCCTGGGAGTCCTGATATCTCTTCCTTCTTCTTTAGTTTCTGAAGCATAGAATTTAACCCGTCTGCTATTATGACAAATAATAACGGGGAGAGAGGGTCCTCCTGTCTTAGACCCCGTTTCAGAAGTATTTCCTTTCCCACTGTGTCGTTTACCCTTATTTGTGTTTTTTCGGAATATAACCAGGCCTCCAACCATACTCTCCATTTCTCTCCAAATCCCCTATGTTTGAGAGTCTCCATCAAGCACTTCTAATCCACCATGTCGTAAGTTTTTTCAAAGTCAAGCTTCAACATAAAACCATTTACTCCTGAGAGTTTACACTGGTGGATGACTTCGTATGTCGTAGCCGCCCCTTCTAAAATATTTCTGCCAGCGATAAATCCCGTTTGATAGTCTTTTATCATTAACCGGAGTTTTGGTGCTAATCTATTAGCCAGTACTTTTGACACAATCTTAATGGAACTATTCAGCAGTACAATTGGTCTGAAATCTCCAATTTGTTCGGAAGAACATTTCTTTGGTATTAAGGTAATGACCGAGTAGTTGATCCGATCCAGTCTACTTGTCCCCCGGAATACCTCTTCCATTAACTGACTTAAATCCCTTTTGATGTCTTCCCAAAATATTTTAAAAAAGAATATCGGAAATCCATCCGGACCTGACGCCTTATCCTGGCCTAATTCCCAAACCGCTCTTTTGATCTCCTCCTCCCGAAACTCTTCTTCGAGATCTGAGAGATCCACCTCCTTTTCCCATGCTTCCTCTTTCATCTGAACACAAAATGTGTTTGCCCTGCCCATCAGTTGCTTAAAATGCTGATACACATGTTCATGTAGTGCATCCCCGCTAACCTGTCTATTCTCCACCGTTAATTGATGTATTTTATTCATTCTATGTCGCATATTTGCATATCTGTTAAAGAAAGCAGTGTTTGCATCCCTCTCCTTCAGCCAAGTAGTACGGGCTCGCTGTCTCCATCTTAACTCCTCCCTCTTGTATATTTCTTCAAGTTTTCTTTTCAGATACAGGATTCTGCTGTTCTCCTCCAAGGACAAGTTACGGCTCTCTTCCACTTTTTCTAAAAAGTCCATCTCTTTCAAAATGTCGTCCTTCTCACATCTTCCTTCTCTTCGAAAGCGCCTTTCCCATCTCCGTAACACCTTCCGTAACCGACTCAATTTGATACAGATATTTACTGCCGCATCTCTG
Source organism: Dracaena cambodiana (assembly GCA_036321105.1). NCBI lineage: Eukaryota > Viridiplantae > Streptophyta > Magnoliopsida > Asparagales > Asparagaceae > Dracaena > Dracaena cambodiana. The sequence goes on from JAYEPQ010000008.1 coordinate 29,308,295, forward strand.
GCTCCTGTGTGTTGACCCCAACTTTCTCTAATCAGGACATGTACTTCCTTATGTTCCAGCCACCATCTCTCGAAAGAAAATCGCTTTTATGTTTTTTGTTCCATCTCACCAGCTAGAAGCATGAGTGGGGTGTGATCTGACGTTGGTCGCGGAAGGGAGCAAATTTCTGCAAGTGGAAATTTTGCTTCCCAAGTGTCCGAGACTAAGACCCTATCTAGTTTAGCCAATACTGGGTTAAGCCTCATGTTGGACCATGTGAATAGTCGATCTGACAATGGTAAATCTATGAGATCCAGCTGGCTGATGAGGAAATTGAACTCCTGCCTATCCTTGTGAGATCGATCTACCCCTTTCCTTTCATTTGCAAATCTAGTGATATTGAAATCCCCTCCTAAGATCCACGGGTCATCATATTTGTTTCTAATTGTTGTAAGTTCCTTCCAGAATTCTGTGCACAAATTTCGCTCATTTGGGCCATACACCGCAGTTACCACCTGGACCCATCCATCCATTTGTCTCCTCACTCTTACTGACAAAAAATATTCCCCTGCCCAAGAGTTCAGAATCTGGTATTGTTTACTGACTCCAATTAGGATCCCTCTAGATGCCCCCCTTGCATTCAAAATGCAAAAATTGAACAATCTCCTAGACGCGAGTGAGGCCAAAACCCGAGGATCTGGATAAGATAATTTGGTCTCCTCCATACACACAATATCAATCTTATTAGTGCGTATAACTTCCGCAATCATTCGCCTTTTAACCGGATTTCCCAACCCTCTAACATTCCAAAAAATACACTTCATCAAAACCAATAAATTGTCTTCTCCACGGAAGGCCCTATCCCGTATTCTATGGCACACTGGCCTCCTTCTGATCTTCTAAGGGTATTGCCTCTAGGTTTTTTAACATCGTGATGGTGTGTATTTGATCTGTGCGCCCTACCCCCAACTCAATATCACAGGTATCAGTTAAAGCAATTAATAACATCATCAGGCACACAATTAAGAATATTGAAATCAAGGTTAGTAGTACCTGGAGGGGGGTTCGCAAGGACTGCCTTTCGTTTAGTAGCTGCCAATGCCACCTGACCCAATTGATAGTGTTGTCCTCCTCTCTTATTTTCTAGTCTTTTGCTCCTTCTGTAGGGCGTGATCAGAGAATTAGAACTTCCACCTTGGCCTATTACAATGGCCAACCTATCTTCCTCTGCCAAATCTCCCATATCCCGCCTATTCCCACTATCCTGCTGTTGGAGGTCTGGTTCTGCTGCCTGAATTCTCGTCGGAGTGTCATGCATTGTTAGCCTTGTTTCTGTTGTGTTGTCCTCTACCCTTATTTCTGTTAAGTCTGTCTCTTTCCTCAAACGTTGTGTTTCCCTATTAAGCATCCTTGATATATCCCGGATACGCTTAGGGAGTCTAGAGGGTTGTCTTTTCTTGATGCGCTTCTTTTGCTTCAAACTCTCTTTGCACATGATATTTTCAATGAGTTTGGCTATGGTGTCCCTTGCAAAATCTTTGTCAAACCTGTTTAAAGTTTCAAGCAAACTGGTGTATTCCATATTATTCTTGGGAAACTCTTGATCAAAAGTCAACTGCCTTCTAGATGACCCTTCAGCATTCGGGCTGACTATATCTTGTAAAACTATACTTTTACCCTTGTTGGTGTCCTCTTTCTCCAAATCCGTATCTAGACTTTGAATTCCCTCCGAGCCTATCCTGGCAAAAACTGTGAGATCCTTCATTATCTCAACATTCCTGTGGGCCTCACTTGGCTTCCCTACAGAAATAAGAGTCTCATTCAGATTTTCTTCCATTATCTGATTTCTTATTATTTCTCTATGAAATTTGTTCTCATCCTCACCCCTTCCTCCTTCTAAAAATAACTGAGAAACCCTCTTCCCAATATATTTTCCTTTATCTTTGTTCTTTTCCCCTGCCTCCCTAGCCTCCCCATGTGGATGGGGCCCCTCATAAATGCAGTTATCCTTCAAGAGGTGGCTGCAGGTCTTCTTCCGGGTCATCTCCTTCCTCACCTCTGAAGCGTCATTTTCACCTCGAAGCCCCCCCCCCCCCGATTTCTTCACCTTCATGGGCAGCTTCCCCAAAATCTTCCTTTCTGCCGTCCCTGTCCACCCTCTTCCCCTTCTGCGACAGATCCGACCACCGAATCCTTTCTTCTCTCGCATCGGCAGGTGAGTTTGTCGTCTTCGCCAAGAAGGTAAGTCAGCCGATCTCTTTTGTTTCAAGGAAAAGTCGTCCAATTTCATCCTTCTTTAATATCCCAAAATTTGAACCATTTTCGTCTAACACCAGTGAGTCCTCATACAACCGCACCATTTCCTTTTCTTGTGGGTTGCTTTTCGTTCCCAAATGAAAGTTAGGGTTTTGACTTTCATTTGGAGAGGAGGCTTGGGAAGAGGGCTCCTGCATGCCAGCCGGCGGAGGCAGTTGACCCTCAATCCAAGGTCTTTCTCTTTCCATGCTCTGCTTCTGTCCATCTCCGAAAGTTGTGGTTGTGTCATACTCAAAATGATTGCTGATCGGTGGCCTTGTCGAGGTGGTCACCGTTGCCAACTTGCTATCGGTTTTCTTCCATGTGAAACTCCTTCGTTTTCCGGCGGGGAGGTTAGCTGTCCCGATCGACGGCCGATCGGAACCCCCGATCTCGCCGGCGCCCGTGACGTCCTCAAAACCCACCGAAAACGGATTGTTCGTGGAGAGTTTATGTGTGATTTTCAACTTGATTGAGTAAAGAAGGCCACCCAGTACCACATTGAACCAAGGCGGGATCACCGTTGGGTTATCATAACCTACCCGAACTCTAGCACAATCCAATCTTTGTTTTAGACTGGTGTCCTCATCAATGTCGAGAACATGGGAAAATTTGATTAAAATCTTACTGAGATCTACTCTGTTCCAGTGATGAACAGGTAATCCTCTGATCTCAACCCATGCAACCATCGGGAATGAGTAAAATTTACCATCTTCTTCTCCAGTCCATCTACATGCCCTGAAGCCCGCCTTATGATCCTTGCATGGCACCGAGATCCTGCTGGCCGCAAGTGAAAGACCGGTCTCTGTGGGAAAGTAAGTAAAAAATTTGTTTCTCCCATCATGGAATATCCAGTTGTAGCTTGCAAACTCCCTAGACATCGCTGCCAATCCTTCCCTCATATCCTCCATCGTAGGCTGTCCATGGCCGGGGTACAAGACCCCCAGGGTTCTAGAAAGCCTTTGTTGTCCTCTCTGGCTTGGTTCGAGACCGGGATGAAGGCTACAGGATTAGTTTTTTATGTTTGCCCCAACATGTCTTGCGCAGTGGAGATAGCTTCCTTTGTTGTCTTGTATACTGTTGCACCATTTGCAAACTTTCCTTGCCCCATACTACGGTCCGTCCTTCGATTGCCAGGTAACACACCTGAGACTTGCTTTTTTGGCTGCTGATTTCTAACCGGAGCAATCGGACACTCTCCAATCTTGTGGTCGAGACCCTTACAGAATCTGCAGCGAATGAACGGAAACTCGTTTCAAGTGCCCTCTGTTCCCGCAAATCCAGCACACCTCTGGACTTCCCGGGAGTAGCCTCCTTATCGGAGAGAATTTCCTCTTCTTGTTGCCATCTATAGTAGCTCCAGTTGACTTTGCCATTCTCTCTTTTTTGATGGACGCCTTGGACTGAACCATCCTCCAGAGTTCCTCCTTAGAGAACTGGCTTGTTGTCCCTCCTGTCACTTCAGACGCCGCTGCTAGCATTGTTAACACTTCCTCTCCTGTGTATGTGGCAGTCGACTTGTGAGGTATCAATTCAGCAGTATGTCCGTGGGCCTTGTCCTCCGGCTCTCCCTTGACGATTTCCGACCAACTCCTTCTCCTGTGTTTGGGATTCTTGTCCTCCTCACTACTATGTTTTCTTTGTTTTTCCCTTTCCCCAACTAGTTCCACCCAAAATCCATCGCCGGAGTTGGTGAGTGGTTGTAGGTTGATTCACAACCTCCTTCCTTGCCCCCGACGATCGACGACCAGTGATGATAGAAACTTCTGAGGTCGCTGATATCTTCTCCAACTGTTTGATGTTTTTTCTTTCTTTTTTGATAAGAATTTGTTTTTTTCTTTTTTCTTTTTTTTCAGATCACCGGAGTTTCCTTACCTTGGTCGCCGGAAATCGCCCACTCACGCTCCGAATTAGACATATATTAAGCTCTATTAGTTATTGGGATAATGGAACTCCGGTCTCTACCTCTTTTTCTTGATTTGCTTCCCTGCGTTGTGGAATGCATCTTCTTTTGAAGGGGCTAGCTTGGCGTTAACATCAACTGATCAACTGAAACCTTGTTTGGACTGGAAATGGGGGCCCAAAAACTGTATTCTCTTCACTTTTCCCACTTATCCAGAGAATGAGATACAAAATGAAAACAGTTTAAACAAGAGGAATGTACTGCATCTCCTTCTCTTTGTTGTTTATTTTAAATTTTTATCATATATTAATCCAATTAGAGTAAACACCCCATGAATATTTATGCCATGTCCAGTTAAAAACTTATTTTGAAATTCTTATATGCAATCCTTTGCTGCGATTTTATCGAATACCATCTGAGAAAACTGCATGATTTGTAATTTTTCTCTGTCCATGGTTACAACCGACAATTTTTCCTGAAAATCATCTCTCCAAACTATCGTAGGGCAACATCCGCAACCTCCCATGTCGTTCTGGGTCAGTTCAAGACATGCGTGATCATGCTAGGCGGATATCTTTTCTTCAACTCTGATCCGGGATTCATTAGCCTTTGCGGGGCTGCTTCAGCACTAGGAGGGATGTCAGTGTACACTTACCTCAACTTGAAAAAGCCTCAGGAGTCAGTGGCAGCAAACAAGCAGAATTTGCTTCCCCCTAAACCTAAAACCACAGTAGGCAGCGAGAAGCCTGACAGAACTTTTGCCGCAGAATCTGTTTAAACAGCTGATCTGCACCCTGAAGGCGTGGACGGTTCGGCTTAACTAACTGCATTAACCTTTTTCTGTGTAATCCTTTCTCAGTTTTGATTTAGTATCCTCAATTCTCACAAGTAGGGCTTGTGTACAGAAACAGCAAACAATTCTCAATTTTGTGAGGAACTATGGATATATTTCTAACAGTTTCATTCTTTTATTTAATGTGTATTTTCAAATTTATATGTTTCTCACTGGAGTTTTTACAAATTTTATTGTTCCACAAGCATTGTCCTCCAGTGTTATGTGCTGTTTGGACAAGTTTTTAGTGAAACACCTTATCATAAGCCTGCTTATATTTGGGTTTGTAGACACTTTTCTTCGGAATGGCCAACCATTTCATGCGATTCGGCAGGTTGGCCAATCTTTTCATAGCAGCAACACTAGAGGAAATGCCCGACCAAGTCGTGCTTCAGCTGCCGCTCAATAACAGCAACACAGCAGCAGATCTATAACAGCAATGCAACAGCTACCGCTCAATAACAGCAATGCGACTGATGATGGGTTGGACTAGGAAGATGCATACCATGCCAACTAGGGATGTTCAGTCGGTTGGTCAGAGATCGGAATTTTCTGATCGGATTCGAGAGTAGAAGGCTCCGTCTCCGTCTGACTGCTATCGAAAAAATTTTCCGACCAAACTCTGACTGATCGGTCGGAGTTGGACGAAGCTGCGGGAGTCAGCATTGGAATTCATCTTTGGACGTTAAATAGATCGATTGGTCGAAAATCGGAGTTGTCCGATTGGATCCAAAGGTACAAGATTCTAACCGTCAACGGAAAAATATCGTAATTTTCTGATTGGATTCGAGAGTAGAAGGCTCCGTCTCCGTCTGACTGCTATCAAAAAAAATTTCCGACCAAACTCTGACTGATCGGTCGGAGTTGGACGAAGTTGTGGTAGTCAGCATTGGAATTCATCTTTGGAGGCTAAATGGATCGATTTGTCGAAAATCGGAGTTGTCCGATTGGATCCAAAGGTACAAGATTCTAACCGTCAACGGAAAATTTTTCCGACTAAATTCCGACCTATTTCGCGAAGCCGCCGGAGTCTGCTTTCGTGTTCACCCTTAATGCCAGCAAGAAGGAGAAAATTAAATCATTTGATAATACGTGCCCATTTACTTCTGCAGTACGGACAGTGTTAAAAGAAAAGCACGTTAGATATAACTAGGGACATGATGTCAAAGAAATTGAAAACATCTGGTAACATTGTAAAAATAAACTCAAAAGGACAGTCACATTGGCATTAGTCTGGCAGGCATGCATGGCTAGAAAGGAACAGTCGCTTATTTTCATCATATATATATATATATATATATATATATATATATATATATATATATATATATATATATATATATATATATATATATATAAAACGGGAAATACACCGGCGGTGAAGGAAGTTTCCTTCACCGCCACTTAGGTGGCCCAATAAAATTATTACATGTTGTGTCATTTAAGAGAATTCATTTATTTGTTATCTTGAATGACGCCCCGTGTTATAATTTTATTGGGCCACCTAAGCGGCGGTGAAGGAACTCCCTTCACCGCCAGTGTATTTTCCGTTTCCTCATATATATATATATATATATATATATATATATATATATATATATATATATATATATATATATATACAGAGAGAGTATGCATATTGTAATACCCAAAATTCGAGCTATCTGTATTGCTTTTTTGAGACCAATCGTGCTGAATAATTCTATCGAACTCAATTTTGGATACTGAAATAACTTTCGATTAATATAACTTTAAATCTACAAACCCAAATGATATTCGGTCTTCGCGATTATTAGTTTTGTAATATTTAGGATTTTTAGAGATTTTTGTTATGGGCAGAAAAATATTTCCAAAATTTCTAATTTAATAATATTAAAATTATCCTTCTAATTACTTCGGAATTTCGTTTTATTTATTCCGGACATCGAAATAATAAACGGATAATTTTTGTAGTGTTCCTCTCATCGAGCACTATATTCTAAATAAATTTGATAGTATTTGTAGAACGTTACAAGGAATCGAAATTATTAAATTATTAATAAATAAATAAATTAATTAATTAATTAAAATAAATGTGTTTGCGTGAGTGATTGAGAAAGGGGAGTGGCAGCTGAGAGCTCCGTGGCAAAGAAAGGAAGAGTCCACCGTATATGAAAGACCAATTGAAAAAAAGAAAAAAAAAATAAAGTGAAAAATAAAAACCTCACCCTCTCCCTTGTCTCTCTGCCTCACCCCCCCTACTCAATTTCTCACTCTCTTCCCTCTCTTCTCCTCTTGCCCAGAAACGCGGCAGCAAGGGAAAAAAAAAAAAAAAAAAAAAAAAGAAAAAGAAAAAGAAAAAGAAAAATTAATCAAACCGAACGGAAAATTCGAACCTAATATTCGAGATCAAGCCATGAAAAATAATACTATTATTTTTTATTCGCTTCTTTATTTAATTTAAATTTGTGTACATAAATTATTTTGTAAAAATACTTAGTTCCGTTTCTTTATTTAATTTAAATTTGTGTAAATAAATTATCTTGTAAAAATAATTGGTTCATATTTTGGATCATTAACTGATATTGAGAACTAAACTATAACTATATTAGTAGGTAAAATTTAACATATATAGATATTGTGATATTTACTTATTTTTAATTTAATTTTTTAAAAAAAATTTACGTATGCAAAAAAAAAAAAAAAAATAGTTGTGCCATACAAAATACGGTTTGCATGCAAAATAATAATTTTGCATGCAAACTTAGGCTATACAAGAAAAAGAAAAAGTAAAAGAAAAAAAAACAGAAAAACTTTTACGGGCCAAACTGTTTGGGCCAAAATAACAAAAAAATAACAAATAGACTAGGCCTAGTCCAGTCCAGAAGAAAAAGAGAAAAAAAAGAGAAAAAGAAAAGGATTAAAAATATGGATCTAGGCCTGACCCAGCCCAATAAAAATAAAAGAAAAATAAAATAAAAGAAGTGGGCTGGATTTAATTTGGACCAGAAAAAAATATATATAGAAAAAAATAATAATAATAGACTGGGCCGGCCAGCCCAGCCCAGTAAAAGAAAAAGAAAAAGAAAAATGAAATGATATTGAGCCTGGTCTGGACTTGACAGAAAGGAAAAGAAAAATAAAATAAAAATAAGTGGGAATTTAGTGGGATTGGGCCTGGGCCTGGGCTAGACAGAAAAGAAAAGGAAAAATAAAATTAAAATAAATATATGAAAAAAAAAATGGGAATTTAGTAGGCTTGGGTTTGATGGATTAAATTATTGAGAGAATTAAATTGGACTTAGTTTGGATTAATTGGACATAATTGATAAATTAATAATAGTAATAAATTAGATTTTAATTAAAAGAGAAATGCATATTAATATATATAATTGAGCCTAAAAATGTAATAAATATATACATTGGGTTTAAAAATAATACAGTATTATTATATGATTCACTTGATTTCTAAATTGGGTTATTGATTGGCATTGAGAATTTAACCATATTATTGAAATAATTTTAATGATATGAATTATGGTACAATTGTACACTATTTATCATGTTACATACCATGTGCTTTGATATTACAAATCATGTGTTTTACATGTCATGTACTTTGATATTACAAGTCATATGTTTTACATGTTATGTACTTTGATATTACAAGTCATGCGTTTTAATATTACAGCTCATGTGTTATGATACTACATGTCATGTACAGTCATGGAAATGCAAATATGTTATCATGAATTGAAAAATAATTAAAGAAGGGTCATAAAATTTTCATGTGCATAATTTATTATGAATACGGGGATGGGAGAAACTACATAATGGATAAGAACTGTATTGTACAAGGATTTTGTTAGCCAACTTCTTGATTGAGGTGCTGAGGACTTTTACTGCAGTAGCATTGGGTGGTACTGGACTACCGTCTGATACATGAGTCACTATAAGGGTGATGTCCGTTACTATTTCACAGTACGGGGTTTGACTTGAACACATAGCGGTGTGTCATGGTTCAGTGCCATGGGTTTGAGGTCAGGTCCTCGGTATGCACGGACACTTGTACAATACAGAAACTGCGCACTATCATATCCATTATTTAGTTTCAAATACTAACAAAAATTTGACATAGACTTGACATCTTTAAAAGATATTCATCTTTACATGATATTTACATGTTATTTGCAAATGACATATATAATCTTTCTGTTATATTTTTCATTACTCACGTGACTGTTCAATACTATCACGATTTAATTGCATTTTATCTGTTTATTAAGGAATATTCCCAATGAAAGTATTTTATTTATTTGTATACTTTTATCTTTAGTACTGTAATAATACACATATATTTTCCTTGTGTTACTTGCTGGGTTTAATCATCTGGGTTTCGAACCTAGGTTTAGAGGACCAAGAAGAAGAGACAGCTCCGACTAAAGATCCGTACTTCATCGATCAGACCGAGCAATATTAAGTAGTGAAGTACTTCCCGAAGAATCTTGTGTATATTGTTCGTATTTCCTTTGTCTGGACATTACTTTTCTCCTTTATTTCTTTTGTGTTCATATTTAGAGCAGTGTGCTATTGTATGTAATGAAATCTTTGTATAAATGAAATCATTCAGTTTCAGACATGTTATTTATTCATCTGATTGTGGCAGTAGTTACGGTTATTTAAAGATCCTATGATTGTTGGGTTATGTAGTGCAAGTAATAAATAAGCTCCTCCGTTTTGGAAAGTAGCTGAAAAACGGGGGTGTTACATATATTTTCTATATTAACAACATTGTTGATTTATGAACAAAATATAAACATATTGTATAGGAACAACAAAGGTACACCGGATAGCAAAAAGGAGACCCACAAAGAAGATTGAACCTGATCAGACGAGCAGGAGGAAGGCACCTATAGAGGGCTAGAAGTAGAAGAGGTGAGAACCCACATAGGAGACTCAATAGAGATAGAGCCAAGGTACACCAGATAGCAAAAAAGTGATCCAAAAAGAAAATTGAACCCGATCAGCTTAGCAGCTCATAAAGACGAAGAGGGATAAGAGGAAGCACATATAGAGAGCAAGGAGTTGAAGAGGTGAGAGCCCAGATAGGAGGCACAACGGAGATGGAGTAGAGGGAGAGCAAGAGGGAGGGAAGGAGTGGTGATGAGATATTGTGAAAGAAATATGTAACAACTTAATTTTGTAATCTTAAACTTACTAGTATCATAGCCTCTAATAATAGAGACCCTAGCTCCACCACTCAGGCACCTTCTAGTTTGCTCAAACTCATAGGATGTCTTAAATGGAATTTAGAGTTATTTGGGAACTAAATAAACCTATACAAATGAATAATGCATCTACATATTGCAAAAACAAAAAGAAAACATCCATCTTATATTTTTCAAAAAAGATCACTTAGATTCACATATTTGGTCACAAAACTCTACACACTTTTAAATCAATAGAATAACTTCTCAAACGCATATTAAAAAAAAAAAAAATTGAAGAAGTTCGTGTGTGGAAGCAAAACTAGAACCAAAATCATAAGTTACTACGAGCGGCGATCAGCACTTCTGATCATGGCCTCTCTACCTCCGTACCCGGAGATGATTCATCGATCGACACAAGCGAAGGCTGCCACGCGTCCACGAACCGCACCTTCTTCCTCCTCTGCGGCCGCACCTTAGCCACAGGCCTCCCAACGCTGCTCCCCTTCCCGGTCTGGCCGCTACCTGGCAGTTCTGTCATATTCGTCTTACCCCTCCCATCCTTAACCGTCAACGATTTGCAAGAGAAATCACTCTCCCCTTTGCTCTCTCCTACGGCCACCAGCCAAGGAGACGGCCGCCAGATCCTCTTCTGGAGCTTTCTCACGGTGCCACGAGGCACGATATAGAACTTCTCGCCCGGCATCAGGATCTCATCCGGCCGGACAACAGCCTCCCACGGTCTGTGAAAGATTTCAGGCCTGGCCAGGACTGACCGCGGGTATTTTGCCATAATACTAACTGCAGGAACAGCCATGAAGTAGCACTCCACCAATCCGCCGGCCTGGACGATCTTCAACGGCTCTGGCAGCGGTGGCTGCTGCGCTGAGGAGGCCACCACCGCCGGCTTCACGAGGGATGATCGCTTGAGCTTGTTGGTGCCAAAGAGTTTGGCCAGCATTGTCACCAAAAATTTTTTTGCAGTCGGATACTGCGGAGGGGGTTTTATATTTTAGACGGTTGGCGGGAAAAGCAATGTGGTAACGGACTTTTTTTTTTTTTTTTTTTTTATATGGGGTTCTTTTCGAAGAAATAGATTATTTATTTTTTTTAAATTTAGTTTTTGGTCATTTTATCATTTTATTTTTATAGTATTTATGTTGCTTTCAGAAATGAGTAAGGTGAGATGAAATCAAAGGATGGTTAGACATTGAGGGCCAATTAGGTGTTCGCAGGCCAGCCAACAGGGCAATGGTGAGAATAATTTGGACGCATAATTCTATTGGAACTACCTATTGCTCGCCGGACAAAGAGTGTTTAAACACATGAATTCAAATTGGACAAAATCAATTCTCGAGCTGCAAAAAATATGGAACTTTTATATTGTCGTTAGAGGATAAATATGATGAAGTTTCGACGGAGAGAAAAATAAGCTTGCGAAAGCTTTTAGCGCCACCCGAATCATTCAAAATCGAAAACATGAATGATAATGTTGATGTAATAAAAGTCGTCATGGGATAGAGGACTGCTTAATATTTATCAACAAAATTGAAGGAGTTAATGCACCTTATTCATTTAGAAGGGGAAAAAACAAAAAAATAAATAAATAAATAAGTTTGGAATATTTTTATCAATCCGGTTATGAATAATGAGAAATATTGAAATTTCGTATCAATTGTTGTAACAACCCTAGTCTTTAAGCCCGCCTATTGATTTATTTCGTATCATCCGTATCAGCTCAAGAGTCCGGATATTGATATAGACAGATACTAAGTAAATTGAGATATATCTTTACAACTAGTTTTTAATTTTAAATTCCAAACAGTGGAGACCTCTTATCTTATTATTTTGAATTTTTAAATTTTTTTGAATTATTCCGAAGCGGCTGATTTTAGAATAAATACCAGATTAAAATAATCAAATAAAATATGAATTCCAATTTTACCCTCTTACCAATTTCAAATTTATCTCCAGAAATCTAATAGCTATCCTTGATCATATTTGAATAGGAGTTGACCCATTGACAAACTTGTAATTACACTTTCTATCAGCTGTTTGACCCCCAAAATAAATTTAGAAAAATCTGAAAAAATTCAGCCCTTCCTCTCGTACTCATCTTCATTTTCTCCTCAAGCCTTGAATCATAATTTTCTCTCTATTTTTCTCAAATATTCAGCCGGAAAGTGGACTGAAATTTACAAAAATTGCTATACTAAACTTGTTCTTGAATTTAACATCTTCAAATCAACTCTTGTTCCCTTAAGTGAATCTTGGAAAATTTCTCCACTTTTGAAAAGCAATCGCATCAATATCTGTTCATTTCTGGTTTTGGTTCAATCAAAGGTAAGAATACACTCTCAAATACTTTAAACCTGTATTTTCTTGATATAATCTTCTCATACATGATAAAAGAAATGGTATTAAGCTAATTTCTAGATTATACATGTTTTAACTTGTATTTATCTTGAGTTTAATGGTATGTATCACACTGTGCATGTTACATGTGCATATATCGTATCGCTATGCAGACATATGTAATAGTCTATCTTAGAACTACTATAATTTTTGTATCTTAATTCCGATTGACCTAATTTTAGTACCATTAGAAAGATGATTCATTAAACTACAATTCTTTCAACTACAACATACCCTAATTTAGCCACTTACTTAGCCAAAAATAATATGGAACTTACATCATTACTACTGTCCCATATCTGCAGCCCTGTAGTAGCAAGTCCATAGTAAAACGGGCATAACTTTTTGCTTTAGAAATCCAATTGAGCTCGTTTAAATTTCATTCGATAGTTAATTGAATTATCTAGAACCGATGAGGATCTAAGGCTGTAAATTTAATTCTATCTTGGTAAGATAATAATCTGGGATTTCCAGCTATACCAGGTCTATAGCAGCAGTAGCATATTCATAATAAAATAACCATAAATCTTTTTCTTGAACTCCAATTAAACTCATTTAAGATTCATTAAATTTTCTCTAACAGTACAAAATATTAACTTCTAATTCCATTTTTGCACTGTCAAATAAGACCCGAAAATCTAACTGTCTGCTGAACTACAACAACATAAATATATATGCTATGTCCGTGCAAATTCCATGCAATTTATAATATAAAACTCATGTAAATATGTTTAATCTCTCTTATTATTACTTGTACATGGTGAGTTAGTTCAGACATGTCATAGCTCATGTTTATATATATATATATATATATATATATATATATATATATATATATATATATATATATATATATATATATATATATATATATATATATATATATATATGATCATACATATACTACCTGATTTAATATATGATAAGCATGCACACATTTTATTTGTAAATGTTATTACTTGTGTATGTTATTCTTGTTTGGAAATAATGCCTCATGCATATAAATATGTTCTATCACTCTTGCATTTGTCAGTATTGGTGTGTGTTTCTTTTCATATTCACATATTATTGATACATATATCATATCATATATGACACCTTCATACATTCATATTTAACATATATTATATTATGAGAGTTTATAGTCAAATCTAAATTCGCCTAATGGCATGTATCTAGTTTTAGTGAAAACTTGTACCATATAATTCTTGTTAGATTCGCCTAGCAGCGTGCCTTCCGGTTCGCGTGGAAATCAGTACCAGGTGATTATTCTTAAATTTGCCCAGTAGCATGCCATTCGGTTCACGTGAAAACCGATACTATATGGTTTTTGTTAAAATTGCCTAACTGTGTGTCATCCAGTTCGCATGAAAATTGATACCAGATGATTCTTGATAAATTCGCCTAGTGGCGTTCATCTGGTTCACATGGAAACCAGTACCATATGATTATTGTTAAATTCGCCTAACAGTGTGCCATGCAGTTCGCGTGGAAACAGGTACTATATAATTCTTGTTAAATTCGCCTAGCGGCGTACCATCCGGTTCATGTGAAAACCAATACCATATAATTCTTGTTAAATTTGCCTATCAGTAAGTCATCCAGTTCGCATAACAACCGGTATCATATGATTCTTGTTAAATTCACCAAGTAGCATGTCATCCGGTTCTTATAGAAACCGGTACCATATGCAGCGTGCCATCTGGTTTGTGTGAAAAACGGTACCATACGATTCATGCTATATTTGGCATACCTTTTTGCTTAATTATATTATATCATGCACACTATGTACCATATGATTCTTGTTAAATTTGATACCATATGATTCTTGTTAAATTTACCTAACGGCATGCCATTCAGTTTGCTTGGAAATCAATATCTTAAGATTGTTGTTAAATTCGTCTATTGGCGTGTCATCCGGTTCGCGTGGAAATCGGTACTATATGATTCTTTTTAAATTCACCTAGCGGCGTGTCATCCGGTTCATGTGGAAATAGGTACCATATGATTCTTGTTAAATTTGTCTAGTGGCGTGACATCCACTTCGTGTGGAAACCGGTACCATATAATTCATGTTATATTTGATATACCTTGTTCCTTGATCACATTATATCATGCACATCATGTACCATATGATTCTTGATTACACTATATATACAATATCAATCTTGATTCATGTTATATTAAGCATCCTTTAACATTCATACACACAACTCTTTTATATTGTTTCCTACTATCATGCTCTATTCATATTTTTTTATAGTTCCTATAAAATTATACAAGTTTGGGTTTGTATTTTATTTAAGTTCTGACCATTGGGATTATCACACCCCAGGTTTATTAACATAGATAGCAGTAGAAGAAAATGAGGACCAACCTCTTGAGAATTCATATTTTTAAGATAAGTCGAGCACTAGTAACTAGCTTCTTATAGGATCTTCATTCTATTTATGTATTTATTATTTTGACTTGTATGTACATATGCATCTTATTTCCTATTTCTGTTCGTGGTATCCAGACATTCTTGTATATATTTAGTATTTGAGTTGCTCTGTCCTGATACTGTACTTGACTTTACATGAGTAATTTTTTTTATTATACATATTGCTTATCATTTTCATATACTTGTTTTTTGATATAGCTATATTCATGCCTGTGATATTATGGCAGATAGATTCAGACATGTGGAATATATCTTATATTTGCACACTTCTATTTCTCTTACATGTGATTGTTTGAAAAAAAGAATGGCCTTAGCACCACGGTATTGAGAGTGGCCATCGGTAACACCCTACCTATTATTGGAATACACACTTGGGCCCACCTGTGTGATTTGAGTTGTCACAGACTAGTATCGGAGTAACCATTATTTTTATCATATGACTCGTGACTTTAAAATTCTGCCACACACATGCAAGAAATATCTATTAATATTTTCTTATTTCTTTATCTTGCTTTATATTATATCCTTTATTTCCGATCATGATTTTGTCCTTCTCTTCTATGAGCAACCTATGTTTAAAATTTTATTGTTAGGAATTTATTGTTGATTATCATATGTGCCTAAATACTGATAGCATATCTTATCAAATAGTTATATATAAGAACCACAAAATGACAATATTAGGGATCACTGGGTGGATACTCTCAAAATAAGCAAATTTAAATGTTAACATTGTACTACATGGAAATTGAATACTCTACAGGAATGATATTGCCATGTTAGACTTAATGGAAACTTGCTCTGTTTACCCAAGTATTCAAGAGACATGTGAACAACCTTAGAATTTAAACTCATTATTAAACTATCAAAACTTCACCATCTACTTTATTATTATCCTCCGTTCTTGATTTAAATTTCGACGATGATTTTTTTTTTATTAGGTGGTTAGAATGTAGCAACCCTAACCTGAAGTCCGTCTATCGATTTATTTTGCATCATCCGTATTAGTTCAGGAGTCCAGATACTGATGCAGGCAGACATTGAGTAAATTGAGCTATATCTTTCAATCTACTCTCCAATTTCAAATTTCAAAGAGTAAATACCTCTTATCTTATTATTTTGAATTTTTTTCATATTTTTCTTGAATTATTCCGAATCGGCCAAATTTTAGATAAATACCTAATTAAAATAATCAAATAAAATCATGAATTCCAATTTTAACCTACTAACTTTAAATTTATCTCCATAATGTAGCCATCCTTGACTAAATTTGAATAGGAGTTGACCTAATGATAAACTTGCAATTAAGGTGAAGTTTAAAGGTTTTTAATAAAGTAGAGGAAGCACATTCTGCCAGCTGTTTGATGGGAAATTCTATTTGCACACGTCATTTTACTCTTGACGCACGGTTTTAAAACTTATAAATAATTAAAAGTTTGCCATTATTTTTTAGAGTAAATTACCCTTATAAATTCCAAACTAAGACTTTTAAAAATTTGGAACTACGACTCATCGTCTTCCTCTTCTATTTTCTCTCTAAAAGCTTAAATGATTTTTTTGTATTTAATAAAAACACATCTCCTACAAAATCATCTATTTGATTTCTTGATCCCTTAAAATTTTTTACATTAACGTTTATGAAAATATTAGAAGAATTTTAAATTCTTCGATTTCACCGTGACAAGTGAAATTTGAGTTTGGAATTTGCATTTGAGTTTTCTTATGCAAATAGAAAATTCCAATATGCAATTGGTGTCAGAGAAAAAAATCTATGGTACAATTTAAATTTTTTTTAGGTTTTATACGTATTTGTTTGAAATTTATCGTTAATTAGTTTTTTATGGAGACTTCGCTTGCTGGTCGGGTATTAATACCCGACCAACATATTTCTTGGTCGGGTATTAATACCCGACCAAAATATTTTTTTACTAAATGGAATTGGACGGGTGAGGAGTTAAAGAAAAAGAGGAGGGATATTTTTGGAAAAAAAATTTGGCGCAGAAAATAAAATGACAGTATTTCAAAATATGAGTTTAGTGTAAAGAAAAACTAGGGCGCCAAGAGTAAAATGTCGTGTTCAAATAGAATTTCCCCTGTTTGACCACTGAAATAAATTCAAAAAAATCTAAAACAAATCCAATTTCTTCCTCTCATTCTCGTCTCCATTTTCTCTTCATACCTCGAATCGTAATTCCTTCTCCATTTTTCTCAAATAAATCGTCAAATATTCAGCCTGAGATGGGCTGAAAATCCAAAAAAAATGTTATACTTGTCTTGCTCTTGAATTTAACCTCTCCAAATCAACTCTAAAATTCTTCACTAATATGGAAAAACCTTCTCTAGCATCTTCCCTTATTTTCTTGAGTGATTCTTAAGAAATTTCTCCATTTTTGAGGAGCAATCACATCAATATTGGTTCATTTTAAATTTGGATTCAGCTAGATATAAGAATACACTCTCAAAAATCTTTAAACTTATGCGTTCCAAATATAATCTTCTCATATATGGTAATATAAGTGGTATTAAGCCAATTTCTAGATTATGCATTGTTTAACTTGCATTTATTTTGAGTTTAATGGTATGTATCATATCGTGCATATTACATGTGCACATATTGTATCACTGCATAGATATATGCAATAGTCCATTTTAGAACTACAATAATTTTTGTTTCTTAACTCTGATTGACTGTATTTCACTACCATTATAAAGATGATTTATTAAATACAATTTTTTTCAACTGTAGTATATCCTAATTTAGCCATTTACCTAACCAAAAATAATCTGGAACTTACATCGTTACTGTTGTCCCAGATCAGCAGCCCTGCAATAGCAAGTCCATGGTAAAAATGGATATAATTTTTACTCTAGAACTCTAATTGAGCTCATTCAAGTTTTATTATATAGCTAATTGGATTATCTAGAATTGATTAAGATCTTAGCTAAAAATTTTATTTTATCTTAGTAAAAAACAATCTGGAAATCTCAGTTGTACTAGGTCTATAACAGCAGCAGTACATCCATAGTAAAATAACCAGTTCTAGAACTCCAATTAAGCGCATTTAAGATTCATTGGAAAGATAATTAAATTTTGTATAGATGTATAAAATATTAGCTTCTAATTCAATTTTGCACTGTCAAACAAAATCTGAAAATCTAATTGTCTGCTGAACTACAGCAACATAAACATATATATTATGTTCGTACATGTTCCACTTAATTTATGATATGATACCCATGTATTCATATTTAATCTCCTTTGTTATTATATGTACATTGTGAGTTCAGACTTGTCATATATCATGTTTAAGCATATATGCCATGAACGTGCATATACCACTTGATTTAAGATCTGATATGCATGCACATATGTTTATTTATACATCTTATCACTTGTACATGTAAGCCTTATCTGAAAATTGGTTAATTATACTCAAACCTCCTATAGTATAGAGTGTATAACTTATCACCCTTAAAATTTAAAACTCTCACTTAGACCCCCTAGACTATCTAAATCATCATGTTTTAATTACACTCAGACTCCCTGGTCTAGGGGGTTTAAGTGAGAGTTTTAAATTTTAGGGATGATAACTTATACACCCCATACTATAGGGGATCTGAGTATAATTAACTTTTTGGAAATAATACCTCAGCACGTGAATATGTTCTATCACTCTTGTATTTATCAGTATTGTTGTGCATGTCTTTCATATTCAAATGCTATTGATGCATGCATCCTATCATATATGACATCTTGATCTATTGATACTTAGCATATATTACGTTATGGGAGTTTATAGTCAAATCTAAATTAGCTTAGCGGAATGCCATTCGGTTCGTGCGGAAGTCGGTACAATATGATTCTTATTAAATTCGCCTATCGGCGTGTCATTCGGTTCGCATGGAAACTGGTACCATGTGATTCGTTTTAAATTTACCTAGCAGCATATCATCCGGTTCGCGTGAAAACCGATATCATATGATTCTTATTAAATTCGTCTATCAGCGAGCCATCCGATTTGCCTGAAAACTGATACCATATGATTCTTGTTAAATTCGCTATCGAGTGTCATCCGGTTCATGTGAAAACCGATACCATATGATTCTTATTAAATTTGCCTATTAGCATGCCATCTGGTTTGCATGAAAACCGATACCATATGATTTTTGTTAAATTTGTCAAGCGGCATGGCATCTTTTTTGAGTGGAAATCGCTACCATATGATTCTTATTAAATTCGCCTATCGGTATATCATCGATTTGTGTGGAAACCGATACCATATGATTCTTGTTAAATTTGTCTATCGGTTTATCATCCGGTTTGTGTGGAAACCGGTACTATATGATTCGTGTTATATTTAGCATACCTTGTTGCTTGATCACAATATACCATGCACACCATATACCATATGATTCTTATTATTCGCCTATCAACGAGCCATTCGGTTCATGTGGAAATCGGTACCATATAATTCTTGTTAAATTTGCCTAGCAGCATATCAGCTGATTCGCATAGAAACTGAAACCTTATGAGTCTAATTAAATTCGTCTATTGGCATGTCATTCAGTTCGCGTGGAAACAAGTACCATATGATTCTTATTAAATTCACCTAGCAGGTGTCATCCAATTCGTGTAGAAACCGATACCATATGATTCGTGTTATATTTGACATACATTGTTGCTTGTTCACGTTATATACGCACATCATATACCATATGATTCTTGATTACATTATATATATCATGTCCATCTTGATTCATATTATATTTAGCATACTTTAATATTTATACGCATACATCTTTTATATTGTTTTCAACTAGCATACTCTATATACATTCTTTTATGACTCCTATAGCATTGTAAGAACTTGGGATTGTATTCTTCTTTGGATTCTAACCCCTAGGATTATCATACTCTAGGTTTACCAGTATAGATAGCAGTAGCAGAGGAGGAGAACTAACCTCTTGAGAATTCACATTTTCAGGAGTAGAGTATGCGACAGTAGCTAGTTTCTTATAGGATCTTCATTCTTTTTGTGTATTTATCATTCTGACTTATATGTATATATGTATTTTATTCTCTAGTTCCATCCGTGCTATCTGAACACTCTTGTATATATTCAATATTTGAGTTATTTTGTCTTGATACTGTATATGACTCTAAATGAGCAACATTTTGATGTATAAATATTGCTTATCATTTCCATATATTTATTTTTGGATATTATTATATTCATGTAATGTGATGTTATAGTAAATAGATTTTTATTTTTGGATATTATTATATTCATGTAATGTGATATTATAGTAAATAGATTTAGACATGTGGGATATATTTTATATTTGCACGCTTCTATTTCTCTAGCTTGAGATTGTTTTGAACAAAAAAAAATTTATCTTGTACACTCCGATAGTATTGAGAGTACCGACCACCCAACCTTTTATTAGAATACACACTTAGGCTCATCTGTGTGACTGTGTGATTTGGGACTTCACAATTGTATTGCTAAATATCAATAAATTGGGTGCGGAGTGTCTATAGATTCTAACCGCAAACCAATAAAATTCAAATGTTTTAATTTTTGTCCAAGATGGTGATTGATTCTGATAATTGCTTTAGTCTTTATATATATTATCAATGAAGGGTAATAATGAAAGCGTTTTGTGAAGTTCGCTTTTGGGATGAGTTGTTAAAACATGTAGTCAAACTATGTTGCCAATAAATTAACTTAAATTTAACCTTCAAATGAACAAATATGTTGCATTCTATCTTTTTCACTAAAAGAATATATCAACTTAGCTTTCACAATTTCTCCCAAAAGAGCGGGGGAAAAAACTAAATTTTGACCTGCAAATGAACAAAAATGTGAAAATATATTGTCATTATACTAAGACCCATCTCATGTGTTAGAATATGCTTCAAATTTTTGTCTCCAAATAACTAATTTCTTAGCAAAAATAACTTATTGTTAATATTGCGTCAATGACTGCTTGGTATGAGAACAGCCGAATTCAAGCGCAAATTTTCAATTCATCATATTCAAAATTTTACATTAATAATAAAAATTTTATTTTTCTAATTCAAAATTTTGGATAAAAAAAACCAAGAATTAACACTTGAATCCATTTATTCTCATCCCGAATAAAAATGAGTGCCTTCATGCAGAGCAGAACATCTAGCAGCCAGTAGAATCTACCAAAATCCTCTCTTTAATATAAAGAATTCATCAATACATAACAATAAAAACCTCTTTCTTTTAAGTATGATCATAACGCACAATTAACCTGTGTGATCATCATCTATACCTCTAGATGCAAATATTTCCAGGATTCAACTTCTCAGGACGAATTCCCTTAGATTGTACAAAAAAAACATAATTTTCATGTTTATTATGCAGCAGCAGACAATGCAAAAGATCGAAAATAAGTTTGACAGTCGTAGATATGATAAGCGAATCCCTTCACAACAACAACAACAAATCAAAGATAACAAACAATCAGCAGTCATCATCGAACCAGAATGCTTCTATAGAATAAACCAATATTGCAAGAAAAAGAGTACAAAATCAAAAGCCAGCAGCAAAAATAGAAGGCACTGTATAACATTTCCTTTGAAAGACTCGAGATATAATGTAGTAGCACACTTGAGCAAACTTACACACAAGAGAGGAGCTCGAATATCTCCAAAACTCGCAAACAAACCAAATGTTTTGCCGAAAACTTTTCACTCTATTTCTACCTTAAGTGGGATCCATAACAAATACAAAGAGAAACAGCATAACGTAAACATAGACAAAGCCCTGTTCTATAATCAATATTCTCTGTCCTCTCAAATAGAGTTCATACTTCGATGTTAAATAAGAAAGCTGACATAATAAAGATGTACTAATGATTGCAATATGATAATACCCACAAGTAATATTTATGTACAGTTTACTACACATGTTTTAACCAAATTGTCGTAGCAACTAAAATTCAAGCATGGAAAGTTAAAATTCATAACTAGAAGATACTTAGAAGAAGCAGGTCAAGAACTTCACCCAAAAAAAAAAAAAAAAAAAAAAAAAAAAACACTTTAAACATGATAATAATAAGCGAGGATGAGAAAGTAACAGCAAGAATTGCAGAAAGTTAAAAAAAAATTGTGAATAAGAAAAAAGAAAAAAGAGATTAAAAACCCTATCAGCTTTACCGCCTTACCGAAGAAACGATTAAAAAAGAAAGGGGGGGATGTGCTGTTGTTGCTATTACACTCAAATACAACTGTTTGTGATATGTTTCTTACTATCAAATTTCAATCTACAAGGCAGTGGAGACCGTGAAAACCCACCAACCTCCCATAGTTAACCTCCCATAGTTTGTATGAACCTCTACCAAAAGGATGAAAGAAGATATACCTGCTTAAGGTAACAAAAAAGCTCCACCCACAGCAACTTATAACAGCTGGCACGAAAAAAAGAGGAAAGAGAAAAATAACATAAATGAAAGGAACAGCAAGACTTGCACGTACCTCCTCAACTAACTTATAAAATTGTCAATTATCAGTGACAGGTGAAACTCCAACTTTCACCCAGCTCGACAAAATCTAAAATCCTGAATCTTCCCCTTGTAAAATTACTGGCCATCCTCTGAATATATATACAGTCTTCTCAGGCCAACTCCACCGAGATTGTCTTCAGATGAGCTTATGAACAAACCCCCACAATACCTCCAAGATCTTCAATACAACATGGATCAATGTTCAATAATTATTGACCCAATTTATCTGTGTACGCTGAGGCTGTTGGTAGACCCCAGAAGGAGGGCCCACCATTTCAACAGCTCCAGCCATGGCCTGAGACTGCTGGAGCATCGGATGGACAGTGCCTGCAGCAACAGCCTGAGTAGGGTGATGGTAGATTCCAGGGAAGGCCATGTGTTGTCCCTGAGCAGGGAGGTTGTAGAATGAAGTAGCCTGTACGGATGAAATATCCCTCCCGGGTGTGGGGATCCAGACTGAACCTTCACTCTGAGAGAAGTTTTCAAATTAGACATAATGAACTGAAAGGAGGGGAAAAAAAAAAGATCTAGGAAAGGAGGGGAAAAAAAAAAGATCTAGGAGTCACTCTTTGTTAAAAGACGCGAACATTAGATAGATAGTTAAAATAGCTACAGGAACAAATCAGATTAACATCACAGAAATCTAGGAAAACATGAATTTGTCACCGGTTTATGATCAACATACAACACATGTTCATGACAGTATCATGGCTTTCAAGGTTTTAACACAAAATTTAACCAATGGTGGAGAACACAAGGTAGAAAAAGTTTTTTTTAGTAATTCAGAGAAGATAATGAACATGATAGAACCTGACAATAGAAAAACTAAGAAATATGAACACACATAAAACTAAATCACCAAAAAATATTACGGTTTCATTGAACAAGTTCCATTACCTCAGTAGCAAAACGACAGCATAGCTTATAATTCGTAAACTGTCAGAACCAGAGTATTTTTGCAAAAAGAATGTATATGGTTCATCATTGCCGAAACAACATTCTAGATCCAACAAAAGTTTTTGTTCCAACAATCATAGCAGGTTCAGAATGAAAAAAACCTGCCAGCCAAACAGGAGCCAAAATGGACCAGCCACTTGACTCATTGTTTTCAGTTTTTGTCTAGGTCTGGCTGAAGGTACCCATCCTGTCTGTAGCTTATTTAATACTATCTAACATTGACAGACAGCTTCTAACATTTAATTTGACTTAGCTATTCCCCTAAAAAGCAAAATAAAACAAACTCAAACATCTAGGGTGCATTTGGATGTTTTAATCCCACACACAAAAAGAATGTTTTTTGCATTTTTGGAAGCAACACAATTTTATTGAAACTCAATGACCTTTGAACTCTTAAGCACTTTGGTTTGAAAAGTTATAAAGTTCAAAGAGGAACAATAACAGTGTGCACAAAAAAGAGAATCATAAATTTTGAAATTTCTATTAATAACAGAAATTGTCAATATCACGGTTTCAGGAAATTTCTGTGCTCACTTGCTTATCCAAACAGTCACCTAAAAAATATCACGAATAACTTTTTTTCAAAATCCACCTAAAATCACAATTTTCTGATGTTGCTTGACATGCAAGTGCAGCCTTAGTTACTTCTATTTATAGTATGTAACGATTAAGCAGTACAAACATGACCCTTTTTTCCTATTTGAGATCATATCCAGGAAAAAATCAATATGTTTGAGAGACTGATTTATCTTACTTCATTAAATTAATTCTATGTTCATCTTAGAAACTTCTGGTCAATATGGATCCTTAAAAAGCATGAAATCACAACATTCTGTCAATCAATTTCACTGTAAAAGGTATTGTGTTAAAGATAGCATGTTTAATTGAGTAGGTTTCCCCTTGTCAGCATCTCGATTAACTCAAAAAATGCCAGATATGGCAAAAAAAGGGGACACTCAAACCACCAGATTTTTGACAGATCAACTGATAAGATCAAGCTGTTTCACATAAAGTATTAATATTCTTTCACTTTAAGATAGATAAAAGGTGAGGTGAATAAGGTTCTGCACTGATTAAGTAGTTACTTCTATTTATAGTATGTAACGATTAAGCAGTACAAACATGACTTTTTTTTTTTCCTATTTGAGATCATATCCAGGAAAAAATCAATATCTTTAGAGAGACTGATTTATCGTACTTCATTAAATTAATTCTATGTTCATCTTAGAAACTTCTGGTCATTATGGATCCTTAAAAAGCATGAAATCACAACATTCTGTCAATCAATTTCACTGTAAAAGGTATTGCGCTAAAGATAACATATTTAACTGAGTAGGTTTCCCCTTGTCAGCATCTTGATTAACTCAAACAATGCCGGATATGGCAAAAAAAAGGGGACACTCAAACCACCAGATTTTTGACAGATCAACTGATAAGATCAAGCTGTTTTCACATAAGTATCAATATTCTTTCACTTTAAGATAGATAAAAGGTGAGGTGAATTAAGGTTCTGCACTGATTTTGTCTCGCCTATTACAGAAAAGTAGGCGTATAAATGGATATCCGAATTATCTAAATCGCTCCATATTCATATCCAATCAAGGGGATACAATTTCCACTAGTATTTGTGTTCCTAAAACTTCAATGCTATGGCCTTGTACTGTCGCACTACATTTTAACATAAGATGTACAAAAAAGAAGTCAACCAGAAAACACAATAAAATTTATAGTATAAAATTTACCATAATTCACCATAACAAACTAGAATAGATCCAAAAATTGGTGAATGAAAACCAAGTACCTGCTGCCCAGCAATGTAGACATTGTTCTCCTTGTACTGGGACGAAGCAAGGTCCTCACTGCCGGTTGAGCTTCCACTGGACACAGCACCAGGAGTATACGTTCCATATGCCGGCATCCCAAGATGACTTGGATTACAAGCATTAGCTGCAGGCTTATATTGAGACAAAGAGTACTTAATAGGTGCAGCACCTGCAGCCCCCGGTGTAGGATAAATGTTTCCTGCTGGAGGTTGTTGAGGGAAGGCGGCATTGCTCAAGAAAGGGTGCATGGTTGGAGACGGAATGTAGACCGACGAGAAATATTGATTGTATGGAAGGAAATTAGGTGCATAAGGAATATGTACACCAGGAGGCTGCCGAAAGACAGGAACTGATTGCTGGCCCACCGCAAGAGACGTTTGCATCAAGCCAGAAGTGACTAAAGGTGCTGGCCCAGTTGATGACAGAACCAAAGAACTTCCACTCTGGATAGCAACAATTATGAGCATCACTATCGATTATCAAACAAGAAGCGAGCAAAGATGTGAAGCAGGACTTCCGTCCAAATGATTTTTTAAGAAACGCTGATTTCTAAGAAGCTGTAGCAATAAAGAAATCTAGACTATAGTATCAATAACTCATTCTATTGAGCAATATTTCTTCATTTAAGCCTTTAGCATCAACAACTCATTCTCCTAAGATACCACAACACAGTTGTATATTACAGTACATGAAATATTGAAACAAAGGATTTAAAATCTTGGGGATCCGATTCAGTATCTGCCAATATTGAGGTACCTCACATAACCTCTTGGCAATATCAACAAAATCAGCAGATGTTGGTGATATCAATACCAATATTATATCTATATCGTCCTGGGCACCTCAAAATCCAATAAAATAATTGGGATTCTATTACTATCACTAGCAGTATCAACAAAGGATTTAAAATCTTGTGATTCACATCAGCATCTGCTAATTCTGAGGTCTCATAGGTAACATTGGACACAACCTCTTGGAAATATCAGCATATCAGCAAGGTGTTAGCAATATAAATACAAATATTATATCTATATCGTCTTGGGCACCTCAAAATCCGATAAAATATTTGTGATTCTATTACAATCAGCTGATAGCTGAAACCTTGAATAAAATATTAAAATTGAATGTTCCTTCTAGTAAATCAGAAATCCAGGCATAGTTATAATTTAAAAAGGATACCTCTTGTGGTGTCTGACCAGTCTGGGCAGGTAAGAGCGCAATATTCCCATTGTATTTAGTAGCAGGAGCAGTAGCAAAAAAGGGAGAGAGGCGACCATCAGCTTCAGCAGTAGTAGGTCGATACATTGAAGTGTAATAGCTTGTAGCTGGATCAAAAGGTTGCTGGACCTGAATAACAAGAAATTAGATAAAATAACTCAGACATATACTATAAGTAACCAAGAAAATGTACTTTTTCAGTCAACTTGTATATAGTTTATCTTACAATGCAGCATCCTAGAAACTGCCGGAATAAATGAATAGGAGTTGACAACTGAAGAAACATGAAGTGCTTACCAGGTTGACATAGTTGCTGAAGGGAAGATGGGGATAAATCAAAATAACAATAGAGAGAAAATCTAGATATTTACTATGAAGAGATGCATGCTCAATGTACAAGTATGCAAGTTGATAAACAGGAAGCACCATAGGGCAAAGCAATAACTGGTGAACACTAGGACGAGCTTTAAAATCATTGCTCCAATCTATGTAATAAGAACACTTCTATCATGAAGATATGACGGACAAGTGTGAGATGTATGTTTTTCACAATTTGTCGTGCTTCAGAATATCGTGTCCATCGCAGCAATGACGGTCCATCCAGCATAGGTTCCAACTAGCATTCACGGAAAGGGGTATTGCAGTTTCAGCCTACCTGTCCCAGACAAGCCTTCTGATGGCTTTTGGAATTACTACAGCTGCAATGGTATTAAAGAATGGTCCTTCATGGCATGGTTCAAAAGTTTAAAGGCTTTTAATTTTGAATGGTAAGGGAGTCCATAACAGTAGCATGCTATGGGTCATATGACCATATCTACAAGGTAAACCCAAAAAAGGCTCCACTTTCAGAGAAGGGAAGAGAGTACAACAATTCAACCATTTCAACTTCTATTTACGCCTTTCCTTGTCATGACATCTGGCTCTGCATTCACCAATGTTATGTGAATAATTGAATTCTCCACCAATCTAAATAATAGCTATGAAATGTTATCTCAAAAAAATAATAATAGCTAAACAATGTTCTTTATTCCAATAATAATAAGCTAATAATAAATGTAAACAGTACATGACAGATTAGGAGTTGGTGCATACTCAAAATCACAAGCTATCAATGTTACAGTAAAAAGCAAACCCACATACGAAGATGTTATTTTGTGGTTTGGCTAGTCAGGCTATTTTGAATAGATTTTCAGTTAAACAAGTTATATGCTTGTTGAATTACTTAAGAAGACCACCACACAACTTTAGTTAAGGAGGTAAGACAAAGGAAGAAACAGACCAACGAAGTTACAAGAAACAAGAGGGGGAACGAAAAGTTGAAATGAACAAGATTTGCTAATGAAGCATGAATAAAGGAGTATGAAGAAAGAAGAAAAACAACATAAGAAGTAGGACCAGAAAAAATAAGAATGGATACTGAAAATATAGAATAATCATGTTAGCAAGTAATGAAAATAACAGTTTGTGAGCTATTAAGCATGGACATGAAAATGGGAAAGTTATGACACAACATTGATACAGGGACACAGCGAACTCTAAAAAGGTAGGACACGAGAAAACGACATCATAGAAGTATGCACATCAAAATTCATAATCTTTAAGACATATTTTCTCTGAGGTAGAAAGGATAGAAGGGAAAAAAATACTAATGATTTCAATATAGATTCTAATCAAGTAATTATATTAAGGATTAAGAAAAGAATCTGAGTTCAATCCCATACACATGAACCTTGAATAAATATTTGAAGCCTCTATATTTACAGGGAATTTAGAGTTAGGGCATTTGGGGTCTATTAGCTTAGTATTTCTTTTATGTCAAAAAATTTTTTATGTTTTTTAGGCTAATGCATGACTTCATATTGCTGAGTACTTGATGATTATAATGTTTTGAAAGAGGACACGGTTTTGAAATGCAATTTTTATGATTTAAAAGCAAACATGGCTCTGAAATGCAAAATTTTGGATTGTTAAAATCTGACATGGCCCTGATATGTATTGACGAGTGCCATACCGATACGTATCAAATTCAAACACAACACTCACTTTGAAGTGTCCGTACTTAGAAATTCTAAGAGCGCTATCAACCATTAGAACTACAGGAACGGGAGAGCTAAATAAAGGGTTATTATAAGGACATCATTTTGATGAAAACAAAACAATCTGGACACTATGTTTAATAGAAACAAAACACTCTGGGTATTAAGTGAACCAATAGAAGAGGGAAAGAAGGACCATCCAGTGATGTTTATGAAGGAAAGGAGAATTATGAGAAGAAAATATGTAAGTTTATTTGGGACTTTAACTATGTGGGAAGAATTATGAAACTAGTAATCGGAAGAGATGCTTATTTGCATTGTTTGGAAACCTAGATTTATTATAAACTCGGTCCGAGAGCGAGTAGTGAGCACTCGGAAACTTGGCAAGTACTCGGACCACTTGTGTAGAACTCAGATATTGATATTTTAATATGTATATACTAAAATATCAAAATAACATAGATGTAATAAAACAAATTACAAATAAAAATTATCAATATCATCCCATTCCCATCAACTCATCATCATTGTCGTCCTCATATCAAATATACATTATTTTATTTTAGGAATTATGGAGTTCCAAACCCAAATCATGTCATCAGCTAATTGTAATTGAGGTTTGAGACCTTGATGCATTGAAGTAGATCTATTGTTCTTTGCTTGTATGCATATGGGGGGAAAAATAACTTCTAATTAAGTAAGAAAACAAAGGAATCCTCCTTTACAAATATGGAATTAAATTACACATATGTATGAATCAATTCCAATTCTTTTAATAAAAATTTTAATTGCAATTGCAGCCCTACATATAAGAATCTACAAATAAAGTGCACAGCTGGAGAGAAAAATGATCTCAACTGTTAATGCATGTATAGCATACTAAGAGATGGTATTTCCCTAAAATTTTGTATTTAGAATCTCCAATTTTCCAATTACAAGCAATCAACCAAACCCAAGGGATTGCAATGCATCAGCCATTTCTATGCCCTAGCAAGCATCATAATGATATGCCACGTGTATCTGAGCATCTTGTTATGTCTCAAGACTACTCGGAAAAAGAAGTGTATAAATAAGCAAGAAGGGATGCACAAATAGCTAGCTGCTTAAATGCACAGACAAAGATACTCTAACCAAAGTATATGACCGACATCAAAAGAGCCATAAAGGAAACTTTGTTAAACACTAAAAAAGAGAATTGCACCATGACGCAAGAGTAATCTCTATATGAATACTTTAGGCAATCAATCTATGACTTGGTTGACAGAATAAAAAAATTGCAATTAGAATGATCTTTTCATGGACTTGTTGATTGCACGCAAGTAAAAGGGTAGTAAGATCAAGTTTATGAATCCAGCAAGTAAACTTCAATATAATGATTTGGCATGAAACAAACAGGTACTGGAATCTAAATGAGTTGAAACTTCAATCCAGAGTTTAGGCCATTCACTTAATAAAATTGCAATTAGAATGATCTTCTCATGAACCTGTTGATTGCATGCAAGTGTAAGGGTAGTAAGATCAAGTTTATGAATCCAGCAAGTAAACTTCAATATAATGACTTGGCATGAAACAACCAGGTACTGGAATCTAAATGAGTTGAAACTAGAACTGGTATGAAACATGTTGAACTTGGGTTAACAATAGACGAATATGATCAGCTATAATCAACTGAGTCAATTTTAACAATAATCAACTCCGGTATTTTCTAACTTCCCATACCATTTCCATTAAAAGGGAAGCATATCTGCAATGAAGCTGCAAAGGACTTGCACAAACCCAACGCGATGAAAAATACGAAAGAGAGAGCAAGCACTAGAATAACAAAAATCTCTAATCAAAGTTCATATAACTAGACAGACCAATAGCAGACGATAAGAAACCTAAAGGAACAATTCGAATATAAAATATCTAACTACTATAAGGGAAAAATCCATATAAATACATGAAGCCAAATTTCATGAAGAAAGAATGAAAGTGAACTGCTTCAATAATAAAATTGGTAAATTAATAATGTAAGTTATTGTTTAATATCCTAGGGGCTAGCCAGCAATTGATTAAAAATAGGCGAAAATGGAAGGATGTTTAACTTTTCAAAAACTACCTAAATATTACACTGCTCTTTAGAATTTTCTTAGACAGTAAAGCAATGCATGAAACACACAAAACCAAGATAAGCATGAAATATTGAAAATTTATTCAAAGCAAAAGGAGATGCTAAAATGAAAATAGGGGATGCAGCACTAGACTTTTGATCAAATTTCCACATTAAACTGAGATAAAAACTTACAAGAAAGCTTGGAATGCGAGTCGCATCCCTTGCTTGAGGCTCAGCACCTTCAACAGTTGCAAACTGATTCCCAAGCATTTGTGATACCAATCCAAAATTTGAATAGGGTGGCGAAGTATGAACAACTGGATGTTGGGAACTATCTGTAGCTGGAGCTGCTTCTGTTTTTGCTTGATCATATTCTGGAGCTGCAGGGATAGTAGAGGAAAGCTCAGGCTCCCTAGATGTAAGGTTTTCTGGAACGTCAGATTGTGACTGCGGATGATCAGCACTTGAAGTAAGATTTTCAGGCACCTCAGCTGGTGACGAGAAACTATCAGCAATATCTGCTTCTTGAGCAGAAGGCGATGCAATCTGAATGCTGCGATCAGGCACAAAAATATTAAAAAATGCTAAGTTGTAACTAAGACCAGCAAAGGCAATGAAGAATAGAGTTCTAAAGGAAACATCTAAAACCAAATATTCATGTAAAACTTAAGAACATAGAAGACAACATGTGGACATCTGTACACTCGGCAGAAGAAGCTCAACATGCATAAGGTGCAGTGACTGTTAATACTTAACAGTACAAAGCAAAGATATACGATGTCCAAATACATATAAAGAATAAAATTTTATAAATGATGACTACATGTCAAAACTATTATGAATTATTTGCAAGACATATGATAAAGAATATTTACTCAAAGGAACTGATTCTGCCGCTATCAACAGATAAACCTAATACAGGTTATATTATAACACTGCACTATGAATATGTAATATTTGCATTTTTGTATAAAAAGTGAAGGAAAAAAAATTATATTAAAAAAACCTCCATTGGTAAATGCATAAAGGTTATGCATAAAAAAATTATAATAAAAGACTTTTTTTCTAGCAAAAAAGCATGACTATAGTTATCAGATTCATCTACACATTGGTTCAAGGTACAGTTGTGGGGACAGGTTCCACTGCATTGAACAGCATCAGTATGAAGGGTGCATGTTAATGTGGAGTGGTACACTTGGGAGCCCATGCTTGAGCCATTTTGATCACTAGGAATACAAATGCAATTTGAAGAAATGAACAAGAAAGGATTATGGTAATAAGAAGTTGCACCTTTTAATATCTACAAAAGCAAGCTCTGCGCTAATATATACATAAGTTTACATATAGATATACAAATACACACATACACACACATCTACACACACACACACACACACACAATATATATGGGATCACCTATAAATGAGTTGCTAGCACTGGAAACTTATTGGCAATGATAGAAAAAACACACAAAAACACAGTAATCTCAGCATTTCGTTTTAATTTTTTTTTTTGGACTGTGATCTTCACATCATTAGCTTCTTTAGGATAAAAAATTCATGGATTTTGGACTTCATTTGCCCTCCATCAAATGGATACCAGATGTTGTACTCACTGAAATTCTGTCTCCCTGATGAAAGGTCATTTCAAAAGTAAAACCCAATAAATTGTGTACACGTGAATCCTAGAGGGTTTAGATTAAAATAAAAAAAAAATGGGGATAATGAAAATTGGCTTCTAGCACATGAAATTTCCTGCACACACGACTCATTTCCATTATTCTCTCTCTCACTCTCTACCTAACTACAACAACAACAACAACAACTAAGCCTTTTATATCCCAAGTATTTGGGGTAGGCTAGATGAACCAAAAAAGAATCACGCCGGATCGATTACACTGCTAATCCTTCTCCATTCATTCGAATTGAGTAATATGTCCTCATTTAAATCTCTAGCGTCCATATCTTTTTGTATAAC
This sequence comes from Dracaena cambodiana, assembly GCA_036321105.1. Lineage (NCBI taxonomy): Eukaryota > Viridiplantae > Streptophyta > Magnoliopsida > Asparagales > Asparagaceae > Dracaena > Dracaena cambodiana. Next base: position 29,340,993 of record JAYEPQ010000008.1, read on the forward strand.
CTTCATCCGTATTTTCTTCAGTTTTCCTTTTGCTCTTTTAACTTGTTCTACGTTGATAAACTCTCTCATCGAGCTGGTGCATTTGTAGGTCTACATTGCATGTGATGAAACCATTATAAGTGATTTTCCCATATTTTCTCTTATATGGGGGGCTACATAACCTGTGCATGAATATCCTCATTTCTCATTTTATCTTTCACAGTATTGTCACATATCCAACGAAGCATGCGTATCTCTACCACATTTATCTTTTATGAATGATATTTTTTATTGCCCAGCGTTCCGTACTATATAATAAAACTGACCTAATAGCAATCCTATAAAATTTTCCTTTCACTCTAGCCTTAACGAAATGTTACGATCGCATAAAACTCCCGTTACACTCCTCTATTTCAACCAACCAGCTTGGTTCATATGGTAGACATGATTATCGATTTCTCCATCATCTTGAATAATAGAACCTAAATAACTAAATTGATTTCTCACTTGTATCTCTTTCCCATCCAAGGTCACAGCATTATAGCATAAGGCTCGTCATTTACTAAATTTCCACTCTATTCTGGACCTACTTAATCTAAAACCTTTATATTATAATGTTTGCCTCCATAACTCTAACATGGAATTCAACCCTGCTCTCGTCTCTCTACATAACAAACTTCTTTAATAAAGTACATGATTAAATTTATAATTTAATAAGATACAAGAATTCAAACACAACGCTTTAAAATTAATAGTGTCTCTAAGACTGCAAGTCAAATAATACTCGAGAAAAAAATATTAAGTTAGCTCATCGAACCAATTTCCTTTAGTTCTCTATACACTAGTTTTGGACCAGGAAGGCAGCACAAACACAAATATCCAAACTGAATAAGAAGCGGAGAGGTCGTGAGCATCAAGAGAGCACGACTAACCATATGGAGCAAAAGAGCTTCACAAGCACATTGAGCAAAAAAATGGATCATCCACAAAAATATCAATTTAGAGGATCAATCAAGTTCATAGAAATACAATTGCATAATGAGATATAGATATATAATCTACAAAACTATGATCACAAACGTGTAAAGTGAAGAAGTTCACAAAATTGAACTTTATATGACAAAAAATTTTCCACAACAAATTTTGACGTGCCTTGCTTGTTATTTATGATGTTAAATACAACAACAACAACAACAACTAAGCCTTTCATCCCAAGTATTTAGGGTAGGCTACATGAACCAAAAAAGAATCACGTCGGATCGATCACTTACATAGTCCTTCTCCATTCATTTCTATCAAGTAATATCTCCTCATTTAAACCTCTAGAATCCATATCTTTTCGTATCACCTCCATCCATATTTTCTTCGATATTCCCTTCGTTCTTTTAACTCATCCTACATTGATAAACACCCCTCATTGAACTGGTGCATTTATAGGCCTACGTTGCACATGACCAAATCATCGTAATTGGTTTTCTCGCATCTTCTCATCGATGGGAGTTACACCTATTTTAGCACGAATATCTTCATTTCTCACTTTATCTCTCCCAGTGTTGCCGCATATCCAGCGGAGCATGCGCATCTCTGCTACACTTATGTTTTGTGAATGACACTTCTTTATAGCCCAACATTCTTTGCCATATAATAAAGCTGGCCTAATAGCAGTGCTATAAAATTTTTCCTTCAGTCTTAACAGAATATTATGGTCGCATAAAACTCACGTTGCTCTCTTCCATTTCAACCAGTCAGCTTGTATCTTATGGTTAACATCATTATCGATATCTCCATCATTCTGAATAACAGAACCCAAATACCTAGACTGACTGCTCATTTGTATCTCTTGACCATCCAATTTTATGGCATTATAGTTTTTGATCCGTCGTTTACTAAATTTACACTTCATATACTCTGTTTGAAACCTACTCAATTTAAAACCTCTAGATTCTAATGTATGTCTCCATAATTTTAGCTTGGCATTTATCCCTGCTCTTCTCTCATCAACTAAGACAATATCATCAGCAAATAGCATACACCAAAGTATCTCATGCTGAATAGCTCTAGTAAGCTCATCCATCACTATAGCAAATAAAGACGGACTCAATACAGATCCTTAATGCAATCCAATTATGATAGAAAAATCACTTGTTAAACCACCACATGCTCGGATATTGGCCACTACTCCATCATTATTTATGATGTTAAATCCTCAAGGAAAATAAATCTCACAGAAAACGATTTCATTAACACATTGGCAAAAAACTAATCAAATAAATAAAAAAACATGATTTTTTTTTTTTTGGAATTATCAGATAGAAAATGTAGGCAAACTTACCTTGGAGCAAGCATTTCAACATTCTGCCCAATCTCCTGAGTTGTCTGAGATAGTTCAGCAAAGCTCTTTTTACTTTCACCATCATTCACAAAATTTGTAGTCAGACCAAAATTAGCATCAAAACTTCCAAAACTCAAGCCACTTCTTTCAGATTCTGGAACTTGCAGATGATTAGGAATAATGACATGTTTAGTGTCAGAAAACTGCAACTCCCCCAACTTTTGCTGTAGCTTTGAAGTAGGCTCATCTGAAGACAGAGAACTTGATGAAGGTATTGAGAGAGCAACAGTTTGTGTAGCAGGTTCAACATCAATAGTTTCATATTTTCCTACCATTAAAGTAGGCTTTACATTTGTGGACTTTGGTTTCCACTCCTTTGTTGGACCAACTGCTGAAGAAAAAGCATAATGTAATATTAGCTTTTTGAAGGCCTTATAGACAGAACATCACAATATTAGCACAACATAATGCTAACAACTTCGCGAACAATTAAACACATGCAAAATAGTAATACTATTGCTAATAATTGAAATATCTAGATTACAATATAATCATATGACACCACATCGAGGCCTTAGGCATTATTTTGTAGCATACAGCAAGCAGATAAAGATACTTCTGAAAAGGATATTTGCACAATTATTCGGCTGATTGAGAAAGAAAGGGTATCCTTCTGAGGAAATACACAAGAATGTGCTCCTTCACTGTTATGTACCTCAGTATTTTACTACAACAAAGACATCGCCAGACATCAACATTACATCAGATCAAGGTTGAAATTTGAAAATAACGCGTTATGAAACTCGTTATATTTTGTTAGTATACCTAACGGAACCTAAGCGTTATCTATCAGTCGAAAATAACTTAGTGCACCATAACAGTGCGTTATTTACGCTATTTCACATTACTTTACGTTCCATTACGTTAAATTTAGTTATGCTATTGTTATTTACTATTATTTTTTTAGTGATTTTCTTATTGTTATTGATTACTTGTTTTGATTGTTAGCAAAGTACTACCGTTTTCTTACTTAATTATTTATTGTTTGCTTATTTGATTACTTGTGAAACTTCCTAACTTACGATTGCTTCCTTATTTACTTGTTGTAATTCCGCTCTTATTACTGAAATTTTTTACTCATTAATTTTATAGAATTCTCAGCTGAAATGAAAATTACAAATAAGATAATTGAGCATTACAAAATATAAATTACAATATTAATAATAGCTAAAATTGAAATTAAAAAAATTGAAATCTTATTTTCATGTTTAGGTGACGACTGAAATTAAGGTTGTGGACTTAATATAATTTATGAACATAAATATAAAAGTTATTGTGAAACTTGTTAGAAAATTGGAATAGACTATGTGTTAAAAAAAATTTATATTCTTTTTTAGAATTTTTTAATTTATTTTCCAATTTGTAAAAATTATTTTACAAAGTTTTATATTTATTAAATAAATAGAAAATTGCGCAACCTACGTTATATGTTAGGTTTTATGCAATATAACCTACGAGAGACAAAACGTTATGTTACCAGTATCACTATTTTAAACATTGCTTCAGATTACACCCTTACATCAAAATGCTTCTGTATGAAAGAATAAATTAAATAGATATATGGACCACTTTTGTGAATTATATAATATTTGTGACTTACAGATTCAATTGTTATAATATGTTACGCTCACATTTAAACAGGGGTATATTTGGATGATTCTAAATGGCCAGCTATCATTTTTCATGCTCCTACAATTTATCCTACGTCATTCTTGGGGGTATTTACTCTTGCTGGACTTATCCATAATACAGATCATGAAGGATGATGGTTGATAGAAATCAGGCGAGGAACTGGCAATATATGAAAGGGCTTCTGCAATGTGGCTATAATTATTTTAAAAAGGTAGACTGGCCATGTCCAGTTCATCCTCCACTCCCCAGCAACAGCCAAGGTCCAAGACAACTCTCCGTTAAGTAGCATCAAAGGATAAGAACCTCCAGATAAATCACTACGATTGCTTTGGCCTCACCATATAATACCATCAGCCCCCACCCCCCCAACCCCCAAATATCCGACTGAAATGAACAATGATCACTTTATAGATCACCATGTTAATAGCAAGGGATATCATGGAATTAGGCTGTCTAAAGTCCTCCAGTATAAAACAGACTAAGCATTATACCATACAATAATGGACAAACAACAGCCAAAAAAAGGAAAAATATATGATTCCAAACATTTAAGAATCAAATAACTTCAGAACCTCAAACTACATTGTTGTTATCGAGAAAAAGAACAATAAAGAAACAAACCAACAAATTTAACATCAAACTCTGATTGCAGCTCTACCAGTGCATCACAGGAAGGGGAGTGGTAAAATGCAGCTAAATTTGTTAAACAAGTATTCTTCACACACACACACAAGCGCATGCATAAACACGGATGGTAAAAAGCAGCTAAATTTTATTCAAGAAATACTATTCACAAGCATGCATTTGCATGAAGTTATAACTTTTCACAACTGAAACAATATGTTCTATGCAATGTAGAAAATAACGCGTTAACGCGTTTCGTAACGGAGCGCGGACCCGGCGCTCCGTAACAGGAGAAAAAAACGCAGGTTTGCGTAACGGTGCGTTATTTGTAAATAACGTAAGTTACATAACGTAACGTTATAACGCAAAATAACAAACATTATTTCCTAGGGGTATTTTGGATATAAATACTCGTAACCTAACCCTAAAATCCTCCCCTTTTCCTTTTCGCGACCGAACCTCCGCTTCCCTCCCCCGCAAAAAATCGCTCGTTCCTCTGATTCCTCCCCCGAAAAATCGCCGATCGCCTGATCATCTCCAACCTCGCCCGATTCCGACTCTCCCCATCCACGCCGGTCATCTCCATCCTCACTGATTCTCTCCATCCTCGCCGATCGCCGATTCCGATCCTCTCCATCTCCACCCTCGCCGATCGCCCGATTCTCTCCTCGTCGATTGCCCGATTCTCTCCTCTCCATCATCGATTTCGATTCTCTCCATCGCCGACTCCGTTGCTAACCATCTCCATCGCCGATCCTCTTCCTCGCTAACTCTGGCGAGTCATTCCGGCGAGCTTCGATTGGTAAAAATTTTAACCTAATTTTTTTCCCTGTTTATTTTAATGCTTAATGTAATGCTTACATTAAATTCTAGTTTTTTTTCCATTGACTAAAAATTTTTAACTGTTAATTTGGGATTTTGGGATTCAATTAAGTTGTTATTTTCGGATTTAATTTTCTGTTGGGATTTTGGGATTCAATTAAGTTGCTGCTATTTTGGAATTTTGGGATTTAATTAAGTTTCTGTTGGGATTTAATTAAATTTCAGTTCAATTAAATTACTGTATTAGTGTATTCCAAGTAATAAAATATGATGTGCTAACTGCTACAGTTATAATTCTTCTTCTTGGTGTTAATTTGATATTGTGCTACTGAAATACGATGTGCTACTGTATTAGTGTGATACTGAAATATGAAATATGAAATAAGAAAAAATTTGAAATATGATGTACTATTGTATTAGTGTTAATTTGATGTTGTGCTACTGAAATATGAAATGTGCAACTGTATTAGTGTGCTACTGAAAAATTGTTGTCATACTTGCTACAAATTTTAAAATTTTTCTATGTCTTTAAATTGATTTTACAGTATTTTATATGATTTTTTGGATTTATTTACTTATTTATGATCATTATTAAATATAGTTTTATATTTATTTTAATTAAATAAATTGAAAATTGCGTAACCTACGTTATGCATTACGTTATTTGCTACTTAACCTAACAAAAAAAAAAACGTTACGTTAACGTTATCGTTATTTTAAACATTGGTTCTATGTATAAACCATAAAGAATACCCATCTATATGCAAAAGCAGTAAAAAAATGCTTCAAGTTATCGGTAAAGCACATGATGTTAGTGCTTATACAACATATTAACTAAACACCCATTGAACTGCACATGAATAGCTTAAAAAAATTTCTCAACCAAGATAGAAATGTGAGGATGATTAACAGCACCTTTCTGAGGACCATTTAGTTGTTGTGATCGGTTACTGTAATTAGAAGATGGTCTGCTGCCAGCAGAACTAGTGCGAGATAAAGAATGTGTAGTTTGAGATGCCTCTGAAAGTCGGTTCCCATCAAATCCCTGAGATTTTCCTTGCATTTTTTCATGCACAGAGGAATGGTTCATTTCTGATGAACCTTTGTTAACAATTGCCTCAACGGTTATCCGCTCCCTCCCAACTTCACGTTTGATGGTGCCCATACTGCCTGGGATGCGTACATCAGGTGAGGCCACTAAAACTGGGTCAGAGGCTGAGGCGTAAAGTCCAGAACCAGAGGCAGGTTTGGGGGCTTGTACGAAGTTATTTCCAGAAGTTGACACCCGCTGCATAGGTATAGAACTTTTGGCATCACCTGTTGAAGGTGTCTCATTCTTATCGGTTAAGGTGGCCTCTAAACTTTCTTTAACCGAGATGGTACCACTGACACTAGAATCTTTGGGTGCAGGGCCCTGAACCGTCACTAGGTTTTCAATTTTAGCAGAAATGTCGGGCAGGCCAGCTACAGAACTGCAAAAGGACAAGACACAAAAAGTTGCATGGATGAATGTGTGTGTCCATACATTTATGCAAGCAGGAAGAGTAGAATAGAAAGAAAACAAATCAAAAAAATAAGCTTCAATTGATAAACAGTAAAGCATCATGTATTTGTGTCATATAGTTTCAGAAAAGGGAGTAGCAGAAACACATAAGGAACACAGAAATACAATCAATAGAAGTGTTACAAATATGGCCCTCTGGTTCATCCCATAAATAACCCAAAAAGAGACATCCCTTTAGGAACTAAAGAATGTTAAGAAATCCAATAGAATTTTACAATGGAGTGAATTTAATATAAAAAAAAAAAACCCTCCATTTATATCACACTTCTAAACTAACCCCTGTATAAAATGCATCAAAACAAACAATTAACTCTGAAACCTTAGTAATAAAAAAGAAAACCCTCTGTTCATATTGATCATGTCATGGTTTTTTCTTCCCCCCTTTTTGATACATTATTTCCAAACAACAGTATAAATGAAGACTGAAGAAGACGTATACAGATTATCCTCAACAGTGATTGCTTGTATATACAAGACTTGGGAAAAGTGAAGTTGATTCTAGAGGCAAAGGTAAGAGAGCCATAATTGCACCCCCAACTATACTGCATTTTATCATTAATGTTGACTAGGACATCAATATTCTTCATTTCTGAAATATCAGAAAGCTAATAAATTATATTAACTATGAAAATAATCTGGAATATATAAAAAGAATTGCAACTTGCCACCATCACGACAGACTTGTAATCAAAGACTATGGCGAACTTCTTAGCTACTCCGGCATGTTAAAAATATCTATTTATAGTTAAAAGAATTTGAGGATTGAGTGAGTGAGAGAGAGAGAGTGGTTTTTTGGGTTGCTCACTGGACACTGTGCTAGAGCTTGAAACATATATTAATTATTTTCGAACCATGAAAGGTTAAGAAGAGGGTTCCACATATTCATAGAGAGCTTGAAAATAAGTATCCTCATCAAGTTCTCTTGTAAGAAGTGGCAGGGATCTTTTCAAGCAGGATTAGTCTTTTAAAAGGTTACAATTTGGCTGACAGACATAATATCATCCTGAAATATGTATGTATAAAGAGACAACGATAAGCTACATAAGTACAAATTAGATTTGATCAGGTAAACCTCAAGCATCTCTCTCAAACTGATGAAACCAGACTGCACAATTTCATTTTAGTAAAGTTACATCACCTTGTTTTGACAATTAATTGATGCTTCCGGATTTGACCATCAAAGATCAAGCCTGATATGGATGGTGCTCAATTACAATACAGACTTGACATGGCAGGAGCAATGTACAAGTGTACAAGACCAATCAGGTTGAACAATGTATACTTCCACACAGAAGTATGGTTAACCTTGAGGTTGAGGTCAAACAAGTATTATGGATAGTCTTGAGGTCAAAGCAATGTCTAATATGTGTTGCAATTAACCGGGTATGAGGAATCAGATAGGGAGGCTGATTGTTTGATAGTGGCATTATCTATTCAAAAGAAAGTCACTGTCATAAAAGGTGTGGACCTTCTGGTATCTTTAATAGAAAGTTCAAGCTTATGAACTATTTTTTGAGGTAATAAATTCAAGGGCTATTGCACGATAGAACTTTGCATATTTATCAGTGAATAATAATAGCTTATAAATGGTAGATATACACATTGAAGAACACATAATTTCAAGGTATAGAATCTATAGATAAAAGTGCATCTTTTCCTTAGCTTCCCGTGGCAATATCCTTCTGTCTTGGTTGGCCAAGACAGATTCAGTTTCCTTTGCAATTTACATGTAGGAAAACAAACAAATCAAAACAAGAACCAGAATTGGATGAGTACCGGACAATACTAAATCTCCCTCCCATTCTCCTTCAGCCGGTAACACTATACTGCAATAATACTTTTTAAATTGGCTAGAGCATGTTGCAAATTCTCATTCTAGTTAATTTACTAACGGTGTTACTGGTGTAACTAATTTTCTTTCGAAATAAATTTTAAATCAAATTCATTTTCAAATAGAACCTTAAAGGACAAATATGGAATGAAGTAATTAAGTACCTTTTACATGTAGGGTTTGAGGGCACAACTCGCTGTCAAATTCACTTTGAAATAAACAAAAGTAAAAACATCATGGCTAATGGCAATCAATATTTTTCCACTTTCCAGACAGATTATGCTATAAAGTTGCCTCAATCAACACCCCACCCCCCACCCCCCCCCCCCCCACCCCCCACCCCCCGCGACCAAAACCAATAAAAGAAACAATGCAGCAGAAAGAAACAGGAGACAGAAACCTACGAGTTTTTCTAGTTGAGGAACTTGGTTCCAATATGAAGTTAAATAATGCTGTTCACAATAAGAGATGAGCATCACTGTAAATAGAGCCATACGAGCAGCCAACTACTTTAGCATTTTGAACCCTGAACCTATGTGCTTAAAGGAAAAGTGTTGGTATATAGCAGATAGGGTTTTTATGCTTTCAAAAGCTCCATGAGGCAGAAAAAAGGGGTGCTAACAGGTATAAAGCAACACAAAATGGCTCAAAGCAGCCTATGAACCAGCAGAAAATAACCCAAAGAGCTTATTTTCTCTGTTCTCTGATTTTTGGAGCCCATTTGATTTTTCTTTCAGAAGTTAACCCGTGAAGGCTCAAGATTCTTCTCCTACTTCTTTGGATTTTAAGCCTTTACACCTAAAGGCTTGAGTTCTGTTTTTCATTCAAAAACACGACTATAATACATGGGACACCTGATAGAGATTTGATTAGGATTTGATTAGAATTTGGTTAGATTTGGTATTATCTTGTTGCATTAGGATTTGATTAGATTTGATTAGAGATTTGGATAGATTTGGTATTTTTGTGCTTTAGAATTCTCTATATATGTGACTTGTAAAACCCAAATTTGAATATAGAGAATGAAATATGATTTTTTTTTTAGAGCATGTGATTTGCTTTATCAAATCTTTTTTCGAGTAATTCGTGAGAGAGTGGGCATGTGATTCGCCTGGACGTGAGATCCAAACCCTAATTTATCCTCCAAAATTCTAAGTTCTTCCCCAATTCATCCACCACAGACCCTAAACGCTTCCGTCCGCCATCAAATTGGTATCAGAGCTCAAGATCCATATCTTCAGGTATCAAAATTCAAATTCATCTCTATCTTCTTATCTTTCCATCATCCTTTTTTTAAATTTTCTTTTGGATTTGAAAGAGAAAAAAAACTGAAAAAAAGAGAAACATATCAAAAAAAAAAAAAAGCAAAAAAAAAACTGAAAAAAATAAGGAGAAACAGATCAAAAAAAAAGCAAAAAAAAAAAAGAAAGAAGAAGAAGAAGAAGCAAAGGAGCAGCATGAGAAGAAAAGAAGAAAGGGAAAGGAAAAAAAAAGAGAGAGATAGAAGAAGCAAGCAGAAGCAGCAGGAGAAGAAAAGAAGGAAAAAAAACAAAAAAAAAAGAAAAAAGAGGAAGAAGAAGAAGCGGCAGGAGCAGTTGGAGAAGAAAGGAAGAAAGGGAAAGATAAAAATAAAAAATAAAAATAAAAATAAATGAAAAGTTTTCCCTCTCTTTCTCTCCGCAGCAGCAACCCCATCAACTGCCTCTCCTCTGGTTCCACTTCGTCGCGACCTCTCCAATCAGCCACCACCAGCAACATTCACCGACCCAACCGCAGACCTTCCCGTCTGACCCCGCCGAACCACGTCCGCCTCGTCGGTGTCATCGCTCCTCTGACCTCACCTCCGACCAGAACCCCTCCCCTCATCATCAATCATCTCCACTTCGCTTTCGACAACAACCACCTCTTCTTCCAGATTGCATCAAGGGGCTGATCGATCCAGTACCAAGTCAGAATCTGAACCCGATCCATTTTCATTTGGGGCAGACCCATTCGAACAAAATAGACCCGTTAAAGATCAAATGGGATTTTGAAGCCATTTTGAGTTTGGTTCGCATCGGATTCGAGATATAATCGACACATTCCAATTCTGGTATTTTTTGAACTTGATATGGGATTCATATTTTGTGGAAAATACATCAACACTGATGTCGATTTCAAATAAGTAGAGTGTGATATATATGATTCAGTCCCATATTTTCATGGTTATAATAATCCTAATGGTTATGATAATTGGGAAAGCAATTTGAAGCAATTTTTCCGTTACTTTCCGTTAACTTCAGAGCAAAAATACAATTATGCAAAATTAAAGTTGGTTAGAGAAGTTTCTGATTAGTACCTCAACAACTATAAATCTCGTCCAACTTGGAATCGTTTGCAGTTTTTTCTTCGTGCACGGTATACTCCGCATCTTGTCTTTAATAATGTTCAAAGTGTGAAGGATATGGACACTCTGCTCATCAGTGTCCTATCAAATGTTCGGCATGTGGAGAATTTTGGCATTATGAGTATGAGTGCCCTAAACAGAGTCCAGATACCAATATATCCGCTTTCGAGATTTTAGGCGATGAGACCGAGTCCAACATACAATTTGCCACAGATCCAAAAGTTGATGATTCGATTTTTCTGCCAGTGCCAACTACAGAAACATTCATTTGCCATGTTCATAAAAATCGTGTTTTCAGTGACTTTCTAACTCACATTCCAAATTCTTTATTTTCTACAGAAGCGACAGATTTTGATTTCTCTCCAGACCTTCTACAATTGTTATTGTCGCTGCCATGGAAATGTCAGATAGCATACATTTGGCTTCCAAACTGTTCGATTTTCTTATATTTAGTTCGGTGGAAAGGTTTGCCAGATTTCGAGAAGATTGACTAATTTCAGTTGACCGTACTTTCTTCTTATCGCTATTCACCAGATGGTGAATATTTCCAAGCGCGGGAGAATTGATAGAGATTTGATTAGAATTTGATTAGATTTGGTATTATCTTATTGCATTAGGATTTGATTATATTTGATTAGAGATTTGGATAAAATTTGATATTTTGTTACTTTAGAATTCTCTATATATATGACTTGTAAAATCCTAATTTGAATATAGAGTGAAATATTATTTCTTTTGAGAGCATGTGATTTGCTTTATCAAATCTTTTTTCGAGTGATTCGTGAGAGAGTGGGCGTGTGATTCGCCTGGATGTGAGGTCCAAACCCTAATTTATCCTCCAAAATCCTAAGTTCTTCCCCAATTCATCCACCACAGACCCTAAATCGTTTCCGTCCGTCGTCAACACCTCTCCGAGCTAAAAAAGAGGTGTCTCTATCTGTGTCGGACATGGCACGGTATCCCCGTGTCTGACACCACAACTGCTGAAATTTTCATTTAGATAAAAATATTCCAAAGAACTCCACCAGTATTATGCTTAAAAATTTATCCTTTCACTGTCTATCCCAAACCAAAATAAAGGAGAGTTGTGGTAGGCCGATGACAGCCAGCGTAAAATATTGTCACATATTATAATATGAGCCAAAATATGAATTTTGTTGAGGCATTCCCTACTGAGCGATGAACTACATCGGAGTCCGGATGTAGTAAAAAAATGTGTGAGAGTTGCTAGGTCGTCGCCCAAAAGCGACGCGCCACATTGACGTCCGAATGTGGTGCCAAATTTAAAAAGATTCCCACACCTTAATAAGCGGGTGTAGATAAAAAAGTTAGCTCATGAACATAAGATTCGGTTGGCATCATGAAACATAGGTTCGCTTACAAATAAATTAGTAAAGTTAGTTCATGCTATGATTAGAAGGGTTAATATTTTGTGTATGTAGAAAACTAAGTGGGTAGCTGAGAAAGCTAAAGTCATAAAGTCTTGAGATTATAAATTTTGGCATACGGGCAGAGATAGAAATCGTAATAGTATAGATGTGATCATAAATAAACAATTACTTAGAGATGTACTGGAGATTAGGAGGAAGGATGATAGAATTTATTAGTTAAACTTATTTTAAATAGAGAGATTTTTAATATCATTAGTGCTTATGTACCGCAAGTAGTACTTAATGAATCTAGTAAACATCAATTTTGGGAGAATCTAGATGAGATAATACAATAAATACCTACTTGAGAAAAACTATTTATTAGTGGTGATCTCAATGGGCATATAGGAACTATTAGTAATAGATTTGATAGTGGACAAAGAGGATCCGTAACATTCCGTTAAGGCTGAAGGGAAAATTATATAGGATTGCTATTATGCCAGCTTTATTATATGATACAAAATGCTGGAGTATAAAGAAATATCATTTACAGAAGATAAGTATAAGTGTAACAGAGATGCATATGCTCCACTGCATATGCGGCAACACTAGGAGAGATAAAGTGAGAAATGAAGATATTCATGCTAAAGGTAGGTGTAGCTCCCATCGATGAGAAGATGCGAGAAAATCGCTTACGATAGTTTGGTCATGTGCAACGTAGACCCACAAATGCATCAGTTCGACGAGAGAAGCTTATCAATATATGATAAGTTAAAAGAGCGATGAGAAAACCGAAGAAAACATGGACGGAGGTAATACGAAAAAATATGGATTTTAGAAGTTTAAATAAGATATTACTTGATAGGAATGAATGGAGAAGTATTATCAACGTGATCGATCAGGCGTGATTCTCTTTTGGTTCATGTAGCCTGGCGTGATTCTCTTTCGGTTCATGTAGCCTACCCCAAGTAATTGGGATAAAAGGCTTAGTTGTTGTATAAAAATATTCCCAAGATGGAGTACATTATGCTACCCTTTTAATAAGAACTAAATATTTTATTGTTCATTTTATTATTCTAACTTCTTTTATATGAAATAATGTTAATAATAAACCTATACATATGTTTGAATGAGTTATATATCCATACATTTTTTTTAGTCAAGTAGAAGGTCGACACGTTTGATATCCCGTGCCTATGTCAGGGTACAAAACCCATGTCCATGTCATCATATCAAAGCGTAAAGGCTTTAAAAACTTTTTCCCTTTTCCAACAGTTAACAACTAAAGGCTAAATTTTTATTTAGTGATGATTATGTGATGCCAATGTACATTTCTTTCTCTGATTATCTACTATTTTTCTGATTCTCTGTCCCTATTTTTTTTATTTAGGAAATAAGAAATGACTTGGTGCCTTTTGCCACTTAATCCCAGCTAAAGCCCCAAAAGCCTTTTCTCCACAAACCTTGTAGTTGAGCATAATCACAGTTTGATTTGTTTTAACTTGTAATTAGAAATACATTTTTTTTTCTCAAAGACTAACCACGGATACATTTCATACAATAACACATCCCTAGCAGCCTACAAATCAGCACAAAGCGATCCAAGGAGCTAATTTTCTCTCTCTGATTTTTGGAATCTATTCAACTTTTCTTTATAGTAGTTAACATGGGAAGGCTCAAGATTTTCTCTTCTTTTATTTTTTTATTTTTCAACACATGAAATAACAACTAAAAGACAAACAACTGCTAATAATTGGATAGAAGGTTTTAATGTATATAACATCCACTAAGCAAATCAGCTACTCATGGTAAGTTGTACACATCCGCTAAGCAAATAAATAGCACAGAAACAAAGGCAGCTCAAAATTACATCAAATGAAAAGGGCTAGACCTTGATTCATGAGTAGCTGACTTGCTTTGCATATCCTGAGAAGGAAGTAAGGATGAGGATGTGATTCCCCTATCTGTGGCTTGATGTAGTCCATTTTCCTTTCCAGTGTTCCTTTCACCACCAGAATCTAACAAAGATAATCATGATGCAAGATGCATGAATTAATATATTATTATTTTTAAAAAAATTACATGGTTGAGAAAATGGTAAGTCCTGAATAAATAATAGCACCTTGATGTATTCATTAAGATCATATATCAGAAGGCCATAAAAGATTAAGTGAAAGGTATCAAGAAGTGTGAAATGTTGTCTTGCAAAACTGTAGTGATGAATATAACATTACGAAATAAAACCTTTCACTTGTTGCTACGATTTGGGATTTCATACTCCATAAAGGAAGCCTACAAGGATACCATTTTCCAACTTATTACCAGTTGCCAGGGTTTCGGATTTCACAGTCTACTAGGACTGCCACTCAGTCTAAATAACATTACCGCAAGGATCTATGAGGGAGTTCATGCTTACATATTATACAGTCAAAACTATGTGATTCACATATTCTTACATCCCTTCTCATATGTGCCTTTTCGCATAAATCCATATAAAATTCTGTTCACAGATCAGACAATCAACACCCAATTCTCTGATACTGCCCAGTAGCCCTTTCCTGCATTATGTATACACTTTTCCAGAGATCACTATGAACATAAATTTGCAAATATATCTGTACAAAAGTAAATGAGTTACAGAAGAATCATGTCCCATAGGTTTGTCAAAAAAAATCCTCAAACAGTCCCAACTATTATAGTCGTGGCTAATGTTTTCTTCACTACTTGGCCAACAAGCCTGCTTTATAATACAAGAATCTAATTGTACATATTGCTCATCTATTCACTAAGATTTTCAAATATTGAATTATATACCAACCAGTAAACTTCTTTCAATAAACCTTTTGTTATAACACAAGCATAACTTATCAACTTTCCTGTTCGTAACTTACTACACAAACAAAAGTCTGGGACAGATTTGGGGTGAACTTAGGCAATAATTGACTCAGTTGTCAAAAGATGATGAATGTCTAGAAAGCTTATAATATAATATGCAACAGGAGTGAGGAACCCAAAAACTTGTAGGTTCTCCGAGGAAAGCAATACACAGTCGGCATTCACAAATCCAATGACAATGAGATGTTTAACCTTTGAATAAACAGTGTACTTAACAACCTAACAAAACAGATAAAAAAATGTCAGACAGCATAATTAGCATATTGCTTGACTGAAAAAATGCATTAAAGAACAAGCAAGATTCCATAAACTTGTACATGAAAGGATATCGAAACCATGGCTAGCTTCAACATAATCATGAAAAAAACCTGAATACCGGATAACTAAGGAAAAGAATGTAATATCGAGATCTAATGAGCTTCTTATGCATGAAAGAACATGAAAACCATAGCTAACGTAGATATACGAACGAAAAAGGGATTTCAAATGCATAATCTCTTAAATAGTTAACTTTATCCAACCAGTGAGTCTGTGCAGGACCAAAAATTTTACGGGCCCTGGGTTTGCTGGCAAATGGTTCTACAGCAACACAACTTACAGCATTCAATCACTTCACATTACATTGCACTTGTTGTTGTACCTATAGGCATAAATTTATGAAGATCTTCCAAAAAAAGGTTCTCAAAATAACCAATGTGATAACCCTATGAGAACTGCATGGTGGGTCATCCTTGGGATAATCTGCACCACTCATTTTGATCTGCACATCCAAATTTCCCCTACATCAAGTAGTTTCTCTCCAGCTGAAATAGTGTGGTTAATTTGCAAACAGTTGGATGCATGGAAAGGCATTTCGAAACCTCCTGGTCTCTAATTCTTGATTATTTTGGATGACTAGTCTCATTAATAGACTATATGAAGTGCAAATCAAAAATAAATAGTGTGGACCATCCCCAGGATGGAACATCATGGATCTCTAGTAGGAATATTTCCCTTACTGGTGCTAAGACTCATGTGCATGTTCTACAAATACAAGGTAAAATCTGCAGATCCCAAGTCACAACTGAAACCTTTGGTCAACTAGAATTGAACATGATTCTTTATGCACTGTACATATAAGATCATGTATAAGGATTAAATGCATCAATAAACTGCTACATCTATCAATGAAAAAAAAAAATCAAAAAAATATTATATTTGTATGTGAGGAGCTGGAAATCACACTCAAAGATACAGTAATATAAACAGAAGAGGAAATGATGTGCTGGTAAGTTAAAACTTAAGTGCAGTATGATGCATTTGGTACATGCATACATACGGAATCACCACATGGTCCGGAAAACTATCTTTAAAAAGTCATTACAATCAAAGACGAAAATTTAAAGCTCTTTTATGCTGCCAGTTTCCAAGCACAAAGAACAAGTAATCAGAAAACAACCCCCATCCTTTTGCGACAAAAGGATGGGAATCACCACATACCCAAATAACAAGTAATCAGAAAACAACCCCCATCCTTTTGCTACAAAGAAAAATCACATATCAAACTTTGATATTAAGTAGGAAAAGACCCACATACCATGAGATACATAGCGAGAAGTATAGTTTCCCCGACCACCACTCCGGCCCCCTTGCCCCTGTGATGCTGGCCTCCACCTATTATCAGAAGGTTCTTTGTTGCTCTGTTGAAACGTAATTAGTTAAACAGTAAGACCATTATCAATTAAAGGGAAAATGAGACGTAAAACTTTAGAAACATCAGCAAAAATAGTTAGAAATGACAAACTAATTTGACTTCACAGATATTAAACAAATAGCAAAATATGACAGACATATTACTCAAATCACAATTTTGATTTGTAATGAAACAATTTAAATGGTGTAGGTCTGACATTCAGGACATATGTGAGATAATACACCTTTTGACAGTTCAAAATCATAACAATGTGAAGATATCTATCTAGTAGATTATGAATGATTATAACGCATGAGAAATTATTACAGTACAAATCCAATGTAATCAACAAAGAATTATTTAGGGAACATATATATGATGTACACATTAAGAGTAAAATGCAGACTAGAAACTATATCTAAAAAGTGAAAATTAATATGTCTACATGTGGTTTGCCTATTCTACAACAACAACAACAACTAAGCCTTTTATCCCAAGTACTTTGGGTAGGCTACATGAACCAAAAAAGAATCACACTGGATTGATCACGTTGATAGTCCTTCTCCATTCATTTCTATCAAGTAATATCTCCTCATTTAGACCTCTAGAATCCATATCTTTTCGTATCACCTCCATCTATATTTTTTTCGATCTTTCCTTCGTTCTTTTAACTTATCCTACATTGATAAACTGCCCTCGTCGAACTGGTACATTTTTAGGCGTACTTTGCATATGACCAAACCATCGTAAGCAATTTTCTCGCATATTCTCATCGATGAGAGCTACACATATTTTAGCACGAAATCTTCATTTCTCACTTTATCTCTCCTAGTGTTGCCACATATCCAGCAGAACATGCACATCTCTGTTACACTTATCTTCTGTGAATGACGTTTCTTTAAAGCCCAACATTCCGTACCATATAATAAAACTGACCTAATAGTAGTCCTATAAAAATTTTCCTTCAATCTTAATGGAATGTTACGGTCGCATAAAATTTCCGTTGCACTCCTCCATTTCAACCAGCCAATTTGTATCCTATGGCTAACATCATTATCAATCTCTCCGTCATTCTGAATAACAGAAAATACCTAAACTGACTGCTCATTTGTATCTTTTATCCGTCCAGTGTTACAGCATTATAGTCTACGATCTGTCGTTCACTAAATTTACACTCCATATACTCAGTTTTAGAGTTATTCAATCTAAAACCTCTAGATTTTAATGTGTGCCTCTATAACTCTAACTTGGTTTTCATCCCTGCTCTTATCTTATCAACTAAGACAATATCATCAGCAAATAGCATACACCATAATATCTCATCCTGAATAGCTCTAGTAAGTTCATCCATCACTATAGCAAATAAGAACGGACTCAATACAGATCCTTGATACAATCTAATTGTGATAGAAAAATCACTTGTTAGACCACCACATATTCTGACATTGATCACTACTCCATCATACATGTTCTTAATTATATCAATATACTTGATGGGGACTCTTTTCTTCATTAAGTCTACCAGAATACCTCTCGTGGTACCTTATCATAGGTTTTCTTTAGATCAATAAATACCATATGCAAATCTTTATTTCTCTTTCAGAGTCGCTCTATAAGTTGAAGTAAATGAATAGGTTCTGTCGTCGATCGCCCAAGCATAAATCCAAACTGGTTCTCTGATATTTTAACAATTTGCCTCAATTTATGTTCAATTACCCTTTCCCTCCTAAAACTTCATAGTATGACACATGAGTTTTATTCCACGATAGTTAAAACTATGAATATCACCCTTATTATTATACAGAGATACTAGGATACTCTTCCTCCATTTATTTGGCATTTTCTTAATTTGTCAAATCTTGTTAAAAAGATCTATCTGCCACCACACACCAATCCCTCCTAAGTATATACATACCTCTATAGAAATCTCATCTGAACCAACAACTTTTCTTGATTTCATCCTCTTCAAAGCCTCTTTTAGTCTTTTACTTCAGATTCTTTAATTCTGCAAATAAAACTACGATTCATATCCTCACACTGAATAGTAAAATCTCCCAAATCTTGAGTAAAACTACCATTATATAATCTATCAAAATAATCTTTTCATCTTTTTTTAATCTCTTCGTCTCGAACTAGAACCTTCTGATCCTCATCATTAATAACTTTACAGTATATAAGTCTCTAAACTTTCTCTCTCCTATTCGAACAATTCTATATATATCATTTTCTGCCTCTTTATTATCCAACTTCTCATACACTTGCATACACTTGTTTATATAATTTAATTTTTGCATCTCGAACAGCTTTCTTAGTCTCTTTCTTAACTAGTTTATACCTCTCAAAGCTTATTTCATCATTATTATTATTCTTCTTCAAATCTCTATAAAAATTCTGCTTGATCTTAATAGCATTTTTTACCT
The DNA here is from genome assembly GCA_036321105.1 of Dracaena cambodiana. Lineage (NCBI taxonomy): Eukaryota > Viridiplantae > Streptophyta > Magnoliopsida > Asparagales > Asparagaceae > Dracaena > Dracaena cambodiana. The sequence continues at coordinate 29,360,580 of JAYEPQ010000008.1, forward strand.
TTTTATTCCACCATGATGTATCTTACATGGTGGGACACCGCCCCTCGACTCACCAAATATATTTTTAGCTACCTTCTTAATGCATTTAGCCATTTTGTTCCAAGTTACATTAAGATCATCATGATCCCTCCAATCTGCTTCTTGTACTACTCTATCTACAAAAACTTTTTGATTACCACTTAATCTTAGGATCTAACTTATATTTAATCTTTATAAGTCTTTTTCTAATATGAATATCTAAAACTAAAAGTCTATGTTGGGTAAGTACACTCTCACCTGGCACTACCTTACAATCGATGCAATTAGCTCTATCTACCCTCCTACTTTTAAAAGTAATCAAGTGTGAAACTCTCTTTTTAAACCAAGTATTAACTAAAATCAAATCATAAAAAAAAGCAAAAGGACCAACCAAAAAACAAAAAATAAAATAAAAAATAAAAACAAAACAAAAACAAAACAAAAAACACAAACATGGGGGACAAACAGAAAAGGATGCCTCAGAATTAGTTGTATGAGGTTCATGGTCAGTTACTACACTAGTAAGAAGTATAAACTAATACCCTATTTTGAAAAGCTAATAGCCTAGAACTCTGAATACTGTGTCCAAGTTTGCAATCACTTGAAGGCCATAACCACCCAATTACAACCAATGTCGTAAATGTGCTTCCGCATACTGGTATATGAGTTCCATTGCCACATTTGGGTAGGTGCCAGATATTTGGCAGTGGCCAAAATGAGAACTTGCGGAAGAGGAAATAAAGAGAAGGGAAGAAGGAAAGAGAAACAAGGAAGGCTGAAGAAGATGTCCACAGTATTACAACCCGGCACAACCAACGACTCCACCACTACAATCAGTTGTACCTGTCCTGCAAGAAGTCATGGTCAAACTTGACCCCACAACTGCTTGAGCCATTACACTTATTAGGGGCTAGAAAGGGAGCTATAAAAGTCTAGGGTATCCCTTATTCTCCCTCCTCTTACAAGACAGCAGAGGTGATCATCTGATTGGACTGGTGGTAGCACATGGCAGCAGCTAGAGCAGTCTGCCATCCATTTGTTTGTTCTCTCCTCATCCCTCTTCTCTGAGGAGACATCTTACATATGTCTTTTTAGTAATTCCTAAGTCCAAAGCTCTCCAACATTGATAATCATCAGGTTCCATGTAAAAATTACTCATCAATTTACACTTAGCTAACTAGGGCACTAGGATTATAGAAGTATACCAGAGTTAAACATACATTTTCGGCTTTGGCTTCTATCGATGAGTCCTCTGGATCGAAAGGATGTATACAAATCCTGATTAGCTCTGCAAAATTTTGAAGCCTGGAAGCACATACAGGTTAATGCTTACTGCTGCTGTTTTTCAAGGGACTGCAGTAGCATGACTGGCTATGCCACTTCAGACGTACAAAGGTATAGGTATGTGAAGCTGCAAGTCTAGTGCCTCAAGTTGGAGCTGTGAAATAAGGAAATGGAATGTTTCCTCACGACTTACTGATATTTGCTATGCAACAAATTTTGCCAAAAGTACTTTCGCTGATGAGTGTCCTAATTAATTGGGGGTTCATTACATTGAAGCTCAAAATTTGCTGGGTCGATCTGTCCACAGAATTTGATGCAGGAGTTGGGAATTTTGCACCTCTCAAGATAAGAAATGAGGCTTTTAGCAGCTTACCAAGCAGGTGCTTTAGGCTTTTGGCTGCAAGCCTGCCACTTTAAGCTTGTGCAGCTCCATTATAATCAAGTAAAGCAATTCCTAAATATTACCTTAAACAGGATTTCTTAAACCATCATGAAAACTATGAAACCAGTTAGTTTCTAGCCATGTACAGTAAACATTAGGAGAAAAATTCACATCTTGAGGTGGCCAATAGCTACATTCAAACTTTCTGGAGTCAAAAATTCTCCATATAACCTCCCGACTTATGAGTTAGTAGGATGTACTTGTTTTTGTAATTTAATTTAAACTTTGATCATTCTTGAGGTCTCTTTTTATCCAAAATTCCAGATAAAACAAGCAACTCAATCAGTGATTCTGAAATCCAGGACATGTAGCTGCATATGTATATAACTATCTTAATCAGCAAAAAACATAGTAAGAAAAAAAAAAAATGAAACTTTTCACGTATAGGAAAGTGGTAGAAAACCCTTACCTCTTTTCTCTTGTCACGTTTTCTTTTGACCTCATGAAAGGGATCTGAAAAACAATTTAATTGTCAACTACCAAGGATTGTAATAATTTCTAAGAGAAAAATAATTATTCATATACTTCAAGCTTCGACTGCCTTTACACACAACTAAGCAAGTAGCATGCTGAAAGCAAGGACAAACCCTCAGACCAGGCTGGGCAGCTGCCCCTCCCAAGGGAAAAAAAAAGAACTAACCTAGTATTCATAACTTTTACAAGTCTCAAACCCACAATCTTTTTCCAACTCTCCCTTGGAACCTATTATTGCTTCTTTTAAACTCTAACGCAACTCTAGAATCTCCTTCCTTCAATCTGCGGACTGAAGTTGGGTCTTCATCTCCAGTCCATCGGATTGTGGTCGACTTACATCTGATTTTTCTCCAAATCTCCATTCTTCGCATAAAAAGTTGTTCCTTTTTCATTTTATTGGGAGGATTGGTGCAAAAGTTGGAATCTTAAGTGTTTCATATCCCTTTAACAACAGCATTGAGTATCATTAGAGCCAAGATATAAGTTTTTGGATATCATTAGAACCAAGATATAAGTTTTTAGGACTTTCTCAAATTCATGGTGTGACTGCTATCTTTAAACATATCTTTAAAGTTATTTCCAAAGAGTATTTTTCCTCTCATTATTTTTTAAACATTTAACAATGTATTAGTCGATATCAAATTCCAAACACAATTCATCCAATTATACTAGGTCATTATGAGTATCGTATGAAACAGACATCTATTATTTATATTATTATTGTTATGTCATAAATTTACACGAGTTATAAAAGAGAAACATGGTATCTTTTCCAGTCAGGGGCTCCACTCCACACCTATGGCAGGAAAGCTTCGCCACTGCACCCTAACAAGATGTCTAAAATATTCGACTCCCGAATAACTTTGCATAATACAACATGGTTTGTTATACGAATTTAATATAAATATTGCCCACAGTTTTGAAATACATCAACAGTTCTGCCACAAGTTCAAGTGCTTGGTTCAAGTGCTAGGCTCCACCCCTAGCTAAAAGTTGTTAATGTTGTATTGTGCCCAATATCTCACACTAATTTGCAAGTGAAAAATAACGGAACAATAGGCTACATCATGTTATATCCAGTATCAAGCCAATATCACTTGTAACCATTCCATGTTTCAACAGAGTAGAGGGAGGAATTCAAAAGACTGCCATATTCTTTTCATATTAAAGAATCAGACTTCCCAAAGAAAATAGATAGATTTGCTCTCTTGAATCAATTACTTGGTGTACTAATTAGGGCTAATAGCTCTGGCTGAAGTTGCGACTTTTCTAGCTTATTAACATACTGTCTGAAAATCAGCCTGACAAGACAAATTTGCCACTAAAGTCAAGAGTGTAGTTTAAATTAAGTAAAACGCTTACAATTTAGTATTGTAATGAAAAAGACTGGAAGGAAAGACAATGTACAATAAACTTGGGTGATAAAAACAAATAGCCAAAAAAAACTGTTTTCACCTATGAAATGTAGCACGCTTCCCACCAACCAAAACTTGCCATGTCTAGCCATGTCAAATAGGACACGTGTCTGACAATAACAAATGTTAATCTCAACAATATGTACAAGATAGTCTTTCATGCCTGTAATTTTGATGGAAAAATATTGTTTTTTGGCTGACTTTTATATTTTAGTTTCTTCTGTAAGTGGATAACAACCTAATGCATTTGTTTCTGTGTTGAATATACATATATGATAAAACATGCACATATATAGCCATGTCCCCATGTCTATATATTGATATCTGTGTCCAACACCCATGTCTGTATCGAAGTCTGAGTCCATGCCCGCAAATCATGGGACTTCTTCATGAAACTTTCTCTACTAAACAATGGAATGAGCAGTATTTTTTTCTGCTAAATTTGTAAGTGTTTTTGTTGCTTGCAGTTGAAGGTCCATGCCACTCTAATGATAAAACGACCAAGAAAGTTGTGATTAGGTTGTATGCTTTTGGATCCCTACGTTTAGTTGGAACACACGGGGGTCCATAATTTGTAATTTCAGCTTGAGGACATCGTTTCATCAGGGACCAAACAAGCAGATATAAGACATCCAAAAGTGAATACATGTGAAGTTTGTTTTTACAACAGAAATACCCAATTTTTCAAAGAAACAACAAATGAGCATTCCTCCATCACAAGCATACAAACTAGTAAAAGTGAGCTCATCACGGACCAGTAAACATAGGCAAAGACTCAGTCAAGCATGAAATTGCTGCCAACTAACAAAACAGCATCATTAGGGTCTCTTAACAGACCCTAACAAACTAGTCGTTGTGCTTGAATAAAAAAACCAGACATTAGCCCTAGATCTTTTTATTTTTCTAGTAGGTAAGAAGCCTAGTTGGATAGCCCAAAGAAAGCCCACCCGCTTTAAGTTCAAACATTTCCAATGTAGAGTAACCAATGCTGCTCTATAGTGGACGGTTGAAATGAAGGCGCCTCTTGCCGGGAGATGGAGAGCAAATACGGTAAACAGTGTAATTCAGTGATATATAAGCCCACAATCGTTTTTGGATGTAATCCTAAGCTGAGAAATGGATCTATTCCCAAATTCACTCTCTTCTTCCTTTTCTCTCTTTTTCCCCTAATCTATCTCATCTTATCTTCTTATTAGCCCCTGCATCTCTAATTCCCTTTCTTTCAAGCAAGGCAATGTCGAATAACGGAGGTGGAGCAGGGTCATCCCGTTGCTCACCAGAGGGAGGCCCTGACAGTTGCATTAGACCCACTATTATTCTCTCTCAAATAACAAAAGGTTCCGCTGTATTGATGACCGTGCTGTTGCAAGATGTGGATGCAATCCAATCGATGATCAGACAACACTCTAGGCAACTGACGGATGTGGCGGTCCAATTGCGTGTGATGGTTGACGGCATAAAACGGATCCAAGAGGATCGGATGGCGAATAGGGTGGAGGGCTAGTGACAAGGAGGAATTAAAATACTCAATCTCAGCGCCTGATGTAGATTTGAGTCGGTTAACCGACCTCTACCATCTCCATTCCCTGGAGGAGCAGCACAAGGATCCATAGGTGATCTAGAGGAGGCATATCCTGTGAGGGTCCAATCCTTCCAACTCCTCCCCAATCTCTGTTCTCGTCCATTCCCCAACTCTTTTTAGGTACCAGGATGATACCAAGAGGGAACCTATTATTCGAAGCCTCACCCTGACTTATTCATCTCTCAGGCAAGGATGTGAAAGCATAATTGTATAGGGCCGAGTAACTGCTAGATTACTACAACATCCACATTGATCAGAGAGTAGATATGACTACTCTCTACTTGGAAGGGCCATTACAATGGTATTGTTGGGTGCTATGAATGAAGGGTATCTTTCAAGAGGGATTTTGAGAAGGGCTTGGTGTCGATGTATGATGGGAGTGGGATCATTGACTACTTTGGTGAACTTATAAGGTTTAAGCAAGAAGGCAAGATTTATAATGCTTACCAAAAGAAGTTATGCATTTATCCCATCATGCCCAATGACTAGCAGAGGATTTTCTAATTAGTTGCTTGGTTAGTGGCTTGAGAGATGCTATCAAGTATGAGTTAATTTCCAAGAGACCCACCTTATATGCACCTAATGAAGGATGAGGAAGAAAAGGCCTTCCCTTGAAGGCACAACAAGAGGGATTTTCACGATTGCCTAATTCCTACACAACAGCAGGAACAACATAACTGTAAGCAATTCTAGTGTTGCCAAAATTAAAGGAGGTAACCAAACCCCTAAGCCGAGTACCCTTCCTGTTAAGAAATTATCTCCTCAAGAAGTATGAAAGCGGAGGGAGAAGGAATTTTGCTTTCATTATGGGGAAAAGCATACTTTGGGACATCAGTAAAAGAACCAAAAAATGTTCTAATTACAGATTGCATCTGATATAGAGGAGGACGAGCCAGATTGGAGTTTCAAAGATGACACTAATGGAAGCCCACAACCCCCATCAATTTAATGGTTAATTCTATAGCGGAGATGGCAGCGGTCAATCCAAATTGGCTAGTGGTAATTGAGAAATAGTCACTTCCCCAAACACTTAAAGCTTTGTGAGGATTCTTGGATCTCATAGGACATTATTGCAAATTTGGACAGGGCTATGGCGGTATAACTTCACCTCTGAATGTCATGTTAAAGAAGGGGGTATTCTCATGGAGAAATCCAAGTAATTAAGCATTCGAGCAACTCAAGCATGCACCGATACCACCACCAATTCTAAAGATGCCCTACTTGAAAAGGATTTCATTATGGAATGTGATGCTTACCGTGGTGGAATCATTGTGGTGCTTATGCAAGACAGGCAGCCCTATTCCAGTAAAGGACTCAACGGTAAAACCCTTATATTGTCGACCTGCGAGAAGGAGATGTTTTCCATCTTGTTAGCAATGAATAAATGGAGATAGCACCTATTAGGATGATACTTTATTCAACAGAGTCCGAAGTTCTTATTAGATCAAAAACTCCATCATGAATCCCAACACCAGTGATTGAAACTAATGGGTTTTTACTACTTATTTGAGTACAAAAAGGACACCGAGAACCTAGCCATGGATGCCTTATCGAGGAGGAATGAGGTGAGCAGAGAGCCCAATCACTGTAAAGCCATATCCATAGTTTTAACAATCACGGTTCTAACAGTGAAAGAGATGAACCGATCCGCAAATTTCTTTAAAGAGCTGAGACAAAAGCTTGAAGTAGATATAAGATCCTCTCACTGTTTTCAGGGAATAGGAGTTTGGTTCTACAAGGGACACATACAATTGGACCATGTGCACCTAAGTCTTTCAAGATCACCATCAAGCACTAGGAGGAGGCCATTCAGGGTAGCACCAACCCTTCGTTGGATTAAACACACCTTTTGGTGGTCAAGAATGAAGAAAACCATCAAGAAGGCAATTCATGGGTGTGACACTTGCCAAAGAAACAAGGGAGAAAACATTGCCATGCCAATGTTGCTCGAGCCCTTACTTGTACCCCTACATGTATAAGAAAATTTGTCAATGGATTTCATAGAAGGCCTACCAATGAGTCAAGGGAAGAAGCTATCATGGTGGTAGTCAATCATTACTCTAAGTTTGCGCATTTTTTCCACTACTACATCTGTTTCAGTACCTAAGGTTGCCCAAGTATTCTTTAAAGAAATTTTTCGGCTATATGGTCTACCTAAATCCATTGTCAGAGATCAGGTGTTCACAAGTTCATTTTGGAAGGAGATCTTCTAACTTAAAAGAGCTCAGCTCACTTTCAGCTCTGCATACCATCACAATAAGATGGACAAACGGAACGAGTTAATCAATTTATGGAATGTTACATGAGATGCTTTTGCAGTGATAAGCCTAGTGAATGGAGGAAATGGCTGTCACAGGTTGAACATTGGCACATTCATGTAAATCTCCCACGGAGTTTACACCATATGAGGTGAGGTGGTTTACGGGCGAGCTCCCCTATGCCTTTTGCAGTAGATACCGAAGACAACTCGTGCTTAAGTAGTAGAGGTTAGCTTATATGATCATGACTGAATTGAAAGGATTCTTGTCGATCAACTCAACTGCCCGGGTCAGGGATCGCATGAAGCTCTTCGCATACTGCAAACAATCAGAGAGGCACTTGGAAGTAGGGGACAGGGTCTTGCCTAAGTTACAACCATACCAACAATCTTCCAAGACAAGCTCCATGGCTCAGAAGCTAGCATCCAAATACTATGGTCCCTATGTTATCATCGAGAAGATCAGAAAAATGGCTTATAAATTACAACTGTTGGTTGTCGCCAAAATACACGTCTTCCACGTTTCTCAACTTAAACGTTATGAAGAAAGTAGCAACACTCTAAACCTTGATCCACTAGCATACTAGCATACTGGGAATTGCCTGCGAAGAAGCCGAAGTTAATTTTGGATCACCATATGATTAAATGAGGAAATCATGTTGAGACCCAGATGCTGATCAAATGACGAAATACGGATCTCTCGGAAGCCACATGGAAGAATGTAGCCACCACGAAAACCAAATTTCCGATGTTCAACCTTAGGACCTAGGTTAAATCTTAAGAAGGGAGGAGTGCTAGGGTCTCTCAGCCGACCCTTAGCCGTTGCACTTGAATAAAGGAACCAGGCCTCTGCCCAAGATCTTTTTATTCTGCTTGAGTGTTTAATAAGCCCAGCTAGATAGCCCAGAGAAAGCCAACTTGTTTTAATTCAAACATTTCCACTGTAGAGTAATTGTTGCTGCTCTATAGTGGAGGACTGGGATGAAGGTGCCTCTTGCCGAGAGATGGGAGGCAAATACAGTAAACAGTGTAATTGAGTGGTACATAAGCTCGCAATCATTTGGATGTAACCCCAAACTAAGAAATGAATCTACTCCCAAATCCACTCTCTTCTTCCTCTAATCTCTCTCATCTTATCTTCTCATAATTCCCTGTATCTCTAATTCCTTTCCTTTCAGGTAACAAAATGCCGAAACACGGAGGTGGAGAAGGGTCATCCCATCATTCACCGGAGGGAGACCCTGACAAGCACAAATCTATATCTTCATAAGAAAAGCTAAGAGATCCATTTCGGTTCTATAAACAGTCATTAAGAAATATTCTCAAAGATTCTCGCTCCTATGATTACTCAAAAGAGCTAATCATAGCTAAATAAACATCAAACTTCAACACAATCTTAACCCTAATCAGGCCAAGACTCTATTTTTATAACCAAATCAAATTCTCTGCCAAGGCGAAACAAACCTACTGAATCTAAAGGGAAAAATCAAGAACCAAACAGATCTAAAGTGAAAAAGAGCCGCCGGGATCGGTCCGACCCTAAAAACACAGAAACAGAGAAAATTAAAAAAGGGATTAAAAAAAGGACAAAAACCCAGCTTAATACTGGTGCCAAGTCCCATTATCCCCTTAAACCAACAAAAAATACAGCTTTTTCGTCCGGCAATCTCCAACTTGAAAAACCCAAACAACACCATAACCCAAAAACTCGATTTTTACCCCCCAAGAAAAGGAAAAATCGAAGGCCCATCTCCGAATCCATATCAATCTGAAAGCAACGAAAAGGGTTCGAAAAAGACCTTGAAAAAGGAGCTTCTGTGCTGTTTCGTTGGGATCCATTGAGCACTCCCTAAGCATTGCGTAAATCTCGTCATCGCTGTGGTTCTTCGCGATCTCCTTCAAGTTCTGGATCGTCTTCCTCAGGCTATTGGGGATCGAAACCCTAGACGACGACGACGAAGTCCCACTCATGTTCGCGAGTTCGAGAGAGAGACAGAGGGAGGCGCAAAAGGGGGCAACAATAATTTTTACGGGGAATTGGGCGAAAAAAGGAGAGACTTCAGGGTTTTTGAATTGGTTTTATACAACAACAAGAAAGAAAACAACACCACTAAAGTTTTTTCAGGCTTTTTTGGCCCCTTGGTTTGCTACCGCTTTGCGTCCATATTTGTATTTAATAAATAGAAATTATTAAAAAAAACAAAAAGTTGGTCACTTAGTTCCCTACATCTGAGGTATGCAGTCATTTATGACCAATATGTATATTATGTGTCAATTATGAAGAGAATTAATGAGTGTTGTAATAATCACAAACTCCAAAATAAACAAAGCCAAATTTGGATTTGTGAAACTTTTTTGATTTGGCTTGGGAACTCTCCTTAATTTCTAGGAGTTTTTGGTGGGATTGATCTGACACCAAGCTTTGCCAATATGATTGGATATTCTAGATGCGCACCATATTTTACTAGTGAGCACCGTTTTCCCCCATGTTAATGCAAGTCACTTTACTATATGGTTTGTAGTGTTCACTAGTAAAAAGTGGTGCGCAGTTAGAATTCCCCCAATGTGATGGAGGTGTTGTGGGTCATGGCAATTTTTGCCAGCATGTGCCCGTTGTTACAAAATGTATGCGATTCTTTTCTTCTTCTTCTTTTTATCTAGCATGGTCTTAGAGTGTAACATACATGGTTCAAATAGTATCATATTAAATATAAGATAAGAATTACTGTAATTTATAATTCTATGAATTCATAAGCTAATCGCAACTAGACTTTTGAAGAAAAAATCAATGATTGATTATAGGGGGCTGCCCTCTAAAATCTCCTACATTTTATAGTGAAATAATACCTAAAAGGGAGAGATTGAAATACTCTCTACTAGAAATCTATTAAGTAATCATAAATAACTATTGATTATTAATTTGTATTCCTGATGATTATAACCGAGATATTTAAGTACGATTAAGCTAGCGCATGGGTAATTAGGAATTACGGTTTTGGTAGTGAAAGCTAAGTTTTATTTATATGTTATAATCCAATATGAATTATGTTCAAGAAGCCAGCATGATGTATTTATATTGGCACTACAAGTGCGTTCTAAACGTAACCTCCACCCCTTTTATAGGTGCTCACTGATGACATTTCAAGCATTGCCTCAAACCTAGCTTCTGCCTTTCAAAAATAAGATTTTATTTGGAAAACTAATGTTGAGCCTAAGAGAAATATCAGAAAATTAGGACTTGCTAGAGTTGTCATAGTGTGTATCAGTTTCAAAGGTTAATATAATATATTAATATGTGGACTTTGTAATGAGAAAACCATCTTGTATGGATCATACAAGATTGCTAGGGGTGAGCAGTCGAATTAACCGAAAAAAAACGCTCAACCGACCCGATCCGAACTGATCGGTTCGGTTAATTCAGTTATCGGATCAGGTCGGTTACAAATTCGGCCTTCGGATCGGATTTTGGTGGCGTAATCGTCAACCGAAACCGACCGAAAAAACTGAACAGTAACTCTACCCGACCCGATTACCAGTAATTCAACTCAACCTATAACCCGAATCCTTTAGTTAACCCAGAAAGCCCATTTTTTTTAACTCAAGTGGGATTCTAGGCCACAGCCCAGAAAACCGACCGAAACCAAACTAAACCGAACTTTCAATTCGGTTTTCGGTTATTTGTAAAATTCAGTCGGTTCGGTTTCGGTTTTGTTAGTTCAGTTCGATTTTCGATGGGGTATTTTCTACCCAAAACCG